>VWZV01016577.1:310913-431664 GCA_013397155.1 Irena cyanogastra
AAATAGAGAAAAAAATTAATTTATATACAGGTGTCTTCATCTTGAGACATAAGAAAGAAATTTTTTACAGTCAGAACAATCAACCAGTGGCAAAACTTCCTCAAGCTTGCAGAGGTCCTCCCCATCACTGGTCCAAGGTGCAACTGGACACAGTGCTAGATAATGTCATCAAGGCTCCCTTTCCTACCAAAACTTGGACCAGGTGAACTGGAGGCCCCTTCCAACCTGATCTCTTCTATGATTCTGTCTTTATTGCATGACTGGACTGCAGGAAAAAAATTTATTGTTTTCTAATATTTTCATTGCCAGTAAATACTGGCAGTGTTTTAACCTAATTTTTAATGCGATTACAGTCCCATTTTGATTTTGCTCTTTAACTTCAATACATTACAAGAATGAGCAAAATACATGTGCTGAAGTTTCAGTACCTTGGCCTTTCTTGTAATGAACTAGCTCTTGAGGGATATCTGAGTCTTGGGCTAAGAAATCTCTGAAAACCTCCATTGTACTGAACTTCTGTGGTAAAATAAATGANGGATTATAGCACAGGGGAAGCAAATAAAGCCTGGCTGGTTAGGCATCAGGCACAACACTGTCTTCTGTGTGAAACTAGAACCCAAGACTACATTTGGAAATGTGAGACATGGTGCAAAAAAAAGCAGATATCTGCTACACTGAAGAAAGGACTGAAGATTGATGAAGTCAGTTTGAAAGCTTAGGATTATTAGGGCTTTAGACTGCAGCTTAAGCAGAATAGGATGTTAAAAGATAAGGATTGCTTGAACACAAAAAACCTGATTTTTTTTGTTTGTTTTTAAAGAGAAGCAAGTTGAGCAGCATTCCAGTATACTACCACTTTAACAGAATTCCTTGTAAAAAACAGCTGGTTTTTTTTAAGGTGACATGCCTGTATCTGGAAATGTCTTCTCATTTGCCCTTGAATAAGTTCCCATGATGTGCATGTTAGTGGAAAATGGCATCTTCTTACAGTTTTTAATGCCAAACTGCAGCATAGTTCATGACAGTTTCTCAAAAATGTCTCCAGTTGCCAAGGAAGAGATAACTGAAAGAATGCAAACAAATAACCTTGATTCACAGACCTCTGCTTCTTTTCAGCTCGTCTTGACAGGCACCCAGAGTATCCAGGCAGTTCTTTTAACCCTTATCATTGCAGAATACAGACCCTTCTTGCAGTGAATTTCTTGCATCTTCAGGATATAGAATAAAACATGAACACAAAATTTGTGCAACAAAGGTTGGCTGTATATCAACAGCAGAAGAAATAGTACTGGCAGTACTGATATGTTACTAAACCTATTTACAGAGAAGGAGCTGCTTTGAGTTGATGCAGTGCCTACCTAACCTCCCCCCACATAACGCCTCCATCCCATGACAGAAAAAAAGGTCTCAGACTCATGTTCCACTGAAATCAGTTACCGTACCTGACATAGGATCACTTATTTAGCCACAGTAATTTTATTCTGAGTTGGTCACTCATGGTCCAGGGTTTGGTGAAAACGTGCTTCTATGAGTAGAACAGCTGCCCAAGACTATGTGTCACATGCCATTACACAAAGCCTCAGGCATTTGCATGAGGCAAGAGGAGTTTCTGCTGGACAATATTGCCCCAATAAAAATTTTTTTCACCCTAGTTTATCGTGCATTTTTATGAGTTCTGGAGGAAAGCATGTTCTGGAAGCTCATGATGAGAAAAAACTTTGAAGTATTTACATCCCCTCATCACACCCTGTGTATGCAGTCCTGTCAGGTAAGGAGTTATTATTAAGTCCACTTGAGATGGCCCTGGAGCACTCAGATGAACAGTATGATTTGTGCAAGATCTTATGACACACGACTGATAGAATTTGGAATAATTCTTTTTTGTCAGTATGTTAACCATAATATCACTTCTCTATCTAGAATATGGTCATTTATTTCTATGGACCTTAAAACACTCATAGTTGCATTTCCTATGGAAAAAGAAATACTATGCTGGAGTTTTGTTACTCTCCAAGTCTTACTGGAAAAAATGGTGAAAAAACTCCATATACGTGGAGTTCCCTTAATGCAATGTATGTATGGGAACTTGCTCTCCATTGTTTCTCAATTGTTCAAATTTCTATGATTTCTTTTATATCTGAACTGGTTTAACAAGATTCTCTTCCTTTTATGACCACTGTGGTTTGTCCTCACAACCTGGGACTGCTGGTACCATCCCATTTTTGGTTCTTTTACCTTCAGTTTTGCTGTAGCATAGCAGGCAACACAGCCAACAGAAAATAACTTCCTGTTGTCACAATCACCTAAAGGGAACCTAAACCCAGCCTGAACACTGGGTGGTTGCCATCACTGCTAAAATCAACCAGAATCAGCTTGGGCTAACATAACCCAGACAAGTGCTGAGACCCTGCCATGTCAAGCTGACGCAAATCCTTCAGGCTTTCATTTGTAATAGCAAAAATGGTATTTACTAGACTGCAGACGAAGCCCTGATTCTTAGAGAGCACATTGCTGTAGGCAATGCAGCTTGTATTTGTCTTTGCAACTGTACCAGAACATTACTTGTTATCTCTTCGTCTGGCATTAAAAACTATCACAAGCAGAATGCTTATGCAAATTAATCACGTCACTATGAAGGCAGCATTTTCCATGGTCCTAAAATGGTATAAAGATGGAATTTTTGACACCAAATTTATGCCAACTTTTCTTTTCCTCTCATTACAGTAACAGCATCATTCCACAGTGTTTATATTTTTCCAAGCTACTGTTCATGGTGATGGTAGTTTTTTTGATATCCTACTTATATTTTCCTTTGAAACAAAACATCTTTGGCTCAATCAGGATGTATGAAACAAAAGGACTGTTTTATTCCTTCGTTTTTGTAACTTACTTTCTTTGTGACTATGTATTCTTCAGCATGTAAGAGTTACTTTTATGAAGTATTTTGTGAGGTCTGGATGGTGTAATATTTCGGCATAACATTGTATGTATTCTGTTACTGTTTTTTTCNAGGTGAACTGGAGGCCCCTTCCAACCTGATCTCTTCTATGATTCTGTCTTTATTGCATGACTGGACTGCAGGAAAAAAATTTATTGTTTTCTAATATTTTCATTGCCAGTAAATACTGGCAGTGTTTTAACCTAATTTTTAATGCGATTACAGTCCCATTTTGATTTTGCTCTTTAACTTCAATACATTACAAGAATGAGCAAAATACATGTGCTGAAGTTTCAGTACCTTGGCCTTTCTTGTAATGAACTAGCTCTTGAGGGATATCTGAGTCTTGGGCTAAGAAATCTCTGAAAACCTCCATTGTACTGAACTTCTGTGGTAAAATAAATGAAAAAAAAAAAAAAAAAAAGCTTGATTTCCAGAAAGAAGTGCAGTGGGGGGATAAACCATAATTTTTCACAGTCAGTCAGTGATCTGCATGCTCTAAAATATACAAATCACATTTTAGGACATAGGTGTTCAGATACTGGGCAAGGTCAGGAAAAATTTTACCACCACTGTTCTCAGGGTGTTTAATGTCTTTTCAGTGGACATCAAAAGTAGCAAAAGCACAATAGACTTCAGTCAGCACTGCTAAATTTTCACTTTTGTGTTTCTCTTGTATGGAGACACCGCGCTCCAATAACAAGAAAACCTAAAGCAAATAGCTACAAATCCAAACAGAGGGAGATCCCTTACTGGAATTTGGGCTACATTCCATAACTTAAGAACACCATGTTAAGAACACCATGACCTCCAGATTCACATAAAATTTGTGTCATATTCTGCAGAAATTTCTGGGGATTTTAGATAATATTATCTGCAGCATGTAATTCAGAATTGGTTGCCTGCTTGTGCTATAATGAAAATTATAATGAAACCATTTTCAAAGGCTGTAGGAGTTAAAAGAGCTGTAGAAATCTTTCTGAGACCGTTGAATAAGTAATATTCAGATGCTAAATTAAAGACATTCCTGCTATTTTTGAAGGTAATCACAGGTATATTGTCTTCCTCTAGTGGTATGACAGTAACTGTGTAAAACAGATGTGCCTTTTTTCAGACAAGAATCTTTTTTTGACAGACTGGAATGGACACATAAACAATGTTTTTCAGCATTTCCTATGCGAGTGAGAGGGTTGGGTGTAGTGCTTGGTAAAAAGTATGTAATTCAGGAAGAGTAAATCCTGTCAGCATCTCCAGAACAAGGCAAAAGCCTAGATACAGACCAAACAAGCAGTCCTATAGCTGGAGAAAACATCTTGCACAGATGCTCGATTGTACAGGAATGGCCATGTCAGGCATGCTGTACCCCTGGGGTGGAGGGGATCATACTGGCTCCCCTGGAAGGTCCTGGAGGATGAGTGGCAGAAGGTGTCCTTTTTAGTCATCTCTGTCATGGGTTGGTTTTGAGAGCTTGAATCACAAAAGGGGACAAGAAATTTGTAAAAACTGTTTGCACTTCTGAAGCCATGATAGCGGTGCCCACGGTAGTCACTAAAACCAAATACCTCCTGCTTAAAACTTGGCACGAACTCATTACGAACACAAACACAAAATCCTGCCAATCTTTCCTGGTGTACTGCCAGACGTATGCTAGTGCTTAGATCTGGATTGGAATACATTTGAATTAGTTGTCCTAGTAAACTTGCACAGATTCTTGACTTGTTTCCTGATACATAAACATCTCCTGACCTTTGGGCATCTCTTCCTAGGAGCAATCATCTTCCTTTGTGTCACCAAGACTGTCACTTCTGTTTCTCATGAAGTAAGGCTAAATGCCACTCTGTCTTGCTAAAATCCTGTCCAGTCCTTGGTGTTCTAGATGGCATGTCCTTTCCTGGTTAAAACTTGGTCTTCGTGCTCCAAAACACCTGATAACCCTCTACTACTCTTATTTTCACAATTGGCTTCATACAGTCTTAGTGATCTCAGGGAGCTGGCATTCACATATCACACCATTGTGAGAGACTGAACTGTTAAGGGATAATGACTCAAAACATTACCCCATTTGTGGAGAAGCCTGGGTGCTTTGCTGAAATGGAGGTGGTGACCTTTTGGGTGTGTAATGGCTGATCTGATAAGACAGAGGGTGAATAATGGACTATGAATGAGTTAGGAGACAATTCGGCCTGCAACCACCAATTCGAACAAGACTGTGCAGCAACTAAGTCTTGTCCCTGGGCCTACAGGTACTGAGATCTTTACCCTCTTGTCCTTTCTCTCTCTTTCTTTCTTCTCCCTTGTGCATGTCCTTGGGTGATGTTGTTGCACATTCATATTGCAATGCTTCCATGTTGTTATATAACTATAGATAATAATAACCAAAATTGCTACATATCTGTTTTTCTTTACAACCAAATTGTACTATAATAACCCTACATATGTATTTACAAACACTAACCATTTAATGTTTTCACTCCAATCAACTCCAAGGGATCTATTAACAAGAACTTCGGTTATCCTTGCCTTCTGCAGTGGGTTGTAACAACCACACAAAGTTGTCTGCACCCCATTAGAACATACAGGGATGGAAGCAACAAGGACATGAGTCTGAAGTTATTGATCCAAAATTACCTGAATGAGAACTGGGGAAAATTTATGTATTTAATTCAAAACAAAAGAGTACAAGCCCATCTCTGTTTTATTATTATTTCAGGTTTCTTCCAGGATGACTCATCTCTGACCACAAGCCTCATGTTTTTGTTTGTTCTGCTGCTGCCTGCTGTTGGTTGCCCATTCTTCAGATTCCTTCACACATCACTACTGGGGAGTCCCAGCCTGCACCAATGAGCCTCAAGAAGTGCATTTCCTTAACCCTTCATCATCCCCTCTCATCTTCACTTTTCTCTTTCTTCTTTTGCCTCCACTCCTCCTTGCTCAGCTCTTTTGCCTTCAAAACAAATAGGCTGAGGTGACAGGTACAGAAGGAGCACGTTTCTTTGCCTTGGTCACACTTACTTCTCTCCTTGCTTGGCTCTGTAAGATTACTCAAACTGCTCCCACAGGAGTGACTACACTTTCTATAAGCAGTCTTGAACTGGCTGGGTTATTCCAAATTGTTTAGCAGCCAGAAATAAAAATAGCAAAGGAAGGTAACTATTTTTGTAGTAGTAAGTGACTTTTATGCTTGTGCAGTTTTAATGCTGCTATCAATAGCTGGGTTAAAGCCTAGCTAGGAGACATTGCTAGAGCAGTCTTGCCATGCACAACAGATTATATTGCTTTCCTAACAGGATACACAGTGCTTGCTGTCACAGGACTCCAGTCCCCACTCAGGACATATTGTGCCACAACTGTTTTTAGTGTGTAAAGAATCACACTGAATAATGGCTGTGTTGGTAGCAGACATGAGAGGAACAAAAAGCTTTGTCTTGGAAAAAGCACCAGAGATTGTTGTGTGCATCACTGACAACTATACAATTATACAGACTTCTTCATGGGAGACTAGTAGTCCTTCAGGTGGTTTTTGAGTGTACTGGTCTACATGATGCTGGGACAGGCATGGCTAAGCAGTCAGGCTTTAAGGAAAAGGAGTGACAGAAAAGGATAATGTGCAAGAAGCATTAGACAGGAGAGATGTAAAATGATTTTTCAGCATTAGGGCAACTAGCAGCAAAGTAACAAATTAGGCATATATTTGCCATTGGTTGCACTGTCCTTTAATTATTATGTCCTTAATTAAAAGTTCTTTTAAAGCTATTATTCTGAAGCATCTGATTTCTCTGAAACCTGTTTCTTGACCAGAGAAATGAACCAGGGCAAACAGAAGTCCGTCACCAGTATCAGTTGGAGATAGGCTTTTAAAGTCAATTAAACATCCTGAAGTAATCATGCTGATGGAACCTGCAGCTTTCCACAAAACCACACCTACACCACAAACTTTTGCCCTCATAGCTGTAATAGCTGGAGATATTGTTTATGGCCAGCATATTTTTGTTGCCTAGCTGTCTTGTGTGAGGTAGTTATACCAGGAAATACATGTTTTTCCATGTATGGTATCAGGGACCAGTTCCTTCCCAAGAGCTGGGGACACATGGAGATCCCCAGGAGACAGGCCAAGCAGAGGCATCCCCAGCCAAGGTCCATTCTGCTGCCTTCAGTGAGGGACCTGGCAGGATGGGAGGAAGCCAGGCACAGCCCCCAGGTCAGGGCATTGGGCAGCCCTATGGGGACGGGGATGGGCTGAGGCCAGGCTGGGATGTGTGCTTGCTGGCATGGGTCAGAAATAGGCTTGGTGATGGGAACTAGGGTCAGATTTAGCCCTGTGATTGTGAGGCTCATGTGTTACCTAACCTCTGAAAATGAGAGTAAGACTCCTTAGCACCAATTTTCCTGTGTTAAAGAGAGCATCATTTATTTAAGTGCCTGGAAGACACGGGGGATCACTCCTCCTAACATCCCCCTGATTGTTACAAGCGAGTTGCTGATATACAGTCAAGACATGCATATTATGAAACCCTCCCCATGTCCCCCAAGTTCCCAAAGTTAGTCCTTGTTTTGGCTGTAGCTGTATTCTTCAGCCAGATGTCCCCTCTTTATCTTCTAACGCCCTTGCATGGGGAATAATTTCTGCATGCCTTGCTTCTCTGCTAAAGGTCTGCAGACTCAGTGTCTTCTCTGCTAAAAGTTCACAGTCACAGTGTCTTTCTACTAAAAGCTCACAGTTACAACAGAAATTGAATTAACCTTTTTGGAATCACAGGGGTTGAAAGGTGCCCCAGGTGAGGTTGGTCAGGGCTCTTGAGGAGGGTGGGTGTCCCCAGGCCCTGATGTATGGTGTAATTTGTCCTCAGGGGAGAAGGAGAGATGTTTGTTCCCCAGTTCCAGTTGTGCTGGTGTCAGGTGCATGTTGCCACTGCAATAGATGCACTGCCTTCAGAGCTGAGTCTGCCTCACAGCAGGTGCAGGTCTGTGATAAGATGCAGCAAGATCTGATGCAGGCTTGGCACTGTACTCTCAGGAGCCAGGAGATGCTGACTGCACAGGAGAGTGAGAGCTGTTGGTGGAGTAGCTCTCTCAAGCTCAACATGACCCAAGGCCTGTGACATGCACTGCAATTCTCTTTCCTGGATGTGTTATGAAGGGTTTTCTTCCCCTCAAAGTGAGGTTTTCCCATCATTGAAAAAGAAGCTGAGATAAAAAGAAGGATTGCTAGCACTATGCCAAGACCTATCACTTCCACGCAATGGATGTACCTGCATCATGAGCTCTGATGTACAGGTACATGTGCTGAGTGACAAAGAATTTGAGGGATCTATTACCCAATCTACCACGCAAAAAAAATGTTTTCCTTTGGAAATGTACCCACACAGACATCTCTACTCTATAGTCACAATGGAAGGGATGTAGGAGCTATGTATAAATGGCTTTATACATCATTTTCTGCTGCCTTACTAGGCTTTATAAGCACCTCCTCCCAGTGCTCTTTGTCCTTTGCGAGCACCCCATATCAACCAGTACATGTAACTCCTTATTGCTTACATACAGTACTGCCTCCCCGCGTGGGTCCACCCTTTCCAGTTTCTGCTGCTTCTTCACTCATACAGATCAGGAAATGCAATAATTTGCAGACTCAGTAATTCACTGGCAATGCATGTGACATGCTGCATGAGAAGGAAACGCCCTGCTGCACACCAGAGAGAGGCTTGCAAGCTGCCAAGTTTCATTTTCACAGCTGAGTTATTAAAAAAAAAACCCACTAGTTTAGTTTTCTGTCTCATGACTGTTTTGACAAACACGCCCATAGCATGCCAACAGATGTAGCAAAGGCTGTTGTGCCAGCGTTTAGGTCAGAGTCTCTTCTGAGTCAAAAAGCAATGAGTTCCACTTTCTGCATCAGTGTTAAAGTGGGTTGGTCCTTGGTTTCTCTGTGCTGCACTGAAACACCCTTAAATAACAATGCTGGGGAGTTTGGATGTGTCAGAGACTGCAAAGATTGATGCCTTGAGACATTTTGGGGTGCATGTGTATGGGGGAAGGGGCAGGTCAGGCCTTGTCCTGGCGAGGTGAGGTAGTGCTCTGCCCTTTACACTCCCCATGCCCTAGAGCCTGTATCCCAGCCTGGCAGTGGCCACCAATCCCTGGCATACCAGAGGCAATGCTCCATACCCACCTCTGGAGCCCCTAACCCAGCTCCTGAGTGGCCAAATGATCTGAAGTCCCACTTGGGGGAATGGACCAGGAAGGCCAAGGTGTATTTAAGGCTGAACACAAGGCAAGCATGTCTTGACTCTATCTCCTCTTGGAACTGTTACCTGAACACTGCTGGAACCCAGTAGTGGGTAGCTGTATGTGTTCTTTTCTATACCTTTTCTGTCTTTCTCTCTTTCTTCTTCTAACTCCTCTTCTTGGGATTTTTGAGTAACTTAAAACTGAATGGGCTTCGAGTTTGCTAAGTTGAATGGACCAAGTTAATGCTTTGGAAAGTGTTTCATGTTGATTGAATGTTGCACTAAACATTTTGCTGAAGTTCTCCGATTTTGTAAAGATGCCGATACAGTATTTTTTTGTTGTTTTGACCTTTTGAGTGTATCTTGTCAGTATTTCTCTCATGCTCCTAACTCAAATGTACATGAACAACTGTAAGCCCTTCTAAAAGTCTCATCAAGCAAATTTTTGGGGGGCCTTACAGGAGGTCACATGAAATTCCAGATATATTAGGATCCATCAGTCGCTTATTCCTCTCAACATTTATATCATGTTGATTCACTCAGGCACTTTTTCCTGAATAAGAACTCCAAAACCTCACCCATGTACTTTGATATCTTCAAGTCACTTAGCAAACAAGATTACACTGTATTTTCCCACCTTGTGTGGATGCATCTACAAAACAATTGTGGGTGTGTTTTGACTGCTTTCTTTAAAAATGGCTTTGCCTATTATTTTGATGCACTCCACTAGGAGCCAAATGATATAAAACCATATGTGTTAAGGTTAGTATTAGTTTCTCTAGTCCCTAAACGGGTAGCAGGATAATTTATGTGAAAACTCAGCGCAGAAGATGGATGATTAGCAGAAATCCATTTTTTTACAAGAATGGGATGGGTTGACACCAGGTGACCATCAAAGCCATTCTATCAGTCCTCATCAGGACTGGAGGGGGAGAATAAAGTGCGAAAAAAGCCTCATGGGTCAAGACGAAGGCAGTTTAATAAAGCAAAAACAAAGACTGTGCAGAAGCAAAGGAAAACAAAAGATTTCTTTTCTATGTTCCAGTAGGCAATACCCAGACACTTCCTGGGAAGCAGGGTTTTAACATGCATCGTGGTTGCTCTGCCTGCAATACAGACAATTCTTGGCACCCCTCTGTCACTGAAAAGATCCAGATGTGTTCTGTATCCCTGCAGCCTGATGGCACCAGGGTACACCGTACACCAGTGTCTACCATGGCTTTTTACTTCTGTGGGTCTGATGTGCCTGGCAATTGAATCTACATGGTCCAGTAAGCCTGGCCATCCCTTTTCTCCTCCTGGTAACACAGAAAAAAACAAAGTGTGCCATGCACACTAGGGCTCACTTTTCCTCCAACCAGGGCAGGAGAAGACTAATTTCTTGGGGCATGTTCAACTGCCAAGGCACTGACCCATAAGGATGAAGATGTACAGAGGTGGTCTTCTAAGTTTTGGAGAAGACTTGACTCCAAAAATGGAGGCGTTGATATCTGGGCAACACATTACTGCCAAACTGTTAGAATATGAAGCTGGAGGACTTGTTCAACATGGCCTGTGTGCACAGGACATCCTTTGGATCTTTGGAGACGTCATAATTGTTTAGATCACTGTAGATGACTTTCATCGCCACTAATTCTCTCGAATGGATGCCTCCGTCTGTGGTAGGTACACATTCCTGGCAAGTTCACAAGATCTTCTTTGAATGGGTACCTTGCTCTCACACTTGAGAGGAACCACCTCCAGAGACTGTAAATTGATTATTCTATTCCCCTCTCTCAACTCTCCGGTTTCTAGCAAAGCATCCTAGCTGTTGGATTTCCTTGCTCCTTTCTGCTGACTGCTGCTCTGTTATCCCAGCACTGGAGGAGCCAGGCAGAAATCCACTTACTTGTCTGGTGGCTATGATCTTCCCACATATCTCAAAATTCTGATGAAGTCAGGGACTGGGTAGTTTCTGCTTCCGGTATGAATTCTCTGACTCCTTTCTCCAATTTGTGTGCAGAAAAGGCACACCATAAAAAGCCAGTGTTCACAAAGGAAATAGAGCAGTCTTGCAATTTTATTTGAATAAAGGAAGAGTGTCCACTGGGCCATACTCCCTGGGCTCTCTCTTGAGGTTTTGAAGGTGCAGCCTCTTTTAATCCTAAACTCCCAACCATGTTGCCCTCTTCTTTTACCCATTGGCTGAAGTACAGCCTTCCTAAACCACCTACTACATATTCCCCCCTTGAACTTGCATTGTCATTTTCCCTTAAAGTTTGGAAGTTCAGGTTGTTTGGGTTCTGCAAACCCATCAGAAGCTGTCTGGGATCTGCAATAGACTTGGTGCAGACCTATTTCTCCTATTACCCTAAAGTTCAGAAGCTCAAGCTGGATCAAACTGTCTGAGTTCTGTAATAAATTCGCAGGGCTTGATGTTCCTAGAGATGTTAGACCCATTTCAAAGACATTAACACTCACTTCTCCTAAAGACTCCCACAGCTGTTCTTCCAACACCAGACTGTTTTTTTCAGATCTAGGCCTTAGTGAAGACATTAAGACCCATGTCTCCTACCTTTAGTGAAGAGCACAAACCCCATCTTCCAGATCGAGTCATTTGTGAAGACATGAGCGCCAATTTTTTTTATCATTTGTCAAAGAACCAGCTTCTTCCTAAGACCTTTCCTTTTCTTCTTCCTCCTCCTTTACTAATTGACAATATGGATCCATTGTTTTCTTCATCTACTGTTTCTTTCTCAGTACTGGGAGAATTGTTGTAGCTGTTGTTTGGGTTCCTGTCTTAACCACGTTCCTCTGAGACTACTGAACTGTGGCTCAGGCACAGGCCAGGATGCAGTGCAGTACTAGAAGCTGCTGGTTTTCACTGGTAGAGGCAAGACACCTTTCTATCAGTTTGTGGCATGTCAGTTTGCCAAGGTAACCTGCCTCTTCAGGTGTGAATTTCCAGGATCTGGTAGGTGATAACTGCCCCAGGAACCTGCCCAAATCCTTCCACACACCCTGCCATCCCAGGACCAGTTGTCCCAGGGCACATTTCAGTATCACCTCATCCAAAAATTGTCTTCTCCTAGATCAGGATGACACTGGATTCCACAAACCCCATCATATGCTAACAGCGTTAATAAGTAGTATTAAACAGTTCATGTAAGGATGAACGAGGATCTCTGAGGCCTGCATAACAAAACCATCTGCCTTATTCCCAGGTATGGAAAGGGATATGTACTTCCTCCAGAAGAGCAAGGCCAGAAATGCCAGGGCAAAGGACAGAGCCATTGTTTTTATTAACATGTTCTCAAGCTCAACTAAATAAAGAGATAAGCAGTGCAGCCAACAATCTCTGTGACCTGCAAAGGAGCTTGATGCTGAATAGCCATTGTAGCTATAGCACACTTCATACAAAACTCTTGTTATCTCATGCCCCATACTGGGCATCAAAAGGACTGTGGTGGGTTCCCCTTGTCTGGAAATCAAGAAGCCACCGAGCTGCTCCATCACTCCCCTCCTCAGAAGGAACCAAGATGGAAAAAACCCTCATGGGTCAACATAAAGGCAGTTTAATAAAATGGAAGCTCAAGCAAAGGTAAGAAACTCCAAAAGATTGTTCTCTGCCTCCCATCAGCAAGCAACATCTGGCCACGACCTGGGAAGCAGGGCTTCAGTGTGTGTAGTGGTTGCTCTGGAAGGCAAATGTAAATAATGAATGCCGCACCTTCCTACTCCTTTCTATTAGCTTTTATATTTGAATAGGCATCACATGTTCTGGAATATCCTTTTGGCCAGTTTAGGCCAGCCAGTCCTGCCTGTGTCCTCTCCCAAGATCTTGCCCCCCCCCAGCCTACTGGTGAAGGAAGTTTGTTGGTTTTAGCTCCCAAAGCAAAGCACAGCACGGTGGGAGCTGCTGGCAGGGAAATTAACTCCATCCCAGCCAGCCCGGACACAGAGGAAGACGCACAGGGAATAATACTCAATGCTAGAGAAAAACTCGATCAGTGGTTCACAGAGAGGTGAATTATTGAATGATCTCCTATGAAATGTTCGTCTTTGACTTATTGATCGGTGTGAAAAGACCATGGGAAACGATAAATTAGCAAATAATTGCATGGCAGGAGGAGAATCTTCATTCCCCAGGTGATCCTTGCACAGTGGAAGACCAAAGGAGCCACAGCTTCCTCTGAGCGGGGGCTGCCGTGAGAAGCCAGAGGGACAGCACGGCGCCTCAGGACGCGGGGGTGCCCCTGGCGCGCACGAACGCTGCTTTTCCAAGTATCCTGAAGGCACCGTCATTTTAAAAAATGGCACTCTATACACTTCCCCTTGCGGAGCGAGCCCAGAGCGATCCCAGAGCCGCTTCCTGAACGCTCCAACGGGGAGATGAACGCCCGGTACCTCCCACGCCCGCTACACTCCCTGCAGCGGGTCGGGACGAGGGGAGGACACCCCCCACGGGCGGGGCGGTCTCCTTTCGATTCCCCGAGCGCCGTGGATTTGTTTCGATTCCCCCACTCCCACTCCCACGGTGACGCGGGCGGCGGGGGCGGGACGCGGGGCGGAGAGTTTAAGGGCGACAAGCGGAGCTCGCCCCGGCTGCGGCGGCGGGGGACGGGCAGGCAGGTAGATGCGCTTCCTCGGCCACCCCTCGTACCCCCTCAGCCTCCCCGGCCGGGGGAGCGCGGCACTCGGGCGGCCGCCGCTCCGTGCGGGATGCCGGGGTGCGGAGGGCTGAGCTGCCCGCGCCCCCTGCGCTGCTCCATCGATGCTTCGTGCAGCGCGGGGGCAGCCGCGGCCTCTTGGGGGTGGCTTCCCATCTCGGTGGAGCTGTTGGGAGCTTCCTGCGTGTTGGAGCAGTTCCGGAGAGGGGACGCGCTGCCCCGACCGGGAGCGTGCGTGCGGGATTTGGCGTGTGGGCAGCGGGGGTGGCTGTGCTGGTTGGGAAGCCTGCCAGGGAATGTGTGGGGTGGTTGAAGGAACAGGAGAAGAGTGCATTCTTGCTCCGGCCAGGCATCTGGGGGTGTGTGTTGGCCTGGTATGGTTTGCTCGGAGGAGCTGGGGGAGATGGGATGCCGTGTCCGTGCTTGAAAAGAAGAGGGAGAACTCCTTTAGCATAGCCCGGAGCGAAGCATTGTTTTCAGTGGTTTTGGATCCTTTCCCTGAAAAGCAAAACTCTTGTACAAGGTCGTGGAGTGGTCACTTAACAAAACAGACTTTTTCAACTGGAAAGGAGTTTGAGCACAGTGTGCACTGCAGAAGAATAAATGCAGAAGGATCTCTCACCAGCTTTTGTAATTTTTTTTAGCGATTTGCAAAGAATTAACTTCAAATTTATTGCGAATGGGAAGAGGCTTTGCTTTCCCATGAAAACATGCCAGAGGGAGTATTTCCTATTTTTTTTTTACCAACATGTAGTTAAATTTGTCAGGCATTGGCTGCGAACTGCGCAAGCTTGAAGACGTTGATGTTAGGGCAATCTTGGTGTTTTGGTCTTGGAGTGTTTTTCGTTTGTTTTTTCCTCATTCCAGAGTCAATACCCTCTGGAGTGAATCTATACAAAGGAAATATGCAGGCTGTTTGTTGCCGTTGCTCTTACCCAGTCATAGAATCATAGGAAATGCTGAGTTGGAAGAAAGTTACCAGGATCACTGAGTCTAAGTCTCAGCCTGCACACCCTTAATAGTCACACCATGTGCCTGAAAGCGTTCTCCAAATGCTTCTTAACTCAGACAGGGTTGGTGCTGTGACCACTTCCCTGGGGAGCCTCTTTCTAATATCCAGTGTAAACCTTCCCTGACTCAGCTTCAGTCCATTTCATCAAGTCCTGTTGCTGGTCATGAGAGTGAAGAGATCAGTGCCTGCTGCTCCTCTTTCCCTTCTGAGGAAGTTGCAGAGTGCAAAGAGATCTGCCCTCAGTCTCCTTCAGGCTGAACAAACCAAGTGACCTCAGCTGCTCCCCATACAGGTTCCTCTTCAGACCCTTCACCATCCTCGTGGTCTCCTTTGGATGCTCCTAACAGCTCTCTAACAGTATTTTTTATTTTGTCGTGCCCAAAACTGCACCTGGTGTTCAAGGTGAGGCCACACCAGTGCAAAGAAGAGCAGGACAATGATGACAGGAACATTGCCAGGCTGAGCAAACAACTGCAGCAGTGTAAACAACTCCCTCTTGGACTGAGTTAGGTCTTCTATGGCTGAGTTAGACTAGAGATTTCAAGACTGTTGTTATTTCAGAAAGAAACAGAAAGATTAGCTTTTCCTACTGCTGTGAGGTTTTGGTGTTTTTTTGTGTTGACACAGTAATGACACTGCAAACAGAATATTGAACATGCTTTTGCATAATTTTTTGTATATAGAATGGGAAATGCAAGTCTTTTCTTATTTTACTGGAAATCATAGGTATTTATATGTATAAACAGATGTGTTTCTTGAAAAAGCAACTCCAGATGTGGCTCAACCGTACGTTTTCTTAGGTATGACTTGTTACTGGTAGGTTACAAAGAGGGAAGAATCATTTGAAGCTGAAGGCAAAGAAGCCTGTTTTGTTTCCCTTAACAAAACAGGATGTGCCATGAAGCAAGGCCAGACCTGTTGCTGCAAGCTGTGAAACGGTCTTCAAGGAAGGCTAGTCAAATGTGCTTGGCCTGAGTTCAGCTTGCAAGGAAAGGAGGAAGGATGTTCTGAGGTGTCATCTGGTTTTGGCTGGGATAGAGTTAATTTTCTTCCTAGTGGCTGGTACGGTGCTGTGCTTTGGATTTAGGATGAGAATAATGTTGATAAAACAGTGATGTTTTTGTTGTTGCTAAGCAGTGCTTATCCTAAGCCAAGCATTTTTCAGCTTGTCCCACCAGTGGAGAGGCACAGAAAGCCAGAAGGGGACACAGCTGGGGCAGCTAACACGAACTGTCCATAGGGATATTCCATACCATGGAATGTCACATCGGTCTGTCAGGTTTCTGCTGCCTTGTCCATGGGTGTGAAACTCTTGTTTGCCAGCATCTAAAGTAGGTACAGAGCTGGTGTCCTGGGATGTGTGCACCCATCTCTTTTTTTGAAAGGTGTTGTCTTGTTCCTGGTGACATGGTTCTGATGTTCATTTCCTTGCTGTGTCTCTTCCTTGCCTAGTATGTTTCCTGTGTGCAAGTGAACCACAAATCTCTGTTCTAAAGATTAGTAACATTTCAGTGTCCACTTCTTGAGGTTTTGCATGGATTTCTGCTTGTCAGCAGGGCTGGCCCAACTTCTGGCTGGGTTTGGGTCCTGTTTCTGTAGTCCTGTCTGGTGGTCATGCATCTGAAGAAGAACTGAGCTGCCAAGCTGTGTCAGCTGTGAGTTTGGTTGGAGATGTCAGGTGGCTGGACTTTGTTATTAATAATTCCTTTCTGACAGTTTGCACAAACAGAAAGCAACACATAGTGGTAATCTGGAAAAGGAGGACCTTGGGAGGTCATTCAGGCCAGCTCTGCCCAGAACAGGGCTCTAGCCCAGAGTCTTGTGTGTGTATTCTGCTTATACTCTTTGTTTCATTCAGACCTTGCACAAATCTTCCCTGTCTGGTTTGTATGTGGTGTTTGAAGTGTTAGCAGGCCTTTGAGACATCTGTGCTAATTGCATCCTGGGCTGCATTTGCCAAACGTTGATAAGGATGTTTGTCTTGTTTCTGACAATGTCTGTGTCCTACAATCATCAGTTTACTACAGAGCACATTTCCAAGGAAAAGCTTGGTATAAAATGAAGAGCAGCCTGGGATGTTCTGTCTCTCTTACCCCAGCCATTTAACACCTTTTGAAAGCACAGCCAGAACTTAAAAGTCTCACAGCTGACTTCAAAAATACGGAAATAGTGCTTGCCCACTAGACTCTGGTCAGGTGAGAATTCCTTCTCAATAGTGAGAGATCCTTTGTGCTGTCAAGGTGTGCTGAATCAGTGTGATACTGCATCGGTGAAGCTACAGAACAGTAGCCTCAATTCCCCTAGTAGTGCTCCTGCCTGAATACTTTGGAAGGAAGAGTATCTAGAGAAGCAAAATTCTGCAAGTGTTGTTGAGGATTGCTTGTGTCCAGTGATGAAGGTTGTGTTCAGGTCTCCAGTTCAGACTGAAACAACCCGATAAAATGTTCTCTCTATTCACTTACCTGTGAAATGGTTTTGTCTTTTTGGAGGCACACAGCTCCAGAGATGCATGCTGTCTTTATCTTTGGAGTTCTGTGATGTACCAGGGGCTGACTGGCCGTAGAGCCCAGAAGCAGTAAAGCAACTTAATTTGGTCCAATTTGTGCTGAGTTCAGGACAATATTCTGATAAGAAGCTATCACTGTGCTGCTCTGCTTGACCTAATCTAATCCAAATCTGCTCTACAATCTCATTCATTATTTTCCAATTGGTGCTGGCTTTTACTGGGAGCTAAGGGTCTTTGGAATTTCCAAGGTCTGATACAAATCTGGCAAGGTGACTTCTTACAGAATTTTATTTTTTTTTCTTGTTTTGTAGGACTGAGTGAGAATCTATTTATAGATAAGGCTATCTCTGTCTATATATCTGAATATATCCCTCATGATAGGGATGTCTGATGAAAAGCTGTCTAAATTAGAGGCTCTTCATTTGAGTTGACCAGTTTCTCCAGCATGAGCTGACATTTTACAAGGGCTGAATATGAGATCTTCATGTTCATCATGATCTTCTTCAACATCTCTCTTCATGAGATACTGGCTGAACATTCAATTAAAATATTGTCCAGATAGTCACAAATGCCACTATGACCTTTTTCAGACTAAACAGATCCATGAGGATGTCCATGTCTAAATCTCAGCTTCTTTCCTCTGTTCTTCATGAGATTTCCAAATGTGTCTGCTTGTAGCCTGGTCAGTTATAAGCTGTTCATTTTTGTCTCTGCTGTTTCTTCAGGGCCTCCTCTGAAGGTACAGGTGATTTCCAGATTTTCATTTCACTTTTCAACATGCAGTGGAAAACTGAGAGAAGTAAATTTTTCCTTGCTTTTCACTGTCAAGGTTAGGCTTATACACATTCAAAGAAGACTGTGTTCCCTAAATATTTCTTTGGTAGCTGTTGTTGTCAGGAAAACAGGCAAAACTGACTAGCAGGCAGAGCACTGGCGTAGCTACAGCCACTTACAGCTTTCTTGGCCTGTATTTTTCCTTCTTCTACTGGGTCTGCCCTGCCATTCACATATATCTATATCAGGTCATGAGGAAAGTGTCATTTGGAAGACCTGAGTGCAGTGTCCTTTTGCTGGGTGACTGCAGGGCTGCCTGCACGGATGGTGCCAGAGGCGGGCATGGGGCTGCAGGGGTCCCTCTGGTGTAGCAGAAGGGGTGACATGACAGTTCTTCCTTGGTGGCATCATGCTCTTGGAGCCAGCGTTCTTTTGTTGAAGGAGAGCTAATGGAGCCCTGAGGTTTCCTGTAGAGAAAACATGAATTATTCGAATGCTGATGAAATGTGCTTAATTGAAACTCAGCCACAGTGTAGATGCGTTGTTGGGCTTTTTCTTTCCCTACCTATTGCCAATTTGTGATGTCTGCCTCTTATAAGGAAGAAGGAATGATTTGTCTGCTTGATAAGACTGCAAAAAGCACAGTCTTCGGAAGTCAGATTTCCTGAAAATAGGAGGATTTTGATTTGTCATCATTCTTTTAATTCAGATGCAGAGCTCCTAAGATTGCTATACTTCATTTGTTCCTTGCATTGTGGAAGTCTAACGTGCTTGGAAAATAAAAACAACAACTGGGTAATGCCATAGGGATGGATCTTTAAGGCTTAACTTTGAGGATCGAAAATAATTAAAAGCATGGCTGTGAACACCTTCTATTTTTTTTTTCTGTGAATTAAACAGTGTCATGCAGTTTTTCTTTTTAAAATGTGTAAACCAGATGCAGACAGAAAAACCAAAGGCTCGGGTTCACTCTTATATTTCTAAAGTTTTTAGCACTGCCAGCTTCAGATGTTCAGAAAGCGCAAGCTGGCCTCTTGAGACCGGTAGCTGGCATAAGGAACACAACATTTTTCAATAGTGACAAATGGCTTTTCTGGGCAGTCTCCATTTGTGTTTTCAAAATTATCTTCTGAAGCGAGAGGAATAAAAACTTAGCATTGTAACTACTCTAAAGCTCCCTGCTTCTGACAGCAGTCTGACTGAAGCAGTTCGGTGGGACACTGACTAGCACAGTAACATGAGTTGATGACACGTAAAGTAAATGGGAATTTTGAGCACTGGCAGCAGTAGGGTTTGGAGTAGATTGTTTCTGACTTATCTGTATAATCTTTTGGTTTAATTCTGTGAGTAAGAATTAATGTGCTTCATTTTGGTGTCATATTTGTGCTGGTGTTCTCAGGAGTCATAAAAAAGTAAACAAAGTAGATCATGTTGTCTGTTTGATTTTATGTTTGTTTTGTTTCTGTTTTATTTCTGTGAATGATAAGGTCTCAACAATGCACTGGGAAGGGTCTCCCAGACCTTAGGGTGTCCCCACACCTTTATGTGTTTCATAGACTCCATAGCTTAGGAGAAATCCCTGCTTCCTGAGGGGAACATGTGTCTGGCTGGGATGGAGTTAATTTTCTTCACAGTGGCTGGTATGGTGCTTTAAATTTGTGAGCAAAACAATGCTGATAGCACAGTAATGTTTTATCTATTCCTGAGCAGTGTTTGCACAGTGTTGGGGCCTTCTCTGTTCCTCACTCAGCCTCCCAGTGAATGGGTTTGGTGTGCACAAGAGGGTGGCGGGGGGCACAGCTGGGCAGGTGACCCAAACTGACCGAAGGGATGGTCTGTGCCGTGTGGGATCATGCTCAGCAATGGTCATGGAGAGAAGGGGACTTTGGGGGATCAGCCTTCCCTGCCTTGGGAACTGGATGGGCATTATTCCATGTCAGGAAGGTGGTTAATGATTGCCTTTGCATCACTTTTGTTATCTTTCTCTCTTCTTTCAGATCTCTTTTGGTTGCTGAGCAATTTTTATCCTGACCTACAAATTTTTTTTTGTTTTACTACTTGCTTTTCTCTTTCCCCATCCCATTGGGGATGGGGGGGATACAAGTAATTAGCTGCCCACTGGGGTTAACCCACAGCACTCACCCACGAAAAATCTTTCTATAGTTATATCCAGATACAGCTGTGGCTTTTACCTGTGCCAGTTAAGGCAGAGTAATAGACAACAGTTTTGTTTAATGTTCCTCACGCTTGATAGACTTTACATAATAGGCCCTCAGTTAGTCCATTGGTTTTGAGTTAAAATTGTTTATGCTGCAGGAAGATGTTGGGCAATAGCAAGACATGCTGTGCTAGTCTGCACAGCAATTCTTTTGGATCATTAACTTAGATGTCAGATCTGCATGCCCAGTGTATCTCTTGGGTCTACAAACTTGGGTGTAGTTGCTAAAGCCCAGAGCCGACGTCCCAGTTATTTAAATGATCTACAGTTTGAAGTTTTGGCTAGGAAACTCTGGTTCTGGAAAAGGATGAGAACTTGTGTTCTGGTGAAAATTCTTGCTGCCTGGAAATGGGAGGGCATGCCGCCTTCTGATCTTAAACAGGGAATTCAGTTCCAAAATTTCTCAGCAGAGGACACGCTGGAAAGTCCTTTTAAAATGCTCACTGCTGCTTCCACTGTACTTTGGAAAAACCAGTCTTTTAAATACCTTGTGAATACCTTTTATTTGTACTTTTAGTATATTCCAAAGAAAAGTGATTCAAAAATATAATTCTGGGAAAAAATATTACACTGAGTAGAAGCATAGCTTTCTTTAAAAAAAGAAAGAACTGAAATTAAGCTATAATTTGGAAAACCACCAGTTCATGTGTATTCCTACTTGAAAAAACTCCTGTGTTGCTGACCTATTTTGGTATTATTCTTGAGAAAATAATTTGTCAAACTTTCTGATGGTAAAGAATTGAAATCTGAAAGAAATGCACAAAAAGATGAGGTAGAACCATCTTTTAGCACTTGTTTTGTTCCTTTGTTCTGTTCTCTATTTTCTCCTTTTTTTTCACCTTAATAATGCTCATATTATGCAGTGTAAAATAAGTCCTGAATATGTTATGAGTACACTTGATTTGCTGTTTGAAGAAGTAGTATTTTTAAAGTGTGTACTGTATGCACATTGCTCAATAAAGTGATGATTTAATTGGCCTGGGATAAATGTAAAAATTACCCCTCTAGCATGACTGGTTGTCATACCTCCCCCAAGCAGCTGGGACCTCTTTTTCTTGGGTTCAGTTTTTATCCAAGATTTCATCTATTCTTGGTGCTTCCCTGGAATTAGCAAGCTGATGGTTCAATTACAGACATCATCATGGAGTGTTTATTTGTTTAATTAAGACGTAACTTCTGACAGGTCATTCACCTGATTTTTCTGTTGTTGCCTCCTCAGAGTTATGGGCTGCTGCTCTCCCATCTGCTTAGTGCACTTGTGAGCCTGGCAAGTGCTTTTTGTGCTTGGATAAATGCAAAGACACAGTGCCATCTGTAGTGTGCTTCATGATACCACTGTGCTCACAAGACAGCACTGAATCTTGGTGTTTCAGCCTCATCATGAGGAGTACTACAGAGAAAATACATCAGTAATGTTTCTTGCTTTGTCTGTAAATTCATATACTTAAAAATACCTGGTTTGCTCTGTTGTCAAGGGATCTTGCAGATACTTCAGTCCTGCTTTCAGCTGGGATAATTTTCTACTCAGTAGCTGGTACAGTGCTGTGTGTTGGATTTAGTATGAGGATAATTTTGATAACACACTGATGTTTTAGTAGTCGCTGAGCCGTGTTTGCCCTAAGTCAAGGACTTCTCTGCTTCTGATGTTTCCCTGTCAGCTGCAGGGAGGCACAGGAAAGTGAGGGGATGCAGTCAGGACAGCTGACCTGAACTGGCCAAACAGATATTCTCTACCATAGAATGTCATGTGTATAAATTAGGAGGGAAAACTGGCCAGGGTCTGCTCCTCCAGATCTGGCTGGACATTGGTCAGCAGGTAGTGAGCAATTGCCCCGTGCATTAATTGTTTTGTATATTCTACATTTATTAGTAGTAGTATCAGTATTAGTATTTTCCCTTCTTTTTCTGTGAGGTTAACCTGTCTTTATGTCAACACACAAATGTTACTTTTTTTCCCTAATTCTCTCCCCCATCCACTCGAGGAGTGGGGGAGTGAGCTGAGGTCTGTGTGGTGTTTAGCTGCCTGCCAGACTAAATATTGGCATTGTGTTAGCAGGTTGCAAAGGTTGCAGATTTTATGGGTTTTGTTACAGGCCTGTTAATACCTGGATAATAAGTAAATCTGTGCATTCCTATTTGGTGAATTAATCTTACTTAATTGCACCGAGATTTGTGAGATTCATGCAGGTTTTTACAGGTAATGGAAACAATTTTTAATCATAGAATCAATCTGTGAAGAATGATTCTACACGGCGCTTTAGCATTGGATATTTCTCGTCTGTTTCTAATGTGCTGTTTCTCATACATGTAGCTGGTTTTCCTCTTGCATTTTGTTTCTTTCATCTAGCTGCTTGACCTTGTGATTAGTTTTGTTTAATGACACTGATTTTAGAATTTTAATGATTAATTTGTTTTCCAGTAAGTTAGCAGTTGATGCTAGTTTCAACCTTTGTTTTCTTTGGCCACTTCCTGTATTTGTTTTAATAACTGTCTTAAGTCTGATTCAAGGTCCTCAAGCACTATTACCATACTATGTTACAATATTTTCTTGCAGTAATTAAGTTTCTAAGCAGTTCTGTAGACATTGAATTGTTGAGTATCTGGACAGAGGACACAGATGAAAAACTCATAAATAAAAAGCAAGTAAATGAGTTTTGTGTTTAATTAATTGAAATATGTAGATTCATGTATTTCTTAAGCATATAAATGCTGTTTGTTTTCTCAGATATTTCCTCCTGCATTGAGTATATGCTGACACATTGAAATAATTTGGAATCTTAATTTAAAAGATACAGTTTAAGACCTGAGGATAAAAATTGAAACAAAAATGCAGTGGTAAATCTGGTTGGCTGAAGTTTGATAAAAAGTAGATGAAAACTTGAGGAGCCATCAACAGCAAAGATGAGGCTGTCACCAGACCTCTATTTTACTAGTCCAACTGCAGGAAACAAAGAAGATGTGCTCTTTTGTCCTCCTTTTCAAATATGAAAAAACTAAGACGAAAATTTAAGAAATTAATTAAATTTTAGGGAAAGAAATGTCTCATAAGTCAGTGCTTTCGTTTGATTAATTTTTTTCTTTTTTTTCTTTCTTTTTTTTTTTTTGCTTTCCTTAGCATGGATCCCATGACATATGCACAGTTGAAGAGGCAAGCTGGGAACCAGGATTTTAAAAATGGAAATTACTCTTTGGCCATCAAAAACTATGATGAAGCTCTACAAACACTTGGTTATTTAATGCAATGGGTCCCGTAAGTATTCTTGAATTATGAGATGTAAACCATAAGACAAGCCTGAAAAATGTACAGTTGCACAGTTAATTCAAAACTCTGTTTTTTGACCTTGCACTTGATTTTCTTTTTTCACACTCTTTAGTGTACCACTTTTGTAGTTGTTCTATTCCTTACATTTACGTGAGAGATTAATTAGTGACTTAAATCTGAATATTTTTACATAAACATCAATTATAAATTAGTGCAATTAAAGCTCAGATGCTGTGATTTTGCCATGTCCTGGCCTGTTGTTACATGAATCATCTGATTATCTGTACAATGATTCATACAGGTTACTTTGTTCTTGTTATTGGGTCATTCTCAGTATCCTGAGACTTGTTAAAAGTAATTTTTCAGCCGAAGATTCCTTTGGGTATTTCTTTCCAGATGCACTTTTAAGTGCTTTTCATCAGTTAACATAAGTTGGTAATGTTATTAATGATTAAATAGTTGAGTATTATGTTAACTATTAAATATTCATTACTGCTGTATATTAACACTGCTGTTAACCTAATTTAACACCGGCCGCTCATTTATTTTAAATGTGGGTTTTTCTGTTGACTTCACCGAGTGATGATACACTAAAACACATTGAGGTTGTTTCTTTGGTGACCAAAATGTGTTTGGTACTCTTTCCATCCCACAGCTTCAATCTGTGTGTCTGTTTTCCCCCATTCCTGGCTGCTGAGCCATATGTAGGTATATCGAGGTGGTCTGAACTCTTGCTAAATCCTCATACTTCATTATTCCAGTGGCTTGGTTTTGTGCTTCAGAAGAAACCAGGTTATCACTATGGGTATCACTAAGGTATCATTAGGATGTCTCTAAGACATTTTATAGCTGATATTCAAATGATCTTTATTATCTGCAACTGCATTTTTTACCTCTAATTTTGTCAGGTGGGTGACACATGTAGTTGTTTTCGTTTATTCATATCGCTAACTACAAAGTATGATCCTTTTTCAAGTGAATAAACAGTAATGCTAAAACCATATCTCTAGGTGTTCCCGGGACATAGCTGTGTTATTGTGCAACAAATCAACTGCCTTGTACTGCCTGGGGAAATGGAAGGATTCAATGGTTTTAGCCCACCAAAGCTTACAGTGGGATCCGGAGTATGTTAAGGTATTCAGATGGTTAAGCTGGCAGTTTTTGCATGCCCCCCCTTTCTTTTTTTCTTTTTTTTTTTTTTTTCAATTTAATAATGATGTCATGATCTTCTTTTTATTGTGTTTTTGCTTTGGGGCATGATGAGTAAATATAGCATAAAATTCCAGACGCAGTGTTTGATTCTACACATAAGCATCAGCTTCATGGCTGTAATAGTATTTTTAATGAAATGAAGCAGCTCCCTTTTGCGCCAGCAGATGCTGGTTCTCTCTGGATCCCAATGAGAGAGGTGCCAGTGCTTTCAAGAAATGTAGCTATCAATATCCCAAACAAGGGTTACATGTTAATAAGTCTCCAGTTCCTGGGAGTGGTACTTGGTGTCCAAAGTCGTACTGTATTTCCAGTGGACAGAACAATACATTGCACTTGGCTTGTGATTAAATACACATCGATTGAGTGCACCTTGACTCAGATAGCCATCTGTTAGGAGTAAGTAGAAGTTGTACAGTATTTATGACACAGAGTCCTCTCTTGGATTGGCTTTTACGTGCAATAAACAGTCTTCTGGTCTAACCACTAAAGACTCATGGAGCCTTTAGTAGAACGTTTTTTTATGTAGATACAGTAAAATTGCATCCAAATGCCCATTTAACTTGTGCCGTGTTGCAATATGCCAGTTATTTGATTTGAACAAATTAACTCCACTGTGACTCTGAGCTGGTACAATCTAATTCAGGGTGAATATGAAGACATTCAGGTGCTGTTGGCTGAAGAATATATGCATTGTGGGAAATACTGCAAAATTCAGTGGTATGGAAACATAAATACATATTCTGGACCTTGTGACACAAAAAATCCCAGTCTTGTCAGGAGGAGGTTAGCATACAGCTGCTGAAATTAAGTCTTTCATAAGAGTCTCATATGGCTGTCATTTTCCAAGCTTTGAATTTCAGGATTTCACTTTTAGTATCTGTGATAATATCAGTAACGTATTGTGAATGTCGAGGGATTAGAATAAAATAGTTTATTTCACTTTTTTTTTTAATCTGTGTATAAGAAGCTGTGGAAATAGTACTACATGTAATTTTTATAACATAATGTTAGAGTTTTAAAAAACCCAACTTTTTTTCTTTTTTTTTTTTTTGGTAGTAAATATCTCCAAATAATTTCCCAACATCTTTTTTTCTCCTTTTTTTTTCCAGGCTTATTATAGAGCTGGCCACTCATTCATCATGTTATCAAAGTCTAACGAGGCAGTTTCTATGTTCCACAGAGGTCTGGTTCTCCTGAATTCTTCTGCAGATCAAACTCAGATTGCTGAGTTTGTGGCAGGAATCTTCATAAGTGTCAATGGTAAACTCAAATTAAGAGCTTAATTTTTCTAAGAGCCTTTCAGTAGTGCTGATGGCACTTAGTAGCACGTCGTTTGTGAGATCATTCCTTTGATCCTTCAGCATGTCAGGCCTGTTTGAGGATTATGAATATACTGAGGATGTGGTGAAGTTGGTCCAGTTTGTATACAGCAGATGCCAACAATCTCGAAACACTGCAGGGGAGTGAATTGTCTCACAGGAACGTGTCAATTATGGAATAGTTAGAAGAGGTCAAAATTTAGAGTCAGGAAGACAAGATTGGAGATTTGGAGCTCCAGATCCCAGAGGCTTTAGGACAGTTTTGTCCAGACCACCCTGCTTTTCTTTTAGCCAGGTAGATTTTGAAAGAATTAGAAGAGAGGCAGTTC
Source organism: Irena cyanogastra (assembly GCA_013397155.1). NCBI lineage: Eukaryota > Metazoa > Chordata > Aves > Passeriformes > Irenidae > Irena > Irena cyanogastra. The sequence continues at coordinate 337,357 of VWZV01016577.1, forward strand.
AAACGATTTTACAGTGCAGTGTATTTCAGTGTGGAGGACTTTCCCTCAGCTAGTAATGGACAGCAGTGAAAGAGGAAATGTGGCCTTCCCGTGGCATCGTGTGGGTGTTTTTCAGCAGCGTCCATTGTCTGTCTCCCTGCCCTCTCCCCTCCATCTCTCTTCCTCTACTTGCTTTTTGGTCTGTTTAACATGCTTTGTCTGGTGGGCCTACAGGCATGCCAGGAGATTTCAGGTTGTTCCTCTGCTGCCTTTTCTTGAGCCTGTAGCCCCACATTAAGGTCCTTGATTCGTTGTGGCATAGTCAGTAGCTGGTTGACCTGTAAGTGGAAAAATTGCCGCGAGGTTCACAATGCCTTGGGGCTTTGAGGTGTTTCTTGAGAGGAGGGATTAATTTTTTCCACCTTGTTTAATGAAGTCTGGCCACTGATAAACAGGGTGCTGAATCAGTTGAGTGACCAGCATTTCTTAAGCCCACGCTGGGCAATCCCCTGGGTATTAACCAGTGCTAAAATGATCGCTGTTCAGTGAAGTAATTTAGTTGGACACTCCGACCTTTGAAGTGCTCTGTATACCAAATACTTCTCCCTGTTGCTTATTCTTGCAGATGAACGGATCTTGCCACCAGCTTTCCACCCTGCATATGATTATATTTTCAGTGCACGTTTCAATGCACTAATTTGGCAAGCAGTGATAGAAAGGCTGGCCCAGAAAGGGAAGTGGCGGGTAAGTGTGTCACTGTGTAACCGCGTCACTGCGTCGCTTCCCACTGCATGTTGGGCACTCATGTCTTACCACTTCAGCATAAGCTTGTGCTACCTTTAAAAGCCAAAACTCTGAATATATATTGCTGCCTGGTTCAAATGTCTTGATTTTTAAGACTTGGAAAAATGCTTTTAGTGATAAATAGTTTCTGAAACTCATTTCTGAAGGGATATCATGGAGCTGAAATCCTGCTTGTCTCTTGCTGCTGTCTGTTGTCTCTCTTATAGTACCACCTAGAGTCAATATTCAATTCAATAATATTCAAATTAGAGGAGGAAAAATAAAAATTTATGGTCCCTTTTACTTTTCCTCCTGTATGACAAGCTGGATTTTTGAAACTGTCTGTGAAAGACCCACAATAAAGGAGCATCTCAGTGGAAGTACATGGCTGTTGAGCAAAAACAGATAATTTAGAAAAATCAAAAGATGGATCATCTGAAATTATTTTAATCCTCTCTCAAGTAACTGTGGAAAAAATTGGTCATTGTCACAGTTACACCTGTATGGGATGTTGTTGGTGAGGTGCTGGCAGTAGGGGCAGCAGGGCACCTGTGAGGAGTGGCCAGAGCTGCATCACTTCCAGCTGGCTCCAATGGCCCTATTCTAGGGCATGGCTCAGCCAAGGTGGTGGTGGTGCCTCAGAGAAAATGTGTTTTAAAAAGGGCCAAACCCTGCCTGGGGAAAGAGGGAGAGAAACAGCCCTGCTAGCCCCAGGGGTCGAGAAGGAGGAGGTGCTCCAGGCCCAGAGCCAGGGGCTCCTTTGCAGCCTGTCACAGGCAGAATGGAAGCTTCAATTGGGGTTTGTCAGGGAAACCCTCCTGTTGAGTCATAAGGTTCAGCCAGGACCCACTTGCTTTCTAAACTCCTCAGAGAGGTGCCTGGGTATGGCTGGATCCAATCCTACTCCTGGACTTGGTGAACAGTTTATGTTTAAAGGATAATATACATGTAATTGAGCCTTTATAAGCATTTGTTCCACAGGATTAAGGATGGCAAACCAAATATATCTATATGAATAAAATAAATTATGTATTATTTAAATTTATGATAATGATCAGAATTAGAATTTAATCAGAATTATTTACTACATGGTACAGATAGTTATAAAAGTTAGTAAATATAATATAATAATAGATACACTATGTAATAGTGTACTATTTATCAAAGAAATATTAAAGCATTGGTATTAAGGATAGCAAAATAGTTATTAAATAGAGATTGATGTTACTCACCCATGCCAGTGGCTATGAGCAAGCCTCTTTTGCTGAGCCTCCAGGAGTAACCTTGAGGGGAATCTCCACTCAAGGGAGGAATCTTTGCACACATACAGGAAGGGGTACATTAGAAGACCCTGCTTTTAAAAAGTGTGACTGTGCTTTTGTAGTATAAAGTGACTGTCAGTCATATAGGCTGTCTGTGTCAGCTTAGCAGCTCTAGGTAAGTTTTCAGTAGTATCACCCGTTGGTTCCTTTATCAGGAACTTTGCTGTGTCGTCACTGGTACCAGTTTCTGTCAGGAAACACTGTTTTTGACATCCTCAGAATGTGTAACTTTGGGATTGATGAGTCAGGCTGGTCTCAGCATTCTTCAAGACCATAAGCAGTGTAACCCTCCCTTCTCTATCCATCACTGATAACTTTTACAAATAAGGTAAAGTTCAAGCTGTTTTACCACCACTTAGGGTAGAGTATCCTGCTGCACTCTGCTTAGGCAGAGTAGCTTGTGGAGAGACCATGAAGGAACAAGCTTCTGACAGTAACCACAGCCTGTGGAGGACCCACACTGGAGCTGTGGAGTCACTGGACCCCCATATTCCCTGTCCAAGCCCCTACTCTGGGCAGGGACATCTTTCATTAAATCAGATTGCTGAAAGGCTGGCCAAACCTGACCTTCAACGCTCTTAAGAATGGGGCTTTCAGAGCTTCTCTGGGCAGCCTGTTCCAGTGCCTCACCACCTGTATCATAAAAAATTTTTTCCTTATGTCCAATGAGGACAAACTCTCTTTCGGGTTAAAACTGTTGCCTCTTGTCCTGTCACAAAGGTTTTGTTAAAAAGTCTTTTCTAAGCCCTCTTTTTTGTATTGGCCTTATTGCAATAAGTTTTCCCTGAAACCTTCTCCAGCTTTCTCAGCCTTTCATCACAGGAGAGTTGCTCCATCCTGCTGATGATTTTTGTGGCCCTCCTCTGGACTCATTTCAACAGGTCCATGTCTTTTCTGTACTGGGGACCCAAGAGCTGGATATAACGTTCCAGGCTGGTCTCAGCAGAGCAGAGAGGTAGAGTCACCTCTCTTGACCTGCTGACCATGCTACATTTCATGCAGCTCAGGATCCTGCTTGTTTTCTGGGCTGCAAGCGCACATTGCTGGCTTTTATCCTGTTCTTCATCCACCATTATCCCACAGGTCCCTCTTCCTCAGTCTGTATTGATAGTGGGGATTGCCCTGACCCAGGTGAAGGATCTTGCACTTGGCCTTGTTGGACTTCCTGGGTTTCCCATGGGCCTGCTCCTCAAGCCTGTCAGAGTCCCTCTGGATGTCATCCCTTCCCTTGAGCATTATCAGTCAGCTTGGTGCCATCTGCAAACTTGCTGAGCCATTGAGGGCAAACCCTGTAATCCCACTGGCAATGTCATTGATGAAGACAGTGAATATACTGGTCCCACTACAAGCACTTGAGGGACACCTCAAGTGTCCAACTCACTACTGGTTTCCACTTGGACACTCAGCCATTGACTACAGCTCTTCGGATGCAGCCATTCTGCCAATGCCTTATCCATCCAGCAGTCCATTCATTAATTCATCTCTTCAATTTAGAGCTAAGACTGTTGTGGGGCACTGTATCAAAGGCCTTCCAGAAGTCCAAGTAGATGGTATCCTTAGTCCTTCCCTTGTCTTCTGGTGAAGCTAGCTGGGTTTTCAAGGAGTGAGGCAAAGTTTTTTAGAGAAACTGAGAAAATGGAAGAAAGCAAAAGAAGATTCGGTATTCATTTCTTGCTTTCTGCTTGGCATGTTGGTGTTAGCTGGACAGTCTTGTCCCCAGTGTAAAGGTCCATTCCTAAAGCAAAGGGTTACTTCCAAGCACTGGAAGTACTCCAAATATTGGAGAATCTTTTAGGGCCTGACTTCTTTAACATGGCTTTTATTTCTGAGGAAACTTTCATCACTTGTAACTTCACTGTATATTACATTAATTAAGTTGAAAATAAGACACTGAGATTCAGTTGTGATATTACAAAAAGATCTGAAATATTGTTAGCCTGTGTTGACTTTCTGACAAGATCTGATGAGGCAGTGAAAAACTTAAGTTTTAAGTGTGCTTATAAGGGCATTAATGTTTGGGGTTTCTTTCAGTCTTGCCTGTTGCTGTTGTCTGAGAAGCAAGAGTTGCCCCGTGATCTCAGAGTTAGCCAGATATCTCTGAAGAATCTGTTTGAGGTAAGTTCATGTTTTTTAATTTTTCCTTGTATCTATTTTTTTTCTTCCTAATAACTTTAGTGAGACATTTTCCATTTTGAACCAAGAAAAATAAAATGAAAAATAATACATGGATATTACATTATTATACTTTATCATCTATTTGTTTGAAAATTTAACTTCATGTAATATAGTATTTCTGAATGGAATTTAGTATTTCCAAGGTGTATTAGTATTATGAAGTTGGATGCTGTCTGCGAGCCAGGAGCTGCTGGATGTTCACCAGCTCTGCAGCTCAGGAGCAGCCAGTTTCCATAGCAGTGATATACCAGCTTTCTAAAGGCATCTCACAATGTTTGTGAGAAATGGAGAATTTCCATTGGGCTTTACCATAGAGTCCTAGAATGTTTCAGGTTGAAAGGGATGTTAGAGATCATCTAGTTTCACCGCCCTGACATGGGCAGGGACACCTTCCACTAGACCGAGTTCCTCAAAGCCCCATCCAACCTGGCTTTGAACACTGCCAGGGATGGGGCACCCACAGCTTCTCTGGGCAACCTGTTCCAGTGCCTTTCCACCCTCACAGTAAAAAATTTCTATATTTCTTACAGTTTCTTTCCTGACAGGAACTTTAGAAGACATTAGTTGTAGGCTACACAGTCCCCCTGCTTGACATTAACTGTCTGGCAAGTTAAGGTTTATTGACGTATGGATGGGAGAGTCACAAGCTGAGAGCAAAATTAATCTGTTTATTGCAGAGTTAAGGCAGTACTTATGCACTCAGTGGGGGAAGCTTTGCTCAGTCCTTCGCACAGAACTGGGCAGCAAGCCTGGAATAAATCCGTCGGCCTGCCAGTTTGTTAGTTTCCTCAAGATTTGCAGGCTTCGAAGAAACAGGACGCCTTTCCTGCTCTCAGATAGTGTGTACTTTCTCTTGTGCTTCCCGGGAATTTTCTTCAGTGTCAGGCTTTCCTGTTTCTCACAAAGGTTTAAGTCATATTGGTGAAATACACTAGAATTTGCCGTTTGCTTGTTACAGTCCTTGTGGTACTTTGGTCATAATAATTTAAAATTGGTGCTTTTTTCTTAATTATATTTCAGTTAGGTGCCTGACAGAGTGAGCAGGAGTAATTCTGAGGGTAATACAAGGGAAATAAATTCACATCTCCTCACAGGCTTGTTTTTAGAGATAGCAGAAGAATTAGTGAATGGATATATTGCAAGCATGTCTTGGTTGGGTATCATTAGGCGGGTGTGCTGTGCCAGTGCTAGCACAGTAACTCCACACTAGCAATGAAGCCTGGAAACACAGCAGTGTCTTATCAAAGTATCTTCCAGCAAAGCAAAATGCCTCACTGGGACAGGAAAAATGGGCAGGCTTTTTAAATAGTACGGCCCTTTTATTGTTGAATTGCCCCAACCAATCTTACCTCTTCTAGTGGGTTTGTTGTACACATGGAAGGCTGAAAGAATGAAGATGAAAACTCTCAAAGTACCAATTCTCTTTTGCAAAAATTAGAAAATGTGGCTTTCTGACAGATCAAACTTCCCCTGCTGCTACGTTCTCCCTATAATCTGTTGTATTTTCATTTGATAGCTGTGCTCAAAGAGTAATTCTTGCCAGTCAAAATCTGGCATGAAGTATTAGAAAAAAAGATTTATTTGTAAATGTTGGAAGCATGTGTGAAGACTGCTATTTAAAAAGATGACTGGCACAAATGGAGAAGTTTTGTCTGAACGCTGTTTCCGACCACCTCCTCATGTCCTGATCCTTCTGGCATATTGTCTCAATTTCCATCTTAGCTTCTGCTGCACACCTCCAGAGTATCCTATATTGCTATACCCCATGTAGACTGTGCTTCATGTTCATTGAGTCCTTGCTAGAATGTACTTTTTAAGTTCAGCTGGCTTCTGCTCAGGCTGTGTGCTTTCTCAGTACATCCCAGAATCCCAGAATCATCGAGGTTGGAAGAGACCTTCGCGATCAACCCAGCACCACCATAATCACCCCTAAATCCCAGGTGCCACATCCAGATGCCGCTTGACCACCAGAGATGGTGACTCCACCACTTCCCTTGGCAACTTATTCCAGTGCCTAACCATTCTTTCAGACAAATCTTTTTCCTAATATCTGATGTGAACCTCTGCTGACCCAACTTAAAGGCATTTCTTATCCTTCTTTCACCTGCGGGGTGGTGAAAGAGACCAACCCCCAACTGGCTACAGCCTCCTTTCAGGAAGCTGTAGAGAACAGTGAGGTCTCTCCTCAACCTCCTTTTCTCCAGGCTAAACAATCCCAGTTCTTTCAGCCTCTCCTCATCAGGCTTGTGCTCCAGAACCTTTCACCAGCTCCATTGCCTTTTTCTGGACACACTCCAGAACCACAATGCTTTTCCTGTAGTGAGTGGCCCAGAACAGAACACAGGACTTGCAGTATGGCCTCACCAGTGCCAGGTACAGAGGGGCCATTGCCACCCTGGTCCTTCAGGTCACACTATTCCTGACATCAGTTTGTCGGGAGCGAGTCCACCAGAGGAGGCCACCAAGATGATTATGGGAATGGAGCGCCTCTCCTATGAGGAAAGGCTGAGAGAATTGCAGTTGTTCAGCCTGGTAAAGAGAAGGCTTTATGGTGACCTAATTGTGGCTTGAAGGGAGCCCAGAAAGATGGTGGCAGACTTTTTACAAGAACATGTGGTGACAGGATGAGGGGGAATGGATTCAGACTGAAAGATGGTAGATTTAGATTAGATATCAGGAAGAAATTTTTTACTCAGAGGGTGCTGAAGCACTGGAACGGGCTGCCCAGAGAAGTTGTGAATGCTCCATCCCTGGAAGTGTTTGAGGTTGAATGGAGTTCTGAGCAGCCTCGTGTAGTGAAAGGTGTCCCTGCCTGTGGCAGGGGGTTGAAACTAGATGATATTTAAGGTCCCTTCCAACCCAAGCTATTCTGTGAAAGTTTATGAAATAAGTAGTTCCATTTTACAGTGGCTATGGCTTGGTTTTTGTTATTCTACTGATTCTTGTCATGAAAACATTGGAAAAGAAATGCTTTTTGTGTATGTAAAAATAATGTGTTTCCATTGTTCTCTTTGCTGCCAGACTTCTGAGTTGTATGGCCACGGTGAGAAGCTGCAGGAAGTAGCAGAGTTAGTCAAGTGGCTGATTTCCCTTGGGGCGAAGGCCGAGTCCATCGGACTGTATCCGCTGCATGCTGTTATCAGACTGTGCATCAAAGCAAGTGAGTGACATCTGCAGCTACACTAAAACTATGATGCCTTTTATCAAAACACTGACAGCTGGACCTTTTTTAAATTAAAAAAACTGTCCCAACAGCTCAGGTCAGATCATCTAGGTGTAACCTTGCACATGCCAATAAAGCACTCTTCTAGAAATGTTGTAAACACTCTCCTTGATCACCCGTGCCTGATAATGGTGGAAACCTAATATATTGTTCTTTTCTGTGTTTTGAAGCAAAAGTGTGATTGATATGGGTCTTCTGTAACCTGAATATGTCAGCTTTAAAAAAGGTACAGTGTTTCTTTTCACCATCTCAGTGTGGAGCAACAGTTTCTTTCTGTGTAGTAGAGTCATGTGTCAACCTTAGATTTGCATCTTGCCACTCCAAAGGGGAAAAAAAACCAGGATCATTTCTTTTAAGTGTACTTTTTTTTATCATTTCAGCAAAGAACCATCTCTTCAGATGGTTACTGACTTGGAGGCCAGAGCTGAAGAATAGGATCAACCAAAAAGACAGAGATGGACAGACCCTGCTGCATATTGTGGCTTCCTCCAGTGAATATTCACAGAAACGCAGTAAATATTTCTTTTTTGTGTGTCTTTGTGTATTGTTTTGTTTTCATATGGAAAAGTGAATAATGGAAGAAAGTTTCAGACCCTAGTGTTAACTATTTCATGCTAAGGAAGAAAATGAGAAAGTACCTAAATGCAGACTTGTAGTGGCAACTGATATTTAAACATTCCAAGAATTCCTTTTTAAGTTTGTATGCCTGATGTGTGACCATTTTCTTTGTTCTTTGGTTTGTCTGGTTAGGATTTTCTCACAAGTATGCTGCAGTTTTTAGAATCTTAGAAGTTACCTTTTAAATTTTGACATGTCCTTAAAATCACATTAGACCACCTGGAGGCCTGAAACAAAGAATTTTAAATCTAACAGCAAAAAGCTGTGAGATGAACATTCCTAGTAACAATTCTGAGTCAAAATTGGGAACATATTGGGAATTGAATTGCCATAGACATGTTTAAAGAAACAAGGATTTTCAGTCATTTGTATACACCATAGTATCCAACATTTTTTTCATAGACGCTCCCAAAAGCCTGCCCAATTTATTGCATTATGGTATAGGTGCTTTGTTCCTCTTAATTACCACAAGAACATCTTATCTATATATTTTTTTTTACTGAATAACACAAGTTTTATCCAGCTTAACAGTGCTTTATTACATTGGCTGACCTGGTTAGACAATTACTGTTGATAAAGTTTTCTGGGCTGTATAAGCCTGTTAAGTGGCTCCCTTACTGCACCTGCAATGTATTAATCAAGTTTTCTGGAGTGTATAGGCCTTTGACTCTTTAATTCTCTCAAGATACCTTTCTTGTTCTATGGCATTTAATTAATTGCTAGTTATATGACAGCAATAAAAAATCCTTTATTGAATTTTGGTCTTCAACTATTGAGTAAGTTCTCTAAGGGGTGTGGGTCCATTGAGTTCCTTTCTGCAGGTCAGTGAGGTAATTTCTCAGGGTCTTCTACTGCCACTCAGCCAACACAGATCTAAATNCTGTCAACTTATGACACTGGAAGAATTTAGATTTTTTTAAAGTTAAAATTATGCTAGAAATTGTGCCAAGTAATTAAAAATAAAAAGGAAAACAGAACAAAACTCCTGAACAATGTGAATTATTCTTCCTCTAATTTTTTTTTTTTTNCTTTGTTCCTCTTAATTACCACAAGAACATCTTATCTATATATTTTTTTTTACTGAATAACACAAGTTTTATCCAGCTTAACAGTGCTTTATTACATTGGCTGACCTGGTTAGACAATTACTGTTGATAAAGTTTTCTGGGCTGTATAAGCCTGTTAAGTGGCTCCCTTACTGCACCTGCAATGTATTAATCAAGTTTTCTGGAGTGTATAGGCCTTTGACTCTTTAATTCTCTCAAGATACCTTTCTTGTTCTATGGCATTTAATTAATTGCTAGTTATATGACAGCAATAAAAAATCCTTTATTGAATTTTGGTCTTCAACTATTGAGTAAGTTCTCTAAGGGGTGTGGGTCCATTGAGTTCCTTTCTGCAGGTCAGTGAGGTAATTTCTCAGGGTCTTCTACTGCCACTCAGCCAACACAGATCTAAATTAAAACCAGCTAAAGTAACACAGTTGAACATTCCTTAGCTAAGTAAATATAGCTCATTATAAAAATTTTAAAGGACTACAAAATTCGTGGCAAACTGAGGTATAACTTGCTGTCAGGCCTCTCCTGTTCTTTTAAATAGGTGAAAATTTAAGGCCTAGATAGTAGTGTGCCTTGTCAGAGGAGGAAAACTAAATGCTTTCCTTCACAGTTTCTGTGGGATTTCATTTTCTGTTACCCGGCTTTTTTCCTTGTATTTCTTACTCTGCCCACGAGGTGGCAACAGGAAGCAAGCATCAAAGCCAAGGTAACGCCAGACTTCTGGATGCTTAAAGTTTATTTGGTAATATTCTTGTGGTATTTATTACGTAGAGAGCACATATTTTAAACATNTTTAGGACAAACAGAAGATGTGATCATGCTCCTGAGTTTTGGGGTTGATCCCACGGTTCCAGATGCACGGTCAAGATATGTCATAGATATCTTGAAAAAGAACAAAAACTTTGATGCTGTAAAAGAAGTCAGCAAGCAGATTGAGAAGATCACTTCCTCTGGGAAACAGACAGGTACTATGTGCAGTGTGTGCTTTTCCTGTTTTAAAATTATAACCTTTAGGTACAAAATAATTTTATTTCAAGTAAGTAATTGTGGGTGTGTTTTATGTAACTTTCCCTGTGAGTTGTCACTATGATCTCCTGCTAGTCAATAGTGAATATTTTGTCCTTGCTTGAAAGCAACTGCTTTTCAAGTGATGTTCAGGTCAAGCTTGGCATAAAGCAAAGGCTTTTTTAGGCTATGTCTCAGTGTTCATGTGTAAGTTTATTGGAAAACATTGGGTTTCACTGTGCTTGCATCTTACGGTTCCCAGCAGAGGAGATTTTTTTCTTTACCATGGAGATCTCTGCTCTGGAGAAGGTTTTAGCACAGTGGTTCTCCTTTAGGAGGTTAACACCAATACCTCTGTGGTAATAATGGCTTTGGTTGGCATTTTGGGTTACACTGTCTTTTGTGGCCACTGTCTTTTGTTTCTTTGGTTTTTGGATTTTTTTGGTGATGCACAGCCTGCAAGTTTTCTAAGCTTAGTGTAAGTGAGAGGCTGGAGAGTGAGGCTCAGCTTTACAGGTAGCAATTTGAGGTTAGTCCATCTTTCTAAAAAGATGACCAACCTTGTCTCTCTCTTTATCCTAAGAGGTAAAACTACTGATTTGTTTGGTCTTTCATGTATCTGAATTCCTTGAAGCATTTAGGAAATCCAAGCCAAGTTTTTTGGTGTTTGTTAATGGCATTTATTGGGACATTGTTTAAAATCTGCTATTTCCCATTACATAAATATCTCTTAAACTTGTAGATAACATTTTGGTGTGGTGTATATTTTTGGCTTTGTTTTTTAATTTTAAGAGGACAAATTTTTTTATGGCTGTATTTTTCAAATGGCACTGGGGAATCAGACAGACTCATTAAAAGTGTATGCTGCAAACATTACTGGGTTTAGTCATCTACTCTTAAAATTCTGAACAATGATATAATTGCAGCATTTTCCTGCCTGCATACAGAAGCTATTACGGTTTTCAGCCTAGTGAATTATGGTAAATAGAATCATGGTTTGACCTCAGCTGCCAGCTAAGTACCAAGCAGCAGCTCACTCACTTCCCCCTCCCTCCCATGGTGGGTTGAGATAAGAACAGCCTAAAAATTGAAATAAAGTAAATTACCAGCACTCCTATTATTATTATTATTATTATTATTATTATTGTTATGAAAAGGAGTAAGAGAGAGGAATAAAACCCAAGAAACTCAAGTGATGCACAGTACAATTGCTCACACCTCACCAACTGATGGCCAACCCATCCTCGAGCAGCAATGGTCCCTTCATGGCCAATTCTCCATAGTTTATATAATGCACATGACATTCTGTGGTATGGAATATCCCTTTGGCCAGTTCAGGCCAGCTGTCCCGGCCATGATTCCTCCCAGCTTATTGTGCACCTGCTCACTGGCAGAGCATGGACATGGAGAAGTGCTTGTCTCAGGGTGAGCACTGCTCAGCAGCAACCAAAACATCACTGTGCTATCAACAGTATCCTACATCCAAAGCATGGCACTGCACCATTTACCAAGAAGAAAAATAACTCTATCCCAGGCAAAACCAGGACAAGAGTGTATTTGGTGAAAGTAGCAAATTTCCTTTGGGGTCAGAAATCCATCACAGGACTGGCATTGGCAGTAAGAGTTTCAGCCATCTGTTTTTAATTTGCCACTACACATTTCTTAGAGCCCTGGGATGTAATGCATTATAGTCTTGCCCTGAAAACATGCTGGCAAGGAAGTGAATTTTCAGTTTCTGTAATATTTTGCAGGAGAGAATGGAAGTGCCACAGCTGATACAGATTCTCCCCAGGATATTCTGAAACAGTTTGTCCAGTTCTACAGGTGTGAAAATGGAGTACATAATAAAAATGTATTGAAGGAAGATGCAGTTAAGCAACTTCTGAAGTGGCTGTCTTCTGTGAAAGGTGTGGTGAGTTCCCGTTTCTCCCTTTCACAAAACTTAATTGCCATGGAAAATGTGTTTGGTGCTACCATAAACTTATTGCCCTTTTACCCTTCCTTCTGTTAACTGTTTCTGTAACTTTTATGACTGGAACTATGTGCTTTTAATTATATTTAATGTTGTGTTTTGCACTTAGAACCAGTGGAATAGGCACAGAAATTCAAAATGTTGAAACTTACTTGGCTGACGGCATAAGGATGGAAAGATATATTTTGCTGTTCCTTGCTTTCAATTTAACGAGTTAGTTATTCTGAAATTAGTTTACAATGAGGTGGGTTTCATTATATGGCTTTGAGTGAGTTATGTTGTCTTGAATGTCTTGCAGAAATCCCTGAAGAAATCTCATGCAACATCTCCAATGCCTGTGCTAGCAGCTTCATAAAACAGTTGTTGGGGAAGCAAATGTGGCATAAAGTTTTGCTGCTCCTGACAGGGAAAGCCAATGGGGAAAATCCATCAGGTGGAGGACTCTTCAAGACCTGCAGTCTTTCAGATGTTGACATTGGCAACATTATCCAACAGTGTGAAAGACTGGACGTGCAAGTGCACCTCATAAGATGCTTGCTTGAACGAGGAGGTGAAAAACTGCAATATTAATGTGCTATGAGAGATGCAGTATGTTATTTGACATGTTGGGAGCAAGATAGTCTCAGAAATACCAACACATGAGGTTTTTTGTGTCTCTGTATAAGTGCAGCAGCTTGCTGGAGTGCAGTGCATTGGCTGCGTCTGCTGTGTGGGACATGGCAAAGCTAGTAAGGGTACATGGGTGGAAGATGAAATTTGTCTGCCAGGGTTAGTAAAGGGCCAAGGACTATCATTGCTCCTGCACCTGTACTTTCTTTTGGGCCTTAATTTCTTCTATCTTCAGCCACAATATTGTCCTGGTAGAAAGTGTAAGCCACAATCTTTGAGTTGAGTCTGCTGTTATGCTACAAGTAACGGACTGCTTCATTGATTTCAAAGGCATGACCAGATGTCTTTCTTCTTTTAACTAGTGTAGACATTCTGCATGTTTTGCATGAGCTTATTCCTAGAATCCCTCTGGCATATTTCCTTTAATCTTATAGCTTGATGTTAGCTGTAAGTTATGGACACATGGTCCTGTTGAGGCCTTTTGAATGCCAGAGGAGCAAGGAGGCCTCTTGTTTCAATCAATGACTGACTTGGAGAAGATATGTTCTGGCCTTTATGTCTTTCTATTACAACAGGAGGACTGGTTGTTCAATTTAATGGGGTACAAGGGGAAATGATGAAGATCTTCTTAGTCAAGAAGTGTTTTAGCAGATAAATGTAAAAAGCTGGCAAAAAAATACCCCTGTCACCTTCCTGCAGCATCTGACTGCATCTGTTCAGAGCTATCTGTAGTTAGCAGATTGGTGTATTAGTTTTAAACCTACGTATTTTCCTGTCCTTCACACCAGCTCTGCCTGATGGTTTTGGAGCCAACTCTGAAATACCACTGAAAATATGCATCAGAAAGAATTACTTTGAACTGGCATATTTGCTGTTGACCAAAGGCGCAGACCCTCAAAACCTCTCTGTTACACAAGGAGATACTCCTTTGCATGCCGCAGTTTTCATCTGTTTAAATAAAAAAGGTAAGGCTTTTGCTGTTGAAAACATTCCCCATTCCTTACCTGCCCATTCTGCTGCTGCAGGGACAGTGGATCAGGATGTCTGACTGTGTCTCTCTCAGCCCCCAAAGTCTGCAGGCCAGAGGGTACACAGCTGTTAAGCTGATGTGTTCTGCTTTGTGGCTGTGCTGGCTGGGACTGTGAGGAGAGGTGTAATGGCAGCTCAGGTGACATGCGGGAATCACGGAAGGCTCCTCTCTGAAGCCCTGTAAAATGAGTGCTGGGTGGGAATGGAGTAAACTGGATGTATGTTGGAAGAAACAAAGGTAAAGTTAGAGCAATGGCAGCGGACTTTGAAGGAAATCCTGCAGTGGCATGTGAAATCTGTTTATCAGTTTTTGTTCAGTCATAAATCAAGTCAAGTTTTGTTCAGGGGAGAAGTGAGTGAAAGAACTGTAGGGCTTATGTAAAAATATAAAAAATTAGGATAAACTGTGAAATTGAGCCCCTAAATCAGGTTAGATTTTAAGTTAAGAAAAAAATGAAGTTTGGAGTTGAAGGATTAAAATTACTTAAAATATTGAATTTATTAATTTTTAAAGTACAAACATTGCATTGAATGGTTTTAGAGAGATTAAAAGCATAGGTAATGCCAGTTGTCATTTTTAAATCAAAAGATTAAGAAGTCCCATGACAATATGTTCTCTGAAGTATTTTTCACTGTGTAAAGTTTTTGATGTGCAATTTCTTTACAGTGATTTTGGCATGTCACTATTTTACAGCTAGAAAAGAAATGTTTCACATATGTTGTCTCATTTAAATCACATCTATTATCTGGATGAAATCCAGAAAGCTGTAGCATATATATGTGTTTCCACCCCCCCAGGGAGGTAAGCAATCTTATTTTGTAGGAAGTTGCTCCAGGGCCCTCAAATATCAGGAAATAATTGGGATTTCCTGCAGGTTATTTTAGTAAAGCAAAGTTATCTGCAGCAGATTACTTGTGGGTGCTTTATTAAAGTGAACCAAATGACCCCAGAGCACTATCTCGAGCTGCTGTTTGTCTGGATGACAGGGCACCAGTGTCCCTTGGGTAGCAGTCAGGGCTGATGTTGGAAAATGAACAAATCTGTCTGTACCCAGAGGTTGAAAAAGGAATGAAATTGACTGATGCTATGGGAATAATTGCAGCACTAGGAATTTCTAAAGCTTTGCTGCCTTTGTATTGTTTTCCCTGAAACTTGGGAGAACTCAGCGAGTTTTGAGCTGTTTCACGTGAGCATGTTTTCTAAACATGAAATGTAGATTTTGTTTTTCTTTTAAAAAGCAACTGATTTTAATTTACTAGCAGCAGAAAAAAATATTGAAATTGTTGGCATACTATGCAGACTTGTAAAACAAGTTACTTTATTTTCTGTTTGTTCTCCTGCTTTCAGATGGCACTGGTTTAAACATCCTGAATTATCTACTTGATCTCTTTGCTTCAAGACCATCTGACTTTCCATATCTTAACCCAAACATACAAGATGACAATGGAAATACAGTGATGCATATTGTTTTCCAGAGAGGATTTTCAAAACAGACTAAGAAAATAACGGAGTTATTGGCAAAATTTGACATTAACTTCAACATAAAAAACAAATCAGGAAAAGATGTGATGCATAGAATTAAAAAGAAAGATCCACTGCTAGAAGCCTGGAATAATGCTGCACAGGAGAAGAAGAGGCACCGCCAAGATAGAGCAGGGCAGTTGGTTAAAACATCTAAACCCGTTCCAGCCTCTCAGATTTCACAGTCAAAGAGCACAGGGCGTTCTTCATCTGGGTTCTCATTAAAGGCACCATCTGGCAATGTAGTGCATAATGATTTAAAAACCCCGTGTTCCATAAAAACAAAAAAGGGTCAGTTGGCAAAGCAGGAAACAGAAGGAATAAACAGCCCCTTAACACTGCAGGAAAGTCTAGTGCAGGCAATCACAGCTTTGATTCAGCAATTGAAAGTGAGCGACACCCTGAAAAAGGATCATCCTCTGGTCCAAAAGCCATCTTCAGCCCAGACTAATTCAGAGGAGGGAAGGAGTTCCTTGCAACCTTGTGGAAGCATAGCTCATCCTGAAAGAAAAGGGGGTGATTGGGAGAAAAAGAAGGGAGCAGGGGAATTTAGTATGGCCATGCCTAATGGAGAGAAGGAAGAACTAGAGGAAGAAAAGGGGAAGAGTCTGGATATTGAGGCATATGTGCAGGAGTTTGATAACATGACTTGGGAAATAGAGTGCACTCCTGAAATGCTGAAGACTTTGAGCAGTAAAGCTGTGCCTCATTATCTGAAAGCTAAAACCATAATGACAATTAAGCGCCTTGGCAATGGGGAGTGGTCTAGGGGCCTCCAGAAGCCACTGAAACACTTGAAAGCTGATATCCAGCTGTATGAAGCCAAACTGGGCAAAGGTGCAAGAATGCTATGGGAGCTTGCCATTGACTTTTCTCCTCGTTGCAGCGAGAGTCCAGAAAAGATCATGGAGACAGAACAGACAAAAAGTAATCTAGAAAAATCAGGCAGAGTTTACACAGAAATAATTAGAATTTGGGCCATTGTTCTTGACCACTGCAAGCTGAACCGTGCCTTAGAAAATATATGCATTTCCTACAACCGTGGCTTATCCTGCATTTTGAGGAAAAAGCTCAAGGGTATAAACGAAGGACATCAGAACCACAGTGTGACGACACAGAAGCGTGTTCCACGTTGTTATGTTGAAGACATGGAGGCGGAAAAATCAAAAGAACATACCATGCCTGAGTATTTCCCTCCAGCTAGTGCAGCAGAACTGGAATACAATATAATGAAATTTCACAGCTTCAGTACTAACATGGCCCTTAACATTATAAATGATGTGCAGTCTTCTGTTGATTACCCTTTCCGAGTTGGGGAGTTGGAGTACGCGGTGATTGATCTCAATCCAAAGCCTATGGAACCAATCATTTTAATTGGGCGAAGTGGGACAGGGAAGACAACTTGCTGCTTGTATAGGCTTTGGAAGAGGTTCTATTCATACTGGGAAAAATCCAGCTTGGCAGAGGGACCTCTGTTGGAGAGGCAGACATGGCAGCAGAGACAGTGCAGTGAGGTGGAAAAACCTAGTTCAGGGGAGGAAGAGAGTGAGCTAAAACACGAGAGTGATAATTCAAGTGAGGAGCAGGTGAGTGATGAGCAAAACCAGGACAGTGAGGATGAAGAGGTTCCCGTGGGCACAGCTGGTGCAGAAATGAATTTATGTGGTGACCACGAAGAAGACCAAACTTGTAGTGCAGAAGCATCAAACAGGCTGGAGCACCTGCACCAGATCTTCGTAACAAAAAATCCTGTCTTGTGCCGAGAAGTTCAGAAGAATTTCATTGAACTTAGCAAGTCTTCCAAGGTGACCAGTCACTTCAAACCTCTGGACCCAAATATTCACAGGCTACAAGACATTAAAGATGAAAATTTTCCACTGTTTGTCACCTCCAAGCAGTTGTTGCTGTTACTAGATGCATCCATGCCCGACCCATTTTTTCCAAGAAATGAAGATGGAAGTCTTAAAAGAATAATTGTTGGTTGGAGTCCTCAAGAAGACTTGGTTGTACCAAATTGGCAGGATGAGGATGAAGAAGGTAATCTTGAAGCAGAACATGGTGATGATGGAGGAGCTGCAGATACGTGCTCTAAGGAAAGTGATCCTTGGACTTTTGTGACTTACAATGTATTTGCAAATGAAATATGGCCAAAAATGATAAAAGGTAAAAGCTCATACAATCCAGCACTGGTTTGGAAAGAAATCAAATCATTTCTGAAAGGCTCTTTTGAGGCACTGAGTTGCTTTGGGGGCAAGCTTACTGAGGAGCAGTACAAAAAGCTAGGCCGAAAGAGATCGCCAAACTTCACGGAAGACAGGAGTGAGATCTATTACCTCTTCTGTCTTTACCAGCAAATACGATCACAGAGAGGTTACTTTGATGAAGAAGACTTGCTATATAATTTATCTCAAAGACTTTCAAAGCTCAGGGAGCTGCCGTGGTCCATCCATGAGTTTTATGGCGATGAGATACAGGATTTCACGCAAGCTGAGCTAGCCCTGTTAATGAAATGCATCAATGACCCTAATGCCATGTTTCTAACTGGTGACACTGCCCAGAGCATAATGAAAGGAGTTGCTTTTCGTTTTAGTGACCTGAAGTCACTGTTTCATTACGCAAGCAAGAGCTCTGTCAACAAGAAACAGCGTGTTAGGAAACCAAAAAGGATATATCAGTTGTACCAGAACTACAGGTCTCATTCAGGTAGAGTAACAAATTTGTTTATGATCTGAACCTGTGCTCTTCAGATGTCACTGATAATTAAAGTTTTCTGCTGGCCAATTCAAAGCCAGTCTCTATGCGGCCTGTTGTTCAAAAAGGTCAGAAGGACAGCTTTTTTTGTTACATCAGTTCTGTTTTTTGGCATCTCAACTGGAAAACCAAAACCGAATGTTTTTAAAATTGTAATTTTTTGAACTCTCATGCTTACTGGATGCTTTGGCTGTGTTTGAGGGAAAATTTAAGAAATGATCATTCTCATTTCTGTTGTCCTATCCCCAAAGCACTAGATTTTGCAGCATTGGTGTGCTGCTTCTGCCTTTCTTACTTGTTTCGCATTTGTGGTCTTTATTTTATGAGAATGCTGCCAAGCATCTTTAGAGGCCCAAGAATGACATCCACTCAAATTGGCAGAAACATAAATTGAAGCTTACAGCTTCAGCCTTCCCTGATTAGTGTTTTTGTCATTGTATTTTTTGATTCCAAATTTCTAACAGAACCTTTTAAAAGTGTGTTTGCAAGGACTTCAGGCTGAAGTTTAAAATCTGTATTCTGCTTTTTGCAGGTATTCTCCGTTTAGCATCTGGAGTGGTTGATTTGCTCCAGCATTATTTTCCAGAATCTTTTGATCGCCTGCCTCAGGACCGTGGTCTCTTTGATGGGCCAAAACCTATGGTCTTGGAGTCCTGCAGTGTTAGTGACCTAGCAATTCTGCTGAGGGGCAACAAAAGGAAAACACAACCCATAGAATTTGGAGCACATCAGGTTTGCTTTTCTTAGGCTTTTTACAGATTCTGCCAGCTCTGTTGCTAAATAATAGTCCTATATGAACTGCCCACAACTTTCTTTTTTAAGCCCTTGTCTCACTGATGAATTAGGCGTTTCAAACTTAGAATTCTTTATTGTGTTGGTTTCTGTTTCTTTCTAATATGTCTGGTTCTTTCAGTTCTTTTTTTTGGTGTGAGGTATTGTGTGAGGTATTGTCTGACCTGTTCCTTTCTAACTCCAAATTTTCTTACACCAGATCTAAAACTGTCTGCACATACCACGCATTTGACAGTCTTCTAGTGGCAGCTTTAGGACCTTTTTTGTGGAGTGTGCTGAAATGTCTCTGTGCAATGAAAGCCTAGTTTTTAAAAAGCTCTTGTATTATCATCCTGTTCGTCTTTCTCTATGTAACTATTACCTTTTTTTTCCTTTTTTGCTTTCTAATGTTATTTTAATGTATTTTATGGCAGGTGGTATTAGTGGCAAATGAAACTGCAAAGGAGAAGATACCTGAGGAACTTAGTTTGGCACTTGTACTGACAATTTATGAAGCAAAGGGCTTGGAATTTGATGATGTCCTACTTTACAACTTTTTCACAGATTCAGAGGTATTTCATTATTATCCTTTTTCTGCATTTTTTCTGAAGTCTGTCTTACTTGTGGTCTAATTGCTGGTTCAGCTGGGAAAGGATTCACTCTTTTCTCTGAAGATGAGTGGTTTCATCACAGTAGAAAACAGAGAGGTCATAGGTTTATGAATTCAGAATGTGTTTCCTTAAGTGCTGCATTTTCCTTCCGGTTTACTGTTAAAATTTAAGGGAGAGCATTGGGGTGCACACAACATTGCACACACATACACAAACACTCTTCTGCTGCACACCAAGATGACTCCTCTGACCCCAGCCAGGCAAGTATTCCAAGTATTCCTTACTGAACATGCCTGCAGACACTCCTTGTAGCTATGACTGAGTTACTCTGCAATTAAACATTCAGTGTGAACAGCCCTGTTGCAGATGTCCTCTGCCTCTACCCCTCAAAACAGTGTCTCATGTGCTTTTCAGCAGATGAAAACCACAAGAAAACTGAGATGCCTTACTGGTGCCTCTTCACAGAGGTTAATGGATGTTATGTGGTGAGGGCAGAAGGAAGGGGCTTGAGGTAAATACTGGCTGTCATGGTAGATACCTCAAAGTTGATTTGTTTCTGGTGATGCAAGTTGTAATCAGAAAAACAACAAGCCATTTATCAGGATTTAGCAGAATCAGTTTAGCAGAGTTGAGTTGTGTAGAGCATTTTAGCTTAGACTAATGTCAGGCCTGGAGAACTGTTTTCATACAATTCTGCCATGTTTCTGTGAGTCATGAGTAATTGAGTTGATTTGAGCAGCTAAACAAGCAGGCAAGAAAGCAGCTCACCCTGAGGTTTTCTAATTTAAAAAAGCTGAATCTGTGATCTGTTGTAAACACAGCAGTGTGGCCGTGTGCACTTTGTAAAGTGTTGGGTTTTCTTTTATGTGTCTCGAAAATGAGATTTAAGAAGAGTCTTGTTTCAGGAAGCAGCTGTGAGTGAAAAATCTAGAAGGCAAAAAAGCCAAGCCCCCAAAACACAGCAAGCTCTTGACCAAACTGATACTTTTAGCTGGTTGTCATGTTACAATCTATGACAGGCTTAGGAATATCTTCATTGATTATTTTTTGAAATCTTAATTTTAAAATACATTTTGCAGAAAAGGTTTTCTGCTTTTTTTTTCCCCCATGGGAAGACAGTTAACTTGTTTTGGGTTGCTCAGAGCTCAGAAATATATAGATTGTAAAAATGTTATTTCCGCCTAATTATGAGTCTTTTTCATTTTGTGCCAGAAACTTGGCAGTATTTAATCACATTTCAATTAAATATCAAAAGGGAAAAATGAACATAACGTAGAACATAGTCACGATTTTAAGGTTATTAGTTTTGTTTAAGGTTATTAGTTTTTATTAGGGGATCAGCAGCCTGCAGAGCAATGTGATCAGGAGCTGGCATTTCCTACATGGCGTGAGAGTGCACAGCACTGATCTGCTGCCACACTTAACTTATAGTTAGGAATGCCTGTGCATATTTATAGGCATCTTTCACATGTCTCTGTGTTGGAGTCCAATATTTTCTGACCACGCTTTTTTAGACTTCCCCATGAGTGGGTTTTTTTGCTCACCTCTGAGTGTTCTTACAAGAGGAGGTGTTGGCAGGTGCCATTCCACCCCCTGGCTGAGACCAGCACTAGCAGTTACTGGTGTTCAGTGCAAAGCTTAATACATTCATCACATGAATGACCAGCCAGATCTTTTCTGGGAACCCTGAGGGTGAGAATATATCTGCCAACATGGGGTGTGTGTGGGTCCAGCTCACTGAGCTTGTCAGTCTTGTAGAGTCAAGGAGACTTAGTGGCTGCCCATCCTAACCTGCAGGCCAAGATCTCTCCAATGTGTTTTAGATAGTAGATTTTAGTATGACAAATTGCAGCTTGTGAGTGTTATCTCACTACTATTTAAGTTTCATTCTGCCCCAAGCTGGCAGGGAGCTGCCTGGCCCAGCCATCAGCATACCCCTCCTCAGTGAGTTTGTACCTATGGTGGTATTGGGTTTGCCTGTGGTGGTATTGGGTTTGTTTTTAGTCCCTCGGACTAAAACTTGACCCTCCTTCATGGTGCAGGTAACATGATTTCCTCCACAGAGGGATCATTGTAAGGGTGTTTAGCTGAAAATGTATAGTCCACCCAAGGAGGTTTTCATGTTTAATATCAAATTAATTATTTGATGTATTGAGCATTGCATGTGACTTGGATCTAGAAGAGTGATGTAGCAGGATTCTGAAATCCCAAAGCAAGCATTATATAACATTGGCAATATACATTGGAATCACAATACAGATGTGATTCACATTAGTGCTCCCTGTGTATACATACATATGTGTGTGTGTGTTCCTATTAGCTTCTCCATCATGATGCAGGCCATCCCCAGTCCCTGAAAAGTAATATGCAGCTTGTAGCCAGCTCAAGCCACTTGCACTCTTAAAGGTTTGTTTTCTTTGCTCATCAGATTTTCCACAGTCTGTTTGGCTGAGGCGCGTCTGTGCTTTTGCCTGGCTGTCTCAGGAAGGTGTAACTCTATAGTAGCTGTTTTAGGGAAAGTTGTTTATGTGCCTTGATGACCACCTGGTACAGACAAGTATCTCAAGCAAAGGCTGTGTTGAGATGAAGTTCAGCTTTCTCATTGAAAATTGCTGATTATTCTTCACATTCTTCCCTGAGATATTTTCTCCCCTAGTCTCCTCCTCTGAGCCTTTTTGCCTTGTAGGGATTAATAGGTCACACCATACGACCTTATCTTGTGCATATGTAGACAGTAGTGGTTAGTACATACAAATAAACCTTGTTCTCTTGATATTTCAGGCTAGCAAAGAATGGAAGATAATTTCTTCTTATAGTCCTGATCCGGATGTGCAAGTGGGAAGCAACTTGCTAATTGAAGTGCCATTAGAGGATGCCACTGGTATGCAGGAAAGGATTCCATTTAATATAGAAATGTACAAGGTGAGTTTTTTGTAACATTGGTAATAGGAAGGACAAATTAAATTCTTAAATCTTAAAAGCAGGGAAATTCTTAGATTCTTTCATCCTGTTAGTTCAAGGTTGCTTTATGTTTTATAGTTGTTCACATTTGTATAATATAAATATACTGTACTGATTTTAAAAGATAAGGGATCGTTTGCAAATGTTATTTGATTTGAGAACAAAACCTGTGTCAGACCTTTGGGTATATTTACAGAACAACTGTGGTTAAAGCAAATAGCAATTCAGCTTGTCGATATACATTACTCATATAGTCTGGTTTCTGATTGGTGTCACTACCTTGAAATTGAGGAAGTTGCTTAGAATCTGGTGAGTCAGATATTTTCAGGATTGTATGGTAAATTAGTAGTTACATGTGCAAGTGATTAGAAGGAAAATAGCCTGTCATACCTGCAGCTGATTTGTAGTAGCAGTTGCTTGTAAGTTAGCTGGATAATGGCTTATGTAACTGAAGTCCCATATTTAATATTTAGACTTGCTTGCTTAAAAGCACTTTCTAACTTGTTACTCATTCTCTGTAAATTCTCTGTTTTCTTATAACTGCAATGTGTGTTTCTTTCTAACAATTTAGCTCATCTGGCATTTCATTTATTTAATTCAATTTTTTTGTTCTGCTTCAGATGCTGAATGGAGAACTCAAGCAATTGTATACTGCAATTACAAGAGCCAGAGTCAATCTTTGGATCTTTGATGAAGATCGGGATAAGCGGGCTCCAGCTTTTAAGTATTTCATCAAAAGAAAATTTGTTAAGGTTGTCAAAACAGATGAAAAGAAAGGTGAAGTTGTCCTAAAAGTTTCTTAAAAAACTGTCAAACAGTCAAAACTCATGTTTTCTTGCTTTTAGGCTGTGTAATAAGGCTAAATGCCTTGGTTCTTCTAACAGTATCATTGATAACTGCGCTTGCAAATTTCCACTTACTTCAGTGGGTCTTAATTCTTTTGTCTCTAAAGATCAGTTGAATATGTTAAAGTATAACTTTATTGTTAATTCACTAGTTTAAGTTTTCTTGCTGTCACAGGAGAAGAATCAGTGATCCCTCAGACAGATCTGATCTTGTAATAAGTTTATTGAGTTCTAACCAGTAAATTCAGATATGTAAAATACTCTTAAGTATGGATGGATTGGTGGTCAATACTCTAATTTTTACATAAGCTTTCTATACCTGTCTTAAATATTACACACATGCAAAAATGTAATTTACCAGCCCAGTGATGTCTGGTGTTGAGTAAGGGATCCTCAGCCTTGAGGGGTGACCTTAAGAGGTGTTCCTACATAAAGGGAGATCAGGTTACTGCCGTTCAGCCGGTTACCATGGAGAGAGCTCAGTGGACCCTGATGGCTGCAGATACTTATAGCTTAAAGTGGTCAATTTGTAGTCAGATTTTCTGCTGTGTTAATGCAGTTTCAGCCACTTACCAGCCCAGTCTCCAGCCAGACTCCGGGGGTTTTTGTGTTCTCACTGGTAGCTTCACACAACAGTATTACCACACTTGACTCATAGTTACCATTACTGATACAAGCACAAAGATTGAGCTTGGAACATTGTGAGATAATGGTTAGTTTTGGTACATGATAAGTGGTTTCTGTGGTTTAACCATTCTAACATAAAATGGTCACCCCTGCCCTTGTAGACTTAGATGACAGCATGTTTGCTAAAACTTCAACTCCAGAAGAATGGATTGCACAGGGAGACTACTATGCCAAACACCAGTTCTGGGAGGTAGGAACATATGTTTATCTGAAATAAGGATTCTTGCTTATTCTGAAACCTTTCCTTTTCTCTGTGTCTATAAAACCATCTGCAAACCTTCGGTTGCTCTGTAGCAGTTTGCCTTAGTTTGTGGTGTGTAGCTGTGTGTCTACTTGTAAATGACTTACAAGAAATGAGCAGAAGGAGAGCAAGCCTTTTGTTTGTCATCTTAAATTCACTGCCCAGAAATCTGCAGTCTCATGAGGGAAATGCATTTTAATACACACAAATGAAAGACAGCTGGAAAAACAATTATTAGCATCCATCAGAATTTACTGATATGCATGAATCTAATCCATGTTCTTGACAGTATCGTTGCACATACTGTAGAAAAATGAAAGCATTTCTTGTAAGTGTATTAGTTTGGGTGGGAATATGATGGTTTAATTCCCTTTGTGTTTAAAGAACATAGAGATTTTACAGTGTTTTGTTTCCTAGCTTCCTTGTAAATACAGTCCAGATATGGGATGACAGTTCATGGCATCGAAGCAAAACTCAGTGAGGATGACAACATCAGTGAAATATTCTACAGGGAGATAAGGGATATCTCTAGATCAAATGCTTTTGTCCTTATGGGTGATTTTAACTTATCAGACATTAACTAAGAAAATCATACAGTTGACACAAACAGGTCCAGGAAATTTCTGGAGCACCTTCTGGGTGCAGGTACTAGGAGGGGCTAAGGAAAGGTGACCTAATAAACAGAGGGGCATTTATGAGTAAAGTTGGGATTTGTGTCTTGGTCACAGTGACCATAAAGTAACTGAGTTTCAAGTTGTTGACTGTAGAAGAAAAAGTCCTGCATACCTTTGACTCTGGATGTGGGGAGAGCAGACTTGGGCTGTGGAAGGAGCTAATTAGTAAGGTCCCTTGGGAGTTTATGAATGACAGCCCTTAAAAAGTGAAGAGTGCAGAGGCAGAAAATTCCAAAGGGTCAAAAGTCAAGCAAGTGGGGCAGAGTCTGGCTTGGCTGAATAGGCATCTTCTTGAACTTCGGGGAAAAGGGAAAGTGTGTGGACATTGGAACAAGGGGAGGTGACACAAGACAACAGCAGAGATGCTGTTTGTCACTGTAGGGAGAAAATTAATGTGACCAAAGCTTGACTAGAGTTCAAGCTATCCAGCACTGTGAAAGACAACAAAAAGGTCGTTTTAAAACACATTAACAGCAAAAGGATTGGACATAACATCGGTCCATTACTTGATGAGGTCATTTACCTCACAAATAGGGACATAGGCAAAGCAGAGACATTTAATGCATTCTTCACCTCTGTCTTTAACACTGATGATGTGCTGGAAGACTGTGACTTGGGGGATGATAAACTCCCAGTTGACTCTGCAGTAGTTTGAGACTTGCTGCTGCAGCTGGATGCACATAAATCTATTGGGCTTGATGGGATTCGTTCCAGGTACTGAACGAGCTGGCCCATTTTATTGTGGGGTCTCTTTCCATTGTTTTTCAAAGGTCTTGGGAGTCTGGAGAGGTCCCAGTCAATTGGAACCTGGCAAATGTCCCAGTTTTCAAGAAGGGTAAAAAGGAAGACCCTGGTAATTACAGGCGTTCCAGTCTCACTTTGGTGCCTGGTAAAATTATGGATAAGGTTATTCTGGGAGTTACTGAAAATAACATTTGAGTGACAATGCAGTCATTAGTCATAGGCAGCATGGGTTCACTATGGGTAAGTCCTACTTAACCAACTTAATTTCCTTTTATGACAAGGCCACTCATCTAGTTGACCAAGAGAAGCCAGTAGATATGGTATATTTTGGTTTTAGCAAAGATTTTAATAGTTATTCTCATAGCCTCTTTATTCTGGATGGAATTTCAGCACACAGCTCGACAAGTCCATAATACATTAGATGAGAAACTGGTTGACAAGTCAGGCTTCAAAGAGTTAGAGTAAATGGGGTCATATCAAGCTGGTGGCCCATCACTAGTTGGATTCCCCAGTGCTCAATTTAAGGGCAAGTGCTCTTTAATGTTTTTATAAATAATTTGGACACAGGAATGTAACATTAAATTTAATGTTATATAAAACATAAAATATGTTTGCCAACAATACTAAACTAGGAGGACACGAAATTGCAAAGAGCTGCTGATTCGTTTGAGGGTAGAGAGGTCCTGCAGAGAGACCTTGACAACCTAGTAGGCTATCACCAACCATATGAAATTTAACAAGGGCAAGTGCCAGGTTCTGCACCTAGGATGGAGTACTCCTGGTGATACATTCAAATTAGGGATTGAGAGGCTGGAGAGCAGCCCTATGAAAAGAGTTGTGGGAGTTTGGGTTGGTGGCAAGTTGAAGATGAGCCAGGAGTGTGTCTTGACAACCAAAAAGGCAGACAGTGTCCTGGGTGCATCAAATACAGCATTGTGAGCCAGTCAAAGGAGGTGATTGTCCTGCTCTGCTCTGTGCTGGTGCACACTCATCTGGAGTACTCTGTGTAGTTTTGGGCACCACAGTGTAAGAAGGGCATTAAACTGTTAGAGTGTGTCCAGAGGACGGTGACCAAGATGATGAAAAGTCATAGAATCATAGAATGGTTTGGTTTTGAAGAGACCTCAAGACTCATCCAATCCCAACTCCTCTGGCATTGCCACGGGCAGCTGCAGAGGAGAGGTCTTAAGAACAGCAGCTGAAGTCACTTGTCTTATTCAGCTTGGAGAAGAAATAGCTGAGGGGTAACCTCATCACAGTCTACAACTTCCTCAAGGGAAGGTCCTGATCTCCTCTCTCTGGTTACCAGTGATAGGACATGGGGAAATGCAATGAAGTTGGATCAAAAGAAGATCAGATTGGACGTAGAAGAAGGCTCTTTACTGAGAAAGTGATCTGCCACAGGCATCTCAGGAAAGTAGTCATGGCATTAAGCCATGAGTTCAGAGTTCAAGAAGCATCTGGATGACATTCTTAGTCATGTGGGTTTGTTTTAGGTAGTCCTGCAGGGAGCAGTAAGTTGGCCTCTATTATCCTTCTAAGTCTCTTTCCATTTGAGATGTTCTGTGATTCTGTGAAATAAAACTTTTTAATCATGGTAGAGGGAAAGCTTCTGTGTTTTTGCAGGTAGCAACATAAAATTCTTTGAAGGGAAAATAAATATTTATAACAAGGCAAAACCCCAAAATAATCAGTTGCCACTATACAGATAGTCTTTATCTCCCCTTGAAAATAAAAGGCAGTTTTCTAAATGGACAGAAAAAAGTTTAGATAAAAAACCCACACAGCTGAAAAAAAATCATCTTGAAATCTGACATGTATTAGCTATGTTATCTGCAAATCTGTTTTCTTTATAACCCTGATCTTTGTAATCAACGCTACCTTAAGGTGACGTTATCTGGCGACTTTGGCAGTTCCAAGAGTGGCTTGCAGTGTGCAATTTCCGAACAGAAGCAACACTAAATTAATGGCTAGAATAAAGAAATTATGGTGTTGCAAAATAAGCAGGGTGATAATGAAGCAAACCTTGCTAGGAGCATGGTAATTCCCAGTGTTTTTGTTTTGTTTTTAAAGAAAGAGCCCGGTATGATAAAAGCGTTGGGTAAATGTTCCTTGCTTTTTGATTTCACTTTGCACTCATTGGACTTCCTCAGTTTTAGTAATATGTTGTAGATTAACTGGTGACTTACCAGTTAATGGTTTAGGCTATCATTCAAATTGCATATGCTATTTGTTCCATCAGCTTGCCAGGAATTCTGCTTTCACTACTTCCATGTACAATATTGTAATTAATATTCTGATTTTGGTAGTCGCACATGGACTGACCTTAAAGCTTTTCTTTTTGTCCTAAAAATATACCACAATGTTTCACCTTTTCCTTTTTCCAGGCACCCTGCCAGTCTTTCTGCTTTCCATTCCAGTGACTGTAAAATTAAGTATCGCTTTTATGTGATAAGCCATGGGCTGGATGCACATCTGTGAATGCTGTGTGTGATTTCACCCCAGGTGGCTGCCAAATGTTACCAAAAGGGAGGAGCAGCTGAGAAGTCAAAACTGGCCCTGACACACGATGCTGTTCTCAAAGTGCACGCGAAGAAAAGCAGCCCAAGGTAGGTGTCAGTGCAGCTGAGCGAGTGTCACTCTGCAGTGCCAGACCCCTTGAGGGTGTGGAGGGTGAGATTCACACCACAGCTGTGGGACCGGACCGGAGACACCGGAGAACGCTGCAGGAGGGGTGTCTTTATGGGTTTGTGGTTGGCAAAAGAGATTTAAGAAATTGGAAGGTCTAGCACTATAGGATCTAGGGCACTGCTCCCTCTAGGGAGTAGTGGAAGGGCTGTCCAAATGAAATTGGCCCTTGCAAGGGCTTACTGGTTGTGTGAGAGAAAAGCAACAGGATTTGCGTTACGTCAAGAGGCTTTACATCCTTAGATATAGATAGGAGAACATATGCCATCAGCAGTGCTCAACTTGGGCTAATCCGACTGCATATTCACTCAACAAAGGAGAAGGAATGGTGGCATGCATTGAGGGAGAAAAGCTGCTAGCAAAAAGGGAGTTTTGGAGTAAAATCAGTGTTACAGTCATTTTAAACTAAACAAGCAGAACCAGATCTGAACCAAAGGACAGTTTTAAAGGAACAGATTTTGAGATGAATCATTTAGTTCATGATTTCAGCTGAGTAAAATAGCTCAAGAGTTTGACAGGGGAAAGAGTTTGCAGTTTCCTGAAGAGGCTTGGAAACTCTTTGGGGCTCGTCTCAAATAAGACAGGAAAAAAGCTTAATGGGGAAAGATCTAGGCCTAAGTGAATCAGTTCCTGTTCATGCTGGGGAGACCAGAAACTAGCAATGATACCAAGATGGGAAAGGAATGACTAGGTCATAGGAAGCTGGCACACAAGGAGAAGAGGGAAGATCTGAAGAAATGCTGTTACTGGAGTTAGTTGAGATTTTATCGTTTTTAATGATCTGGTTTACATTAGTGGCCCTGGTTAGAAGTGTAAAGTTGCTCATAACATTTCATGATTATAGAGAAATTGTTGATGGGACTGATGAAACTTTTTCTCAGTTCACTGTGCTTGTCAAAAGCTTGCATAAAATTTGAGGAGAAGGAATTTGGTGTATTAGGATATGTTAAGTTGACGGAACATATGCAATAATGAAGCTGCCAAAGTTGAATTTTTTTTTAATAGAGATATTAATGCTGGTGTAAAAAGCTTAAGATTTTCATGTGTTCTGTATGAAATGCTCTGTACAATTCTGATTCTCCAGGCTTGAGAATTGTGAATTCCATCTGGATCATGCTGCAGTGATACCTGGAAGGCTGGGATTGTTTAGTCATACAAAACAAAGGCTGAGAACACGTTTGCTTGTGTCTCTAATGACATGGGCACTAAACAGCAGAAAGGAGAGAACAAGCTAAGAAAAGAGAAGCAGTACAAAATCACAGTACTATACATTTAGTTAAAAAAAACTCAAAAGAATCTTTTGACTGTCAGAGCTATCATATTTTGGAACAGACTTCTGGACAGAGCAGTGTCAGCACAAAATATAATTAATTTTAAGATCATAACTCATCAGGTAATGTATAAAGAATAATGTGTTGTGTCAGTGTTGGTTCGATTCAGTGACAGCTCACGTGATCCTAAACTTAATTTGGATGTTAGTGGTAATTTTCTCTTACTTTCTACAGGGAAAAACAGATGGAATATATGACCTTGGCTAAAACTTACTTGGAATGTGGAGAACCAAAACTATCACTAAAATGTCTGATTCAATCAAAGGAGTTCCGTCTTTGTGCAGAATTGTGTAAAAAATTAGGAAAGGTATTAAATCCTCATATTATCACTTTCCTTTTCCTACAGCTTTTTCTCCTCTCATATTACTCAGAAAGTAGTAGTATCATTTTGTGTCAGGGTAATAGCAAAACTAAACAAGATCTTTAAGCTGGGCTGTTCGAAGGGAATCATTTGTCCGAGAATAGGCAGAAGAGGAATGAAGTGGAGAATGATGCAGTTATGCAGGCTGGCTTTATTTCTTTGGCTTTCCTCAAATGTCGTTATCAGTCATTTGCAGTCAAAAATTAGTGAATGACTGATGTAATGAAACTTAAGCTGTTGCTTCAGTCAATACTGTGATGATACTGAAACCTCATTGGTAACAGCCATCAAAATGGAACCTTAAAACTTGGAAGGGTTAAAGTAGTGTGCTAACAGTATGTAATATTTTTATTTTCAGTGTATTTCCACTAAAATAATATAAAGTGATTGCTCCCAAATATTTGAAGTTTAAGATACAATGTTACTGTTCTCATTCTGCATCAATAACTGTTTTAATTTAATACTGTTCATTCTGAGAAATATGTAAATCAGCAGAAGCATGTGTAGTGCTTTCTAACAACAGGAAGAGTTGGGTGGATAAAGGTATTTTGAAAACCCTGTATAATACCTTCCATTTTATACTCTAGTTTTTCCGACACAAATATTTTGAAGCTTTTAAACAATCTCTTCAGTTTTAGTGATGATTACTTTAATATGTATTTGATTTTATTCAGATATTTTAATTACATTTTATTAACATGTACTTCTTTACAAGACACCTGATGGAATTGCAAGATTTATTCCATGCATGTAGTTTTGGCAGTTTACAGCACTTCAGTTTCATTATTGACTTCTGCATTGCAGATGAAAGATGCTGCAGTTTACTATCAGAAAAGCCAGTGCTACAGAGAAGCATCTGAATGTTATGAACTAATTGAGGAGTTTGATCTGGCCATTAAAATGTATTGTCAGGAAGAACTCTATGAAGAAGCAGCAAAGGCAGTTGAAAGGTATGTCTTGCAAGATAGTATTGGAATATAATTCTCTTTCACGTTTCCAAATTCCATATAATGCAGATGGTTCACTGAAAATTTTTCAGAAGGGTTTTGTCTACTGACTTTGTTTTACATAAATCCTTTGTTTACATTACGTTTAGTAATGGTAACTGCTTTTTTGAATGATTAAAGCTTCTTTAATATGTAAAGATTGTTTGATCAAAAAGTTCAAACATTAACATCACTTTACCAACAAACAAGTTTTTAAATCATCCCCCAAAACGTTCATGGAAATTTATCAGCATAGACACAAAAAATCTGCACTTCCAGTTTATCATGAGAAAGATGATAACGAGAAGCTAATGATAATTTACTCATCCAACAGGAAAACGTTACTCATTCTCGGCATGCAGGAGAGAATATTTCACAAAACTGGCTTAGAGGATACCTCAATAATTTTACATCAGCCATTAATAATTAATTACTGAAGATTCTAAAGTGCATGTTATAAAAGATGCAACCAGGCATTTTGCTCAGACACTCAATAGGCTATAAAGTATATGCAGATGCATACAGCAGGCTTGAAAGAATTCTCTCTAAACTGACAAATTTATGTAATTTTTACAGAATATTGTATATATTGACCCTTGGAGGATTCACTGAAATTCATATTTTTTTATAAATAGAAGATTAACACTGATAAAATGTGTTAAAATTATTTGTACATTGATTTGACAGTGTGGAGAATGCTTCACTAATGCTGTAAACCTTGTGATCTTGCTTGTACCAAAAGTTTTAATACTCTTGATTCTGAAAGCCTCACGTAATTAATTTATTTCATTAGATCTTTTAAGATGAAGTGATGAACTGATCCTTTGTCATCTGACAGGCATATCACGTGAAACAGTTGGCATTTTTGAAGGAAGGGCTTCTAAACTATTTGTTTAATGGTTTGGGGTTTTTTTTTATTGCAGTGGTTTTTTTGTCTAGATTTGTAATCTGTAACAATAAATTGATGTATCTATTATTTCAGATACGAAGATATGTTGAATGCAAAAGGACAAATATCTTCCAAACTCTCCTGTACAGCAAATCAGTTGTATTTGGAAGCAGCTGCAAAGTACCTGAGTATGAATAGGACTGAGGAAATGATGCAAGTCCTCTCAAAACTTGATACAGAGGATCAGCTTGAATTTTTGAAGTCTCGTGGATGTTTGCACCAAACAGCAGACTTACTGAAAAGTAAGGATCGCCAGGAGGAGGCTGCAAAGTTAATGAAGCAACACGGGTTTGCTCTGGAAGCAGCCAACCTCACGACTGTAAAAGAGTTTCGCGCATCGTGTTTGCTTGCTGAAGCACGTGCCAGGCTGAGTCGTGGTTCGGAATTACACCCGGGGAACGTAGAGAGCATCCTAAGAGAAGCCCTTGAACTTTGTGAACAAACTGGGCAGAAGTCTGGCATTGCTGAGGCTGTGTTTTTGCAGGGAGCTCTGAAAGGAGACTTCATCAAGCTGAGAGATGCGTACTGTCAGTTCCTATCTCTGAATCATTCTGCTGGAGCAGTTGAAGCTCTCTTTGCATTATGTCACTGCAGCGCTCCGAGCCAGAGTATCCTCGTCATAGCAACACGTGGCTTAATGGCTCTTCTGAGTCTTGTTAGTGGTCTGAAGAAGGCAGCCACCAATGCAGAGAAAGATATGGTGAAGTTATGCTTTGCCTATTTTGGGATTGTCCCAACAGGTGACTGTTGCCAAGTGTCTCAAAATGAAGCTGAACCCATTATCAAGTTTTTGTTAGACAAGCCAAGTCTAAAAGAGAGGAAGGCAAAAGGTGATTTCTCAGTAAGCACAGAGAAAGTAAAATCAGCTTTGAAGCAGCACTTGTTAAGCCGGTTGTGCTTTATCACCCGTGAGTTACTGAGCAGGAAGTACCCTGATATATGTATGAAGTTCATTGTCGGATTGAAGTGTGAAGATGAAACCTGTGAGGGTTACCACAGGCCCTTGTTGCGTCATGAAGCAAAGACAATATTTCAGTGTAAAATGCATCTGGTGGCAATAAATGGACTGTTGTTGGAAGCCACATGCACTTTACCCAAAGAGCTACTGAATCAGTGCAAAAACTTTGAGGGCATTTTGACTTCTGATGAATATGCATCATGTGAAGCCCTCCTAGGAATGTTTTTTCCTAATCATTTTCATTTGAGAATACTGTCTGAGAACCCAAAGGCATGCAAAGAAATATTGCAATTCAGTAGTGATATTTCCAAACCTTGTAGAGACATGTTGAAGAAGTACATCACATGTAAGTTTAATGATGAAGGCATTGCAGCTAGAAGAGAATCAACTGACTTATGGCTAAGTGCCATGAAGGTCCTTATCTTATCTTCAGGATATCCTGAAGAATTTGAGAAACTTCTTTTTAGAGAAGAGGATAATTATAACAAAGAGCTAATGTTTGCTTTGGCAAAGGCAAAAAGTTCGGCAAAGAATAAAGGCCAGGAAGAAAAGACCAAAGGAATAGAGGGCAGACATGGTATGTTGCTACCTGACAAAAACGCAGAAAATGCAGGAAGAACACACTTGTGCTTCATTCGGCTCCTTGAAAATTCACTTGAGCAATTCTATGTTCATAAGAACCCGGAAAACTGTAAAAGGTTTTTTTTCCGTTTCATGAATGTCCTGATCAAGAAATGCACAAGATACCTGATTCCAAGTATAGGAAATACGGTGATGTTGCTGGAATTCCAGTATATTCTGTGTTGTGCTGTCCTGATGCGTCTCGCCAAGAACATTACTCTCTGCCTTCCAAAGAGTTACATTGCTCTCCTTCATTACTGGGAGTTTTTGTTCAGACGCAAGGACCATTACAAAGAACTTAAAGACACATTTTCTATTATACAGGAGTACAGACCGCAGGACCCAAATGCAGCTGTGTACTATTTCAGGTCTCATCTCTGTTATCTAGCAGAAGTCTTGTGTGGTGTTCATGGAAGGTTCAATGTCCTCCTGGATGCATTCGGTGATCCTGACTGCATAACTTCAGGGGAGGCTGAGCGGACAGTAGTGCTGTGCTTAGTGATGTTACTGAATGCTGACCAGGTGCAGAGTTCTAAAGATAGATCCCTCTTACGCCACCTCTTTCCTGAAATCAAGGCGGTGCTGGAGTCCATGAGGAAAGACACTCCCTCTAAAGTACCTAAAAGATTGCTGAGGGTCGTGGAACAAGTGGGTGGTGCTACACAGGTAAGAGAAGTTGCTGCAGGCCTGCAAGAGCTGCTGGCAGAGCGTGATGAGGAGCACTTGGTTGACTGCCGCTGGAAGTGGGACACTGCCTACACTCAGGGGCATCCACCCATACGGGGTATCCAGTATGAACGTGTAAACCTTGAGAGATTTATAACCTCTTTGGATGAAACAGAATATGATGATGAGCTGGAAGAGGAATTTGAAGAGGTTCATTGCTTAGAGGACCAAAAGGATCCCCTGGAAGTCATTGCGCTCAGCAAGCAACAGAAGCAAGAGCAGAAAGCATCTGCTCAACGCCAGCTGTATCGCGTGTTCCATTTCATTTCCCTATATGTGAAGTGGAAAAGGAAGGCCCACTCCAGAGTTCATCCTGTTGCAATGAAAGAAGAGGAATTTTTATCAGAGATATTCAAAAGAGCAGATATTGACCAAACCCAGTGTGACCTCTGTGGAGTCAGATTCATCCAAAGCTCTGAGAACTATTTCAGCCGGTCAGAAAGCATGGAGACAGACACTTCTGAACCTCTGACACCAACGGAGAGCAGTGGGGAAGAAAAGTTGCATGCAGAAGGAAATGCAATTTCTGTGGCTAGCGAGGCCTATATGGAACACAGAAACACAGAAGAACACACAAATAACCATGCTGCCTACCGACACTATGCCGAGTTTTTCAGAAGAAACATAGATCCAATAATACATGATGGACTGGAAGTAGTGGAGGCCATTACAGGAAGGGATTACACCCGAGACCATTTAGCATATAAAGAAGCTTCCAACTTATGCCAGAGGAAAATCAAAGAGAATATTAAAAAAATTTCAGATGCGGTAGAGGAGATCTACGAGAAAAAAGCCTGGGCTAGAGGTAGGACCTTTCCAGTTTTCTTTAAACAATTTAATATGTCATTTTTTGGCCAAACTGCTAGACCTGGCAAAGCTCCATTTGAAAATCTTTAAGTGGTCAGGAGAAAGGTATTTCCAAATATTTCAGGTAGCTGATGAAAAGAAGAATTGAGAGAGCTGGAAATACTGAAAATATATTCTAAACTCTTGCAACTTAATGAATTACATAGTAGAGGTAAAGTGAATAGTGGTGAATTTTTATAGATAATAAAGTGAATTTTACATGGTCATTATGTGCTATGTTCTCTGAACATACATGATTTTACACAGTTTTACAGCAGCTTTGCAGTTTTACAGACAGGTCATCTTTACTAATTTTTTCTGTTGTTTTTACTGTTTCCTATTTACTTCTGCTAGCCATAATAATTAGGATATGCAGGGATAGCTGGTAGGAGTACTTGGAGTTTTTGACTCAGGATATCTGATTATTCTTGCCCTTGAACTGGTAATTTTACTAGGGCTGAACAGAAGTGGATACTTAACCACAGATCTGTGGTATGTCAGGTACTCAAAGGCAACACTGGTATTAAAAAGTTTAGTAAATTATGATGCTTGAGATACATATTTTGATATCAGATTCCCCCCTACCCCCCCTTATATGCTTAAAGCATTATTCTATGCTGATTTTTGCAAGCAAAATTGAGTTAGTGAATGAGTGGCCTAGAAGCAAAATTGTTTAGTATACTTGCTTTGGGAAAGTGACAACTTAAATCCTAACATTGTTACTGGCTTCAGTTGTAGAAATCCACCAATCCTGTCAAGTTGTCATTTTGCCTTTGATGTCTGACAGTGGTGAAAAACTGTAGTACTTGATATGTTCATCAGCTCTGATCAGTGAAATATGTTAAATTTGTAACTAAATGTTAGGTTGTTCTCTTCACGTGTAAGCTTTATCTTTACTCCTAGAGGAAAGTTTTACATATGGATGAAGTCCATGAAGTTTAGCTTATTGTTTACTTGGCTTCCTGCTCAGTGAACCATGATAGTGATGAATAAGAAGGATATACTAGGCTTAATTAGGTAGTAGTGGATTTCATTATGACAATTGCTTGATGAATGTCACTTTGTTCTTCTACTCAGTGAAAATATATATTATTTGTCTCTGAGATTACTTTTCCCTGTCTTTATAACAGGCATTTTTCAGGTTCTTAATGGTGCAGTTTAGCAAAGGCTCCACCATTTTAGGTCTATGTTTTACTTTGATTCATATCATTTCAGAGAGATAGTGAAGGTCAGGAACTTTATAACCCAGAAATAAAGTAGAATGTTTTCAGGATTCATATGTAACTCAGAAAGGGCAGCACAAGGA
This sequence comes from Irena cyanogastra, assembly GCA_013397155.1. Lineage (NCBI taxonomy): Eukaryota > Metazoa > Chordata > Aves > Passeriformes > Irenidae > Irena > Irena cyanogastra. The sequence continues at coordinate 373,709 of VWZV01016577.1, forward strand.
TGTAGAACTTCTGCTCTGATAGTGCTAGCAATGTTGATTAGAATGGGGAGTAATACATACATCACCTTCATCCACGTTAGTGAATTATCCCTCACATGGGATCACTGGTGACCATGACTTCTGGGTTTGGAGCATCGTCATCCCACATGGCTCTGTGTAACTTCACTTTGTGCTTGACTTTTTGCTGTTGTCCATTTCTTAGCTAAGTGTTCTCACAGAATGTTAACTGTGCTCCATTCTAGCTGAAGAAGTAATAACCACACATGCCAACAAATTGGTTGATACCATTGATGACGCTCATAAGTGGCTGAAGCAAATGGACTCTCACAGGATAGCAGAAGAAGGTATGATTTAAAATTGCACAGCTTTCTGTGCCCACTACTGTTCAGTAGTGGTCTCTAATCATCACTTCAGTCTCCCACTCAGCAGCATTGTGGATATTCACTGACCTTTGAGAGGCATTCCCACAGGGACACTCGGGAAAACATGAGATAACCAGGCTTTCCCTCAGTGTCCATTCAAAACAGAGCAGCTGGTTGCAGGGTGGCCAGAGGGGAGCAAGCCTTCTCTCTGGCCCTTGGTGGATCCCAGCCTGATAAAGGATGCTTGTATTTGTTTCTTTTATTTTCACTTCCATTTCTCTTGGTTTCATACAAAAAGTAGCATGCGTTGATGCAGTCTATTAGATCACAGATACATGAGCGCAAGTTTAAAACTTCATTGTGCCTCCCTGAATGTTCATGTTTAAGCATATATTTAGGTGCTGGGATTGCAATAGTTGGCAGCAATGAATTGATTAGACTTGCAAAATGGACTATATGTAAAGCATGAAAGTAGCTCAATTTTAGAAAAATTGGTTGTGATAAAGCCTTGTGTTGCCCCTTTCTATTCCAGCAGATACAGTTAATAGGAGTAGGGGTGCTCTTGTAGTCTCAAAGGCAACCTTATAGTCTGTCTTGGGAGTCAGCAAGGAAATATAATGTCTGCTGAAACTGAATCTTGAGAGAGAGATGAGAGAGACTTCTTAGAAAAGTCAAAGGAAATAACAATAGAAACAGATTTTCAGTGTGAAAATTCATTACTAGTGCAGCAAGTGGCTTAGCAGTCACTGCTTCATTGCAGAGCTGTAAAGCACATTGTCATATTAAGCTAAATACTTCTTAAGCATGATTATGCACATATGAAGGTATGTTGCTGACATATAAAATAGCAGTGACATAGCTTGCCATGCTGTCAATAGAAAAAGGTTTTGGGGTTTTCCATTCTGCATTAATTTACTGTTTTTAATATAGGCTTCGTGCACGATAAAGACTTGGAAAATGAAGTGGAAGATGAAATTATGGCTTTTGAAGAACTTGCCCATAAAAAACTCTCAAGGAAAAAAGGAAGACACGGGAAACTATAATCTGAAAAATTATTCCAGATGGCTATTTTATCTTCTTAACAATCTAAGTTTAGAATGAAAAATTTTTATAAAAAATAGTGGGATGGGATCAGAAATTGGAAGGGTCTAAAGAAAAAGAGAAACTTACGCTGTGTTTTACTTTAGGTTTTTTTGTTACTTGTATTATGTCAGAATAGTTACCTATGTTATGATAATGTAATTGCTAAAATCTATGACTGGACCAATTTCCTTTCAAACCTGTATGATAGCTTAAAAGTAAAAAAAGCCAAAGAAACAAGCAAGTAGAAAAAAAATATTAATGTTCTGACTTATCTCAGGGGTGTTTTTCCACTCAATCTTTTTTTCCTCTTCCTTGCATCATCATTCTTCTGAGCTGGAATCCTCAGAAAAATAGATTGATAATTTCTCTGATTTTAAGAGTCTTGGTATGCTTAGAACTTTTTCAGTCTTCAGGTGAGATATTTACAATATCCCTCTTTTCTATTTTTATAGACAAATCGCTAAACACATTCATATTTCTGACAGTGTATATTCTTCTGAAGGTTAGGGGTTGTCTTTTATTTGATAAAGTTTTGATATAAACTTCTATCTGTACCTATTGAAAAAATGGATAATCATAATTTTAAAGAATGTTACACATTTTAAGCGCTTTAAGCGCTTTATAAGGTTTAATTTTAAGGGTTTTTTGATACATTTTTGTAATGTATAATGTTTTTATAAAACCTGTAAAATTTTTAAAATCTCTTGATCTTGTCTTATTTTTTGAATGCTTTCTGAAATCCGTATGTGACTGCATGAGTGAGATTTGTAAATTGGGTCCAGAGCGTCAGTTCATTCTGATGGGATCTCAGTGTGTCCAGCATACTGTAGTGTCCTGCTTTTGGCTGGGATAGAGTTAATTTTCTTCCCAATAGGTGGTCTAGTGCTGTGTATTTGAATTAGGATGAGGATAATGTTGACAACACACTGATGTGTTGGTTGTTGCTGAGCAGTGCTTACCGTAAGTCAGGGACGTTTCGGTTTCCCATGCTCTGCTAGAGAGCAGGTGCACAGGAAGCTGAGAGAGACCTTGGCCAGGACAGCTGACCCCAGCTGGCCAAAGGGACATTCCATAGCATGAAACATCTTCTCAGCACATAAACTGCGAGGAGGTGGACAGGAGGGGCTGATCACTGCTGGAGAAGGGATGAGCATCAGTCAGGGGAGTGAGCAGTTGTGTTGTGCATCACTGTTTTTCTTGGGTTTTGTTCCACCCTCTCTTTTTTATCTCCTTTTTCATTAAAATTATTATTATTGTTGTCATTATTACTGCATTTGACTTAATTTCAGTTATTAAACTGTTCTTATCTCAATGCACAGGTTTTACCCTTTCTTCTGATTCTCCTCCCCATCCCACAGGGAAGGTTGGAGAGAGAGTGAGCAGCTGTGTGGTAATTAGTTGCTGGCTGAGGTTAAACCACAACATGTAGTCTCCTTTAGTAACCTTTTAAATTAAAACACTTGTGTGTTAAACATAATTAGAGTATTATTTAGTTGTTGAAATATTTTGCCTTGAAAAGGGTTCATTTTTGTATACGTAACAAATTGCTTCAGTAATTACCTTTTGTCAAAAAATTAATCACATTATTATGCTCAGTGTTGTGGAAATGGGACATTTTACATGGGTAAAAATGAAATGCTGCTGTAGAATGAAGCTATGTGGGTAGCAGTAATAATTTTCTATTGCATTTTAAAAGTCTCTTTCCAGGTGTTTCTTCTTAAGTCTTATTCCTTAAGCAACCATTTAGAAGATAGTTTGGAAACATACATTGATGAAATGTAATGCAGGACACTTGCACTGTATAGAAGTGAAGAATTAAGCAAGCTGGATCATTAATGTAAATTATTTGGCTTTGTTTTCTGTAATGATGCGTATTTTGTAGAAACTTTCCTGATTATTTTCCCAGCTTTACTATTTACATTTGTGGCAGTAAACACTACCTAAACTTTTAAAGGACAATTACAATTTCAAAATCCTTGCTGGCCAGATTTTAAAGATTGAATTGCTATACTTTTTCTTTCTCTTTATGGAAAAAAACCAACATAAACATTATCACAAAATACCAAGCAAAGGGGAAACAAAGAAAAAGAAATAACAACAGAAGTTACCAGGAACTTAATCTCAGAGACCTGTGATTCTTGATGTGGTTCCATGCAACCCACTGGATTTCTCTGACTTTGAATCTGCACTCCCAGATGGAACTTATTTCAATAAAATGTGAAATACTGACTGCTAGACAAAAATAATGGCAATTCAAATTTCAGAGCTTACAGTTTCAGAGATATATTAGGTCAAGATTTCAGTAATGTTCAAGCAAAGATAGGCAATCTAGTTGGATATCCAGACCAATATCAGTGCTTTAAGGGCTTTTCCCCCTATGCTGGTCTCCATAAATAAACATGAATCTTCCTTTTTGGTGGCAGTCTCTCCAAATGGTAATGATCTCGGTGCATTAATCCTATTTACATATTACATTAGCAAAATGAGATATACCCTTGGGTTGTGGGATTTTTTTTGTTCTGGTTTTTTCCTTATTTTTTTTTTTTAAATCTTTCTCACCTCTGGTGGAAGCCCCAGTGTTCTGGCACCAGCTAACGCCTATGACTCAAAGGGCTTCAGACCCATGACAGGTGCCTTGGTGTGTGTGAGATGCATATTGCGCTGAAACCTTGGAACTAAGCAGTGGATGGATGCAGGCTGTCGAGCTAATCCACCCACTTCTGCCTGTCTAAGCCATGTTGAAAGGAATTTTGAAAAGGCTTCAAAAGCTCAGAAACTGGTGACTTAAAATCTCTCTCCCTGGTGATACAAAAATTACACCTAAATGAAAAAGAACAAACTATTTGCTGCAGTTGGGAAGTGGGGTGTGTGGTCCTAAACATGACAAGTCTCCAAATTTCAGACTCCCCAAGAAAAACAATCTCTTTCTTCCTTGAACCGCATATTAATACAAAGTGTGTGGTAAATGCTGTGTACTTTTCACCTTTTCCCTTTATTTCTCTTAAAAACATCTTTTCATTACACTGCCCACAGTTTTATTCTGAAACACTTGCCTAAAAGTCAGCTGTTACAAATTCTGACTCAGCAATAATTTAAACTCTTGCCATTTTCTACGCATTTGCTGTCATTCCTAAAGGGAAGCCTTTTTCTTCTGTACTTACTGAAAACATAGGAAGAAAGAAATTGTCTTAGCTCTGTGAGTAAATCAAAGGTTTTCCTGTCAGAAACCCCTGTGACAATTAGGAAGCACCCTTCCTTACATGAAAGGGACCACAGCCATTGCTACTGAGCTTCAACCTTTTTTTGTTGGAGTATTTAGAAAGTTAAATACAGAAAAGAAGAGCTAAAAAAAAATATAATCAGCAATAACAAAGTGGCAACTAAATAATGATAGACAGGGACGCACTACTGTATATGTATTCACTGAAATGGTTGTTGTTGGTCAACACTGGAAGGATGCAGACCTGCTAGAATAAGCCCAGAAGAGTGACATGAAGATGATGGGAGGGCTGGAGCATCTACCATGTGGAAACAAGCGTGAGAGAGTTGGGGTTGCTCAGCGTGGAGAAGAGAAGGCTCCAGAGACCCCTTAGAGTATCTTCATCTTCTACTACCTAAAGGTGTCCTACAGGAGAGCTGGAGAGGGAGTTCTTACAAGGACGTGATAGGACAAGGGGGAAATGCTTTTAACTGAGAAAGAATAGGTTTAGATTAGAGATTAAGAAGAAATTCTTTGCTGTGAGGGTGCTAAGGCACTGGAACAGGTTACCCAGAGAAGCTGTAGATGCCCCATCCCTGACAGTGTTCAGGGCCAGGTTGGATGAGGCTGTGAGCAAGCTGGTCTAGTGTAAGGTGTCCCTTGCAATGGCACTACATGATCTTTGAGGTCCCTTTCAATCCAAACTATACTATAGTTCAGTTTTCATTAAAACCTTCACATCTACACTTCCACAGCAAGACCCAGAGACACCTTGGTATTAGATTTATGGCCTGTTAGCTCATAACTCAGAAATATATTGGCAAAGTACCAGGCAACACCCCTAGTCTTTATCTTGGTGTGGTAGATAGCAGAAATTTTGAGTGTCTTCCCTAATGCTCTCTCTGAGAGCTGATGTGGTGGGGAATGAAAGAGTTTGCATGCTTTATTTTGTAATTTTCATAATGACGTTCATACACCAAGGTTTCTGACTGTACACATACTCAACATCAATGTAAAATACTTGAAGAGTCAGATGCCAAAACACCAAAGCAATTGAATTGTCAGGTTAATAGCCATTACAAATAAGGATTCTGAGAATTAGAACATTAATTTCAGTTTTCTGACATGGTCTTCTTTAACTGTTTTCAGCCTGTCATCTGAGCAGGTGCATGTGCATGTGCACAGGTAGTGTGTATTCATACTCTTTGCTGTGTTCATCCTGCCTTGTTCAAAGAGGATGGGTTGTAGTGTCTTGGAAGCCTGTTATGGTCATTCCGTGCTGCTTGATCTATGGAAATAGTTCCAGTTTCTTTGGAAAGAGATTGGTAGAAGATTCTTACCTCCCTACAGCCCATCTTCTACTTAGGCCACACACAGAGTTTCATGATTTAAAGGTATAGTTGCTAGTGATTTAAATAATGTTTGTATCTAGACATTTAGAAGTTACTTTCAATGGTCTTCTGATCAAATGGTTTCTAAAGTGCCCCATGTAAACCAGCACTGAAATGCTGGCAAACAATTGACAGAATTAGGCTGCCTCTTCAAAATTCTGCAGGCAAATAATAGTGATACCAGAAAGTGGTTTTCAGTAGGTCTTGTAGAAGTAAATCCTTGCAATTTTCTTTTGTGAAGGGATGAGTAGATGTTTACTGAAGCTACATTACATGAGTTTAGTGCTTTATATCTCTCTGTAGTATTCATTGTAGAATTAGCTGGTCTTGTATTACATTTATAGTAGTTATGGACAGAGTCTGCAAAACTAGAAGAGCCCTTGAACCCAGTGTAGCTTGACAGGATGCTGAAGCAGAATAATTCAGGTGCCTAATTTCTGTGCAGAAAGTTGGGTATCTCGTTATGGTTTGCAGAGCAAAAGAGCACTGAGCTTAAACGTGCTGGTGGTCTAAAATGGTGTTTCAGATGTCAGAAGACGTGCAGAAAGGAAACTGCTGAATACAGGTGAGTTACAGACCCTCGGTATCACTGGAGCTTTGACTGGGGAAGTCTGGGGGAAGGAGTGTCTGAAGTGTGGAGCATGGAAACCTTCAGGCATCTCCCTGTCAAAATAATAGGTCAGAGTTCTTCACTTTCACCAGGATACAGACAGGAAAAGTTTGCTTGGAGGAATATGTGACGATGAATACTTATGTAACAGCTAAGTGGCTGGAATACTTCTCTAGGCTGCTGAGACGGCCAGGTTTCAAACTCAGCCCTCCCAGGAGGATGCTCTGAGCCATTGGATACCAAACTGCCTAGGAAACATTCACTGCAGCTGCTGCTGAAGGTGCCTAATTCAGGGTATTGTGGAGCCAGAGAGAGGGTGGAAGTGGGACCCATTCAGGAAGGGAATACATGCATTTGAGTTGCAGGTGTCAACACAGTAGTCCTACATGTGAAAGAGACCCACCAGATCTTGGAAGGGGACCTGCACCTCCAGTGCTGCTGGTGCCTGATTTCCAGGGTAGGGTTGAGTACCCTTTCTTTGATAAATGACTGCTGAATTAATTGTGCAGTGAAACAGTTTCAGTAGGAGAGGTGGGATTACCAGCAGCCCCCCCACTAGGCTCATCCCTGTTAAGTGATAGGTGTATGTGGAGTTAAGCCTGGATCTCCTGTTCCCTGGGAGAACACTGATTCGGGAGCTAGTCAACAGTAACTGTTTCATGAAGATGCCCATGGTATGCAAGAACCCTAGGGAGTGCTTTACTGAACTGAAGTAGATGATGAGAAAGAGCTGCCTATTTTCTGGATCCTGGTTGAAGTTGTGGGGTAGGTGACATGCTGAACTACTGTGTTTGTGTCAAAAAAAGGCAATTCTGAGCATATAATAGAGGTACAGGGTCAAATCAGGTGTGGTGCAGACCAGCATCTTGGGTTTGATACTGGCCAATTGCTAATCCCACCCATTTTCTTCTGAAGCCTCTTCCTTCCCCCAGTCAGTGTGCTGCTGTGTAGGGTCAAGTTCAAAGTGACATTGCCTTCCAGGTAAGGAATGCTGCCTCGTTCCCATGCTGATGGCCATCTCCTTACTGATGGGGCTACTCCTGCCCTTGTGTCCCTTAAATGCAGATACTAACATTGCTCATGTAACTCCATCAGTTTTGGAACTGGGAGATCTTAGGGCAACTGGTGCTTTGCAATCTTGTGTGATAATCTTTCTCTGGAGTAAGTTAGCAATGCTGTTGAATGTATTTGAACCATGATTATAGGGCAGATATAAAGCACTTAAATACTTAGTTTTAACAAATAATGCAGAACCATGTTTTTCACAGTTGCTAGATAAAATATGGTCAAGTTTCCCTAAAGGATGCACTTTGAGCAGTTAACAAGGAATTCTTGGCTAGAGATCTGCATAAAGAACAGAAAGATCAAGCTTAAATAAGTAAGTAAGTGCCAAAAACCAATTTCCAAGTTGCTCTGCTTGTCTCTGTAAATAACATGCCTGGATAACTCTCGCTGTTTCTTGACCCTATCAGTTTGAAAGTTTCTGCTGTTCAAGCCAGTGTTACTCAGGCAAGATTAAACACCAGCTAATAGGAAGGAATTTCCTGATGTTACATTCACATTTTGTCACCATTCTTTACTTTTGCTGGAGGAGTCTGTAGATTAAAAAAGGAATAAACTTGTAGTACAATGAACTGTACCTGTGAGCTGGGATATTTATAACTCTGTGCAGCAGTCTGATTGCAGGGGTGAAGAAAAGGCTTTGGTTATTGTGTGGAGTATGTTTTGCATAGTGAATTAAAATTAGGTTACTTTTTTTACTGATCAGTGAAGTGAATATCGATATGGAGAGGGGATTTTTTTCCTATTTCCACCACCTGCCTAAAGACACGTATCCTTTATGGCCTCATCTTGCCCACTTTGTATTGTCTAGTTCATAAATTGCTAACTCCATCTGTTTTTTGCTGGAGGATCTCTCTGAAGTTCTTGTGGCTTGTGAATAGGCAAGAAAAATATGCTGAACTTCCCCCTTTTGAGGACCTAGGTTAGACAATCCCATTTGTCTGGCAAAAGCTGTAACTCTCTCGGCCAGCTGTCAGGATTGACTGAATCTTGTCCAAGGCTGGGGTCATCACTTGGGACTAGTCACCATTCCCCAAATGAAAAACATCTTCTTCTAGGTGTAATGAGTTTTTAACAGGAACTGTAATCACCTAGTAATTTAGCCTGGGCCTCTAACTGGAAACAGTGATGCATCTGCTTGTCTGACTGAAGCCTTTTGATTGAAATTGCTAGAGCACAATCTGAAGAACTTGTGTCCTTATGAAAAAAGGGACACAATCTTTCCAGGTTCAAAGTTGTAGTATGGACCTTCATCCCCATATTCCTTCTAACTAAATTGGGGTGAAAAAGAAGAGAAAATGCCATGTCTTGTCTGATGCTTATCTTCCAAATGTTGTCCCAAAATATGGTTCTTTAACCCAGCATGCATGAGGTCATTCCACACATAGAGCTGAGGTATTTATTTATAGTTCTGCACAAAAACGGGTGCTGGGTGGCAAATCCACAAAGTCATCACAATGGCTATGAAAACTTTTCACTGTTTATACATTTTATCATTTATGTCCACTTGCTTCAAGTTACACAGTTCTCTTATTAATTAGTATTGTCTTCTGTTGTTTGAGTCCCTCACTTCTTATGCTGATAAGTCCATGTGCTCAATTTTTCTTCGGTGGGTTTCTGGAGTCAATGGTCATGAACTCTCCTTGCCAGAATTGCCTTTTCCCACTCAGAGTTGATTTCAGGAAAGTTGCTTGGGTTGGCTTGTTAGGTTTTTCCTTATCATGGGAGTTTTTCCAAATGTCCTTGTGGCCTGTAAATTCTGCATTCTTAGTGTTTACTGTAGTAGTACATCCTTCTCCCCTAAGTCTGAGATCATTGAAATGTTCAAGCTCTAAATCTTAACAAGGCAGTTCTACCAAAAATAACTTACCTTTCTAATGCCTGGACATCACAGCCATTCACATTTTGTAACTCGTTCTGCAAAGATTACTAAAAAAATTACCTGAAAATGTGGAATGAAATTATCTGTCTACCTAGTTTGCTTGATAGATAGACCATTTTAAGTACCTGGGGAAAAAAATAGTTCCTTTGACCATGAAAACTGAAAAATATCCCAAACTGTACAAACCTTTCTCTTTATGAAAGCCACCATATCCAGAGTAAGAGTGAAGCTGGGGAGTTTTTGAAGTTAAGAGGTTTCACCTCAGTGAAAAATGAAACAACATCCCTTTTTTTTGTCTAATTTATCTTGTGTTTTCTCTTTCAGTAGCATCTCAAGTCCAGACCTTGAGATCTGGACTAAAATACTGTCTGAACACAGATTTTGATATTCTGCTTAGTTACACATGGTGGACAATTTTGTATTCCATGACCAAAAACTTCCCCCCACTCATCATACGGCCAGATCCACAATTTAGAATTGTTGCACAGCTGTGGGCTTAAAGCCATAGGATTGTATCGTGTGTTTATTGAGATTTGATGTTTTCTTCTATACCTTTATTTCCTGAGTATTTTTGACTGTCTTCAGCCAAACCTAGTTTTCCTCCCTATGCAATCCAGGAATACTTGACTTACTGCTTTCTTTAAAAGAAACAGAAAATCTGAAGTGAGCACTTCCTTCCAGGAGCTAGGTGTTAAAGATAAATACCAATTTGCCGTAAGACTCAGGATTAAACCTCAAAATTTGGAAATAATGAGGCATAAGACTGAATTGGACTGTTTGTGGCACAGAAAAGAGGAAGAAAAGTAGTCTTTATTGTTGGATATCCTCTGTTTATTTCCGTTCCTAGTAGGTAGGGTGGAGGTGATCAGGAGTGAACACCATGTGGGATTCTACAGCAGCTTTTTAGTCATCGCCTAATAAAATGGGCTGTAGAAACCTCTTCTTACACAGGGGATTAGCTAAGAAGCAATGTCATATTTCAAAATGAAGCACTTGGGCAGTGGGTGTGTGTGGAGGAGAGAGTGGGATCATGCTGTAAAAAGTGCTCACATTTTTAGCCAGACAGCAGTTCTGCAGCAAATAAAATCTCTCTCTCCAACAGATGGAGGAGAGGTGAGTGGGAGGGAAGTTTGGAAGCGCACTTTGTCATTTCTGTTCGCTCACTGCTTCGTCTGCAAGGGAGAGTGCATGAAATACCAGTTGATAAAAGGGTGGATTAGAAAGTGTAGCAGCATCAAGGAGGTAGAGGCAACTCTCCATGGAGCAGCTTCCATCTGGGACTGTCAAAATGCTTTACAAACACTGGACAGCTGAGCTTTGTGATAGCCCAGTGGGCAGGTATTGATCATTCTATTTAGAGATTAAGAAATTCAGGAGTAGAGAGTGTTGACAAGATTTAGGTGCAAAAGAATATTGATTTCTAGGGCTGGACTTCATGCTACTGTCAGCTCCTGCTTCCAGTGCAGGACCTCACTCCCTGTATGTTGTTCAGACTTTGACTAGCTGCCTGGATTAGCATGGACAATTCTGCCTGATCCAGCCCCCCCCCCCCCGTGGAATACACTGCCATTTGCTTTCCATAATCAGGTTTAATTTACTTGTCATTTTCATTAGAACTGATGACTTTAAAACTCTCCTGGAAAGCAAATGTTCTCATTTGAAAATGGCAGGGAGAGAATCACGAAGCGAGAGTATCTCTACTGTTTCCACCTGCAAAATTTTACTTATTCCTCCCTCAGCATTTGTTTTAAGTAGGGGGGGAGGGGTAGTGAAAAATCATCTCTGATAATTTGTTGCAATATAAATTAATTAGCTTTCAACATTTCCTTAGAAAAGGGCTGCTGTTATAAAACCAGGTCAAAACCACGGTTACATGAAGATATATGTATTTGGGTGAAATGTTTAAACATGAGCTCAGAGAGAGCTGCAAGTTCTGCTGCCCCTGCACTGGAAGGAGCTTTATTTGCACCCAGCATAAATGCTTCCAAACACATCTTGATCTTATTTATACTTACGTAAAAGTGGAGTAAACCTGGTAAAAGTCAGATTACTTTCATTGCCATAAAGAGAAAACAAGCAGATCTCAATGTACAAGCTGAGGTGTACTTTCTGAACTACTTTGACTTTCTGACCTGTTCATCTAGTCAGAAATCAAATCAGGGATGTTCTCTTGCCAATTGGACTGGTCGATACTATTGAATAGAAGGCTGCAGGACAATGAGCCTCTTGTTTGCTCTCTCAGGTTCTAGAAAGTGTTTATTGCTGTGGCTGGGAGAGCGTGTCTCTGTACATGGGAGGATTTCCTAAGCGGATGTTCCCAAATGTAAAGGCTGACTACTGTTTTTCAGCCTTTGTGAGGTGATTCTGCCTGTGTTGCACAAGGACCTGGTGTTCTGGCTGATTGATTAGGTAACCAAAACATGGATTCATCCTCTGGGTTTATGCTTTTGAACTATGCTATCTGAGATCAATCAATCCTGTTTGTTCCTTGCTAAACTGAGGTAACAAAACACCAGTGTATGACATTCATCATCTGACTATATTTATAATTGCAAACTATTTATATCGTTGCAAACTATTTATATCTTCAATGCTGACTCATAAAGCAAGGTATTTCACTGAGGCTGAAAGGGAAATGACCCTGCATCTTTTCCAGCTTATTTGTCATTGCATTTTTTCATCCCTCTTTGGGGATCTCTGTCCTACTTTCTGTCACACATATTAGCCTTGGCTGATTGATATAACAAGATAAAGAGCCTTGAGCAAAACCAGCCTTATAAACATTGATAGAGAATTATTTTGCTTCATGTATCAGAAAAATTTCTTAAGCAGAATGAAAGAGCATTAACTGACCATTTCCAGGCTAAGTTATGGGTAGGTTAACAAAGAAACTAAAATGTGTGTTTGCTGGTTTATTTTTCTGCCTTGGTATTAAAAGAATATTTTATACTAAAATGTGTTTACTGCTTACGTCCTGAATATTGCCATGAAAATGTATATTGCAAATTAGAGTTGTTTACAAAACCCTTGTAAATCACACGAAGGACAATGTCTGTATTTGCTGTCAGTCACAGAAGTCCAGTCAGTGTAATAGGTGAAATCACCTCCCGTGATTTGGTGTGTGGGATTTGCTGAAGGAATAAATTACATGCTTTTTTCTGCATGAAAAGCTTAATACAATACAAGGACCATTAGAACTTGACAAGTTGATTGGGTATTGAAACCTGGGTTGAAGAGAATTTGCAACCTAATGACAAACCTTGAAGGGGAGGAGTTAATCTCCTCTGATTCTAGATGTCTTGAAGGACATATGGCTACAAAGAAGTCCTTATTCAAAAAATTTTAACTTCAAAATATAATTCAGTAAATAGGTGCTTATTATTCATAGTATTCTTTGTAATATTTATTCGCTTAAAGTAATCAAGTTTTTGCATATTATATATGATTGATATTTCCATCCAAATTAGCTTAACCCAAATCATGAATAGAAAGGAATCCCCTTAGGGAAAAAAAAGCCGTTTCCTAATAGAATACAGTCTAACAATTATGTTACCTAATTGTCCTAGGGTGACTTTATGATGCTTGTATCCCCAGTCGTCTGTTCTGTTTATGCTGGATATTAAGTTCTGCACTGTTAAGACTGGTTCTGAGAGCGAAGGTGGGAAAAGAAGTGTGGAGTTTGTTATCAGAAACTGCACTTGCTGTCCTGCATCCTGCTCCTGGACTGTGTCATACACAGCACAGACAGCAGGACAGAACTCTCCTTTGCTTTATTGTTAGGGGTTTTTTTAGCTAGCTGAAGCAGAGAATTTCCCTGGACTGTGGCTTTTCTTTTTCTTGGAACTGATTGGCCCTGCTCTGGACCGAAAACGCAGAAAAACACTGGGACACCTGTGGCCCACCGGGGCCCAGGAGGCGACATTTTCCAGCACGGGAGGGACTGATAAGAGACTGAGCGAGCCGAGCTACGCCCCACGACAAGGACTTTCTGAATTTGCCATCTCTTCAGAACAGCGAGAGGTTTTATTGTTTAATATTGTTCTTTTTTTTTTTTATGCTTGTGCATACTTTGCTTGTTAAATAAACAAGTTTTTTTTCCACTTTTCTCGAAGGAGACTTTTGTCTCCCGAATCGGGTGGGGGAAGGGCCGCTTGAATTTGCTTTCTTCAGAAATTTCCTCCCTAAATTTGCCCTAAATCAGAACACTAATATACATTCTTCTAGTTACCAAAGAAAAGGTATATCAAATTTAGTAAAAATGCCTCACTTACTTGCAAAACAGCATGCCTTAATAATTGCTAAAAGTGAGAATCAGTCTTCAGAAAAATACTAAGTATAACCAATGTGAGATAAGAATAAAACCACATTTTAAATCAGGATGAGTTCTTTGCTGAACTAAATCATGTTAAAATTAGCTTTTCCAGCCTTACCCATATGTTACCTTTCTCTTTGAGCTCTTGTAGGATTTCTGTGCATTTGATGATAGCTGCATTTGTGAGCGTTTTTGAGGGTTTTTTTTTTTAGGTTTGCTTTTTGGTATCAATTGAGTAATGAACAATTAATAGATGACCTCAAATGATGTGCAGATCTCAAATGTACATTTTTTTTCTGTGTAGTGAAAGCACATTAAGGCAAATGTGTTCACTGAATGTGTTAGGCACTCAAATGCCGGGTGCTTGGCTCCACACTGAAATCCAAAATCTTCTGTTCAGAAATGCATACAATTCGTGTAGAGAATAAAACTCTTCAGGATGCAATCCAGTGCAGCCATTACACTTATTTTATGACATCAGCTAAAATGTACACCTGCCTCAAGCTAGGCATGTGGAAATTATGGAGAGAAGAATGAATGCCTGCCTGAGGTGCTCTGGTGTCTACATGAGATCCATCTCCCTGAGACAATTCCTAGAGCTCCATCTTGAAGACAACAGCAAAATGGTGGGAGTATTTGTACACAAAATGGTAGCACAGGGAGCCTTTTCTCACCCAGAACACTCAGACCGTCAATATCTCCCACTCTGAGATCATAACACAAAGCCAAACTGGAGGCAAAGTTCCCTCTTAAGCCTGGTCCTTTCATGTAAACAGTCATTTAAGAGACTTCCTGGGTGAGAAAGTCAGGGGGTCCAGGGACCAAGATCCTGGTGTCCAGTGCTGGGGTGGTAAAGCCTGACAACCTCTCTGTGGTTATGAATTCTGCACTAAACAGCTTCTGGATAAAACAAAGGTGCTGACAGAACTTAGACATGGCTGAGGTGAGGGGAGACGCCTAAGAGTGTGATTTTGGTTTGGTGAATTTAAGTCTCATTTCTGTGACTTTCGATTCTTTCATAAATCTACTCCTTGGTCACTCCTCTGAGAGTTTAGAAGTAAAAGAACCAGCTCCACTTTGTTTCTCAGCACATGAATACTAATTGTTTCCCTTTGGATTTATGCCATGTCATCTAATATTCAGTGAATAAACAAAGCTGCAAGTCATGTGCAATCATCCCCAACCTACTGGAGTTATTAACAGCACCCACTCATGGACTCTTTAACAGAGATTCAGTTTTCCTTTAAATTCTGTCTTGGAAAAGTGGCCATAAAACATCCCAGGCTCAGATAGACTCTATTCTGAAAGAATTCTTATTGAAAATTTTCAGTATTTACCCCAGCATGATCCTCTCTAAATTGTCCTCCTCTGGAGTGCTTGCTGAACATTCAAAACTAATAAGCTGATAATATTGCCTCCAGAAGTTTTCTATGCCCTTGCAATATAGTTGCTGGTATAACTGTAACATGGATATGGGATTGAAACCTTATTTTTTTTTATGTCTGAATTAAATTAATTCACATGACTGCCTTAAATCCCCCCAAATTTAAAATATAAAGCAAGAATTTGTTGACATGGTGCTGCTCTTTCCCTTATCAGCTCACTGAGGAGGTAATTTTTGTTACAATCTTGATTTTCAAGCGCCGTTCACACTCATCACAGGACATGAAGCACTGAGCAAAAAGAAATAAATGGGTGTAACTTCCTTAAATCTTCCAGTGGAAAGGGCAGGGGAACAGCCAGTCTCCACTCTTTTCAAAACATAATATTAAAAATGGTTCTGCACAGACTGATTTCAGTTCATCTCCACTTCTTGGGGGTTTGTCACACATTGGACAGTATTGATGTATAACCATTATGTTCATTGGCACAGGTATGATCTATGTATGTAGATCTGTATTTAAAAACACCTGAAACTCCAGATATTCTCAACCAGTTACTTGAAGTGGGTGAAATTTATACATGGAATACCTATTTTCTCTTTAAAGAGTAGAGTCTCTATGGTTGTCCCTAAAATGAGGAAAATGATCCATAAAATATTCTCTTCTCATGGTTTAAGCAGACAGACTAGGCATTTTTACATCTATAGTTAAGGCTGACTCTCTTTTGTTCATATTTGATGGAAAATTCAGTAGATAATTCTAATTACTCAGATACAAAGATGGAATATTGATCTACATCTGCAGTTTCACACAAGTGTCTCATGTATGCCACATTTCAGCACCAGCTTCTTGTAAGGGAAATACATCCTTGGAGTGTGTTTCACAGTCCTTCAGCACAGGTATGGGAGGATAAAGCCTGGCTAACAACTCTGATCAAGTTTTCATTGTAAACTTCACTCCTTTCTCTACAAAACCCATAAGACAGATGCTGTGTTTGTATCTTGTTAAGTAAATGAAAGACATAGCTGGTGAGATGTAGGATTTCTCATTCAGATTAGCTGGCAGATACTATCCACAGGGCTTTACTGGTGATGTGAAGAAGTTGCCTGGGTAGCAGAATATTGTCCCCAGGCTCCCAGGCTGAGAGCAAGTACAACACTGCAAGCCTGTTTCTAATAAACATAGAGGGATTAGAAAGTGATTGCTCACTTTGAACTGCTTCACTTCTGCTTCCTTGCATGAGAGGGATTCATGATCAAGGGAGGCAAAACATATTTGCAGGGGACAATTTAGAAGTGCACTTCAATTTTGGGGACTTTGTATGTTGTTTTAGAGAAACTACTACTTAACTAGATGAAGTGATGCAGACAATAAGTGCCCACTGCGTTCCTGTGCCTTTGCTTGAAGCGAGGTGCCACTTGGGCTTTTGTGAAGTCATCTGCAGTGGATCTAAGATGGCTTTAGAAAGACTGAATTTTCTTAGATGGAAATTGCAACCTGTTTTTCTTTTCTCACTTTTTCACTATTAAAATGTCAAGTTTAATTTTCCTTGGTTTAGACAGAGAGTGTCAGCAGCACTGGAAAATGAGAAAAGTATAAATTAAAGGTTGCAGCCATCAACAATAAATACCATTGTCTGTACAGTGTCTTCATCCATGTCTGCTGCCTGAGAAGACTGAAAAAGCATTCATCGTAATGCACTATTCCTCATTATTCTGCATGTACAGAAGAATTTAATCTCTTTTAGCAGAAGGAAAATTGTCTAGTCTCAGGTCTTTGAGTTCAAAGCAGATTAAAATCTTGGCATGGCTGTTTAGGAGTGAAATTTGAGCAGAGGTCTGGTAGAAAGATGGTTTTCATCTCTTGCAAAATGGCTAATTTAACAGTGTAACAGATCGTTTCTGCAATGGTGCACCTACATCAACTGTTTTGGTTTGAATCTCCTATCAAAGCAGGACATAAAAAATAGCAGTAGAGCAGTATAGAATTGGGCAGAGCAGTACAGAATGGGCTGGAACCACAAATCTGTGTCAGGGAAGGAGGGACAGAAAATTTTAACAGAACAACTTATGCCAAGTTCTGTTCCAACAAAATGTCTCTGAGGTGGGGGCAGCTCTGATCTGCCTGATCTGGGAGGTGGACTGTGCCCACACAATCTGATGTGTGAGCTCATTATGTGCCTGAGGGACACGTGGCAGAGGAAAGGCTACACTACACAGAGTCCTCTTAATCTGAGTAAGCATGGTTTGGGATGCCACTCAAATTTTTCTCCCCTTTCTTTTACCACACCATGAGGAGAGAGACAAAACCAGAAAAAAATTATCTTTCTGCCACGTGGCTGTGTGCTAATGCACCATATCCATCAAAAATCCTAATAACACACTTAACTACCTGTTCTTGCCTTTTACATCTTCCTCCTTTACTTGGGTATGAATATACTGGCAGCTACAGAGAAGCACTTTTAGTACTTCTGCTTTCTTGGGTGTTCATTAAGGCCAATGGAAAACCACACACTTTCTCATGAATTTTCACCTTGTCCAGTTATGTGTATCTCTTGCACTCTTGTTTTGAAGGCTTAGTCAGGAAAGCAATGAAATTATTGCATGAAGAGCTCAAAAGCTTATAAATAATGTATTACATCATATTGGCCTAGGAAGCAAAGAAAGTGCTATCAAAAAAAGGTGACAAGGCTTTTAAGATGTTTTTCTGAGGAGTCAAAATTAATGCCATGTGTTCATTTTACTGTGTTGTCCTAAGATTGACAGTGTGTCTGTTCTATGGTCCCTTTGCAAAAACCAGTGAGATTTAAGTGAGTTTTTCCGTGAGCAGGGGTGTGGAGGCTGGAGAACCACCACAACACAGGGGGACTAATCAATCCTGGTTTCCTATGAATTGTCCTTTGCCTCCAGTCTGTTATCTCTTCCTTTATGCTTTCCTCCAATCTGAGTAATGTCAGCCCTCCACTATGTACTGTTGATACAGCAGCTGTCAATGGTATCCCAAAAAATCAGGGCCAGGGTCTAATGTGAGGCTGCCTATGGATGATTACACACGTTCTACTGCCAGCTGGTTGTTAGCAGTTGCATATGTGAAGGGCAGCTACATCCTGGTTGCTTTGCTCTCGTGAGGGAAAATAATTTGGCTCGCTGTGTGCTAGCCAGCTTGAAGTTTTCACAAATTGTATAGAAGACAGTTATATTTCAAATGTCTACTCTCTTGTCAATTTCAGTAGCAATTAGTCAGTGCTGTCAAAATTATTGGGCAAAGAGAGGGAAAGAGACAAATGAGAAATTGAAGAGAAAATCACAGCCTCAAAATTCTTTCTTTCTGGGGAATTCAGGCCTGAAACAGTTAATGCCAGTATTACATATTTGTCTGCTGCTTCTTTAACCAGTAATGCTGGTATTTTCAAGATACTCTTTCTCAATCAGGAGGGCCAAGCATTTTTTAATGGTAATGCAAATTCTCATATAACTGTAGCTGAGGCTTCAAAAAAATAGTTGTTAGATTGTAAGATTAATGAAATATAAAAAGTAACCAGAATAGCTTCTCCTGTTTTGATTCTCCCGCTGATTTGATATCTCGCTCATCAAAGTCCAGAATAAATAGCTAATTCTAACTGGGGCTCCCAAAAGTTATGGCACCACTGGCACCAGTTGTCCTAAGCATGCAGAGAAGGAACAGCTGGTGACTGTTTTTACACACAATCTTCCTCTAAATATTAGAGGGTGCTTTGCAACGTGATATTTTTATTTATACCTCAGTAATACCAAGATGCCCTAGCTGAAAGTGGAGCCCGAAGGTACAGTTTTTTGGATCTACAATGCTGTAGGAGACAGTCCTGTCCTCAGTTTCCCTCTATCCTTTTCCTCCAAAATATCACAGCTAATTAGGAAGACGAGAGGCAGGCACCACGAAATGAGGTGCCTTGTGCCAGGCTCCAGAGGAGATCAGTGTTGTGTGTGCTGAGAATAGAGCTCAGTCTCCTGCTGCCCAATAGGAATCTCTTCCCTGGATTCCCCAGCTGTATCTCAAGGTCCCAGCTAAAGTGTTCCATTTCTAATATGGTGTTACAAAACTCAAAAGTTTTAAGAAAATATCATAAAAGCTTCGTAAATATGTAAATATTAAAAGCTCTTCAAAACACTTGAAATACTCTGGGTACAGCTGAGCAGTATTCATTCACTTTAATGCAAGGTTGTTAAAATCTTTATTGAGATAAGGAGATAGGAAAGAAATTTGTTTTCAAGGATTCTGCTTCATTGAGTGCTTTTCAGACACTCATGATCTGTCATTCAGCTGTGACTTCTCATGAAAATTACATTCCTCATAAATATATTTGTGTTTACATTGTCATTAGCAATAATGTGTGAACACTCCATGCATTTACCATGCACAGGCTTGTCTTGTCTCTTGGCCTTGTCAAAGTGACAGTTTTTTTCCCCAACACATTCTGTTCTTTAATATACTTTTCTATTTTGTAGAATTCTTCTTTTTTTGTTACTGACTTGGATCACAAATGGTCTTCATTTCCCTATTCTTCTGAACTAAATAGCTAAATGCAGGTTCCTGTGGATGCGAAAGGGTTATGAATCATACAATCAAAAATATGTTAACTTCTTGTGTGTGCTGTAATCCATTAGAAACATTCTTATTCCATGTGGCTTAACCTTGTACTTTCTTCCTATTGGAAGTGACAATCATCAATTAATTGAAGTGTAAATTTGGACCCAGCTCATCAGACTGTCAGAACTGTGTTTTGCAATGCATTCATACAACTCCAGGTGCCACTTTACATTGTCACCTCTTAATATTACTGTACTAAGACAATAATAGATTGAATAACTGGGATTGCAAGGCATTCTTTTGGGGGTTAGCGTAATGAAAGTGAAGGTACGTTACATGCTCTAAATTTTCCTCCCTGTTGAGTACAAAGCCCTTTTACAGGAACTTTATATTTCCATATAGAGAGAGATCTGGCTCTCTTCAGGCTGGTCCTGACTTTCCAGATGGCTTGACCTGCCTGATGTGATTGCTTAGGAGTCCCACTGAGGTCTCTGTCCATGAGATCATCACCTGTGTAGGCTTTCCCCATGAATTCTCCCTGGGGAGAAGTTTCAAAATGCCAAATCCCTGTGTCCCTGGATTCTCTCTATGTCATGGGTGCTTTTTGTGGTGAGATGGAGAAGGCCATCAGGAACGCCACTGTGGCTGACTCTGCAAAAGCATGGGCAAGAAGCAAGTTCTGTCCTGGGTAAGAAATGCAAAAGTGATGCTGCAAGCAAGCAGAAAGTAGAGGTGATAGTGCCCTGTTTGCTGTCTGAATTTTAATTACAGTGGAATGTATTCAAGAATTATAAGGAAAATATCAATTTCTCCTAAGAATCATAAACGTTATTAATCAGACTGGAGCTTGCACAAAAGAGTTTTCAAATATTCCTAATGAAAGCAGAAGATGATGTTTTTTACAACAATGCTAAAGTCCACATTTTGTATTGTTTGGGAACTTTCTCAGATAAAATCTACAGTTTTCAAATTCTTTCTTTTCCCACCAACCACAGGCATTGTTTGCGTGAGAAGTTCTTATTTCAAAAGAGAAGTGAGAAAGAATTTAAGGAAGATCTACAGCTATATTACACAGAAGATTGACTGCAGTATCTTGGCCCTTCCCTTTTGTATATATGAACATGACAGGTTGTGGCCACATTTCCCAAAGATGCAGCAGAGGCTGGGCAGCTTCAGTCTTGCTCACCCACTCCTGAGAACAGAAACACATTCCTTGCTCTGGCCTTTTCATTCAGTGCAGAAGTGAGGAATTGAATTTATTCATTAAACCCAGCTGCTGAACATGGGAAGAGAAACATATATTGCCCCTCTGTTTACCTGAAGAGGTGCCTTGAAAATCAGTGATGCCTCTCTTGCCTTCCCAGTGCAGCCCCTTTGCTCTGGTGTCACTCACAAGTCCGGCCTGTTCATCAGTACTAACCAGTGTTAGATTAAATGACCTTGGGGTAAAAGATGATGTCAGACTGGGAGTGCTGTTTCTGGTGTACTGGTCTGTTTTTCCCATCCATCTCTATTTTTCTGGTAGTGTTCCATTTCCACAGTAACAATATAGACATAATTAGTAAGTATGAACTGTCTGCTTCCAAACACTATGAATTGTGTCATTTAAAAATGTATCTGTACAAACACTGTCTCACACTGTTTGCAGTTAAATTTTCTGTTGCCTGAGCCATCAGTGGCAGTGAAAACCAGTGTCTCTGAGAAGCTAAGGTCCTCTTCACTTTACATGAGGCATGAAATAAGCTGATACGTAGCAAATAGAAGTATTCACAGCAGGAACCATGTTCAAAACTTCAAAGCAAGGAAGGGAGAGTAACTTCTAAGCAAGGAGAGGAGTGTATTTTTAAAGCTTTACTGTCAGCCAGGGGATACAGCTTCTAAAAAATCCACAAAGAGTTTATGTAGGTGTGTAAATACCTAGGGTACTTTCAAAAAACCATATCCAACATCAAATATCGTAATAACAATGGCCAATATTGAGGCACACAAAGTCAGACAGTTGGGGTTTGGATTCTATTTCTGTGACTTGCTATGTGACCCTCATTGAGTGTCTCCATGTTTGAAACTTCTTACTTTTAATATTCATTTAAGGCACCTAAATAGAGTTTATGTACCTTCACTATTTTTCTCCAGCTCTAGGTTTTGATCCGGTCATCTATTAATGAAGTTCCCACGTGCCTTATTATGCAATGTGCAAGGTTTCACTGAGTGTTGATGACCTTTGCAATACTCGAATGAAAGACAGTATTAAATGTAAAATGTAAATATAATAAATATAAACAAAATATAAAATGTCTCCTTAGAGAAGTGTCCTAATGATAAGCATGCCATCTGTGAGTCTTACTAGAAGTTGTAATTCTGTATGTATTGCTTAGCACAGGTAAAGCTGAAATGTGGAGGGGATGTCAGGCGGTCACAATTTCTACTCATTTGATCCCAATGAGTGTCTCTTTAATACATGAACACTTTCTAAAACAAGTCGTGGAGAATTATCTCACATCATCAAAACATTGCCATTTATATTACACCTATTATCAATGCCCTTTTCCATTGCAGTTTCTAATTGTCTGAATTTGACACTGATTAAGTATTTTCATGACTTAGAAGCTGAAATAAGGCAGTATGTTAGAGGAAGATAACAGACCTTACTTTGGTGAGAACACAATGCTTTTTTCTAAACATGCCCTTTAAATAAAAAATTAATTCTGGAAAGAAGTAGTCAATTAGGTTCATTATCTTCTTTCTTGGTTAGGTAATAAGTTGCCAAAGTCTGATTTTCACTTTGGATAGCTGCTGGCCTGCTGACTGTGGCTGAGGAAGCTTTGGGTCCTGACTTTTTTAATTTGATCTTGTGAATTTGTTCAGTGCTTTTGTTAGCAAATGCCCATAATATCACTGTTCCGGCAAAATTATACATTGTCTTGATTCCACTCTGGTATTAGAATTTGAGTTCTATTGGGAACTCATTCCTTTAAGACATTTAAGGAGTAGCATGGATATAAACTCTTTGATTTTTTAAAATTTATTTTTGATGGTGAAGGGTAAATCCTGTGTTGTTCACATATAGCTTGGCGTTTGTGTTTTGTGATTTGAATAATGCCTGTCATTTTTGGTATTTTACTGATGGATTTTGATTTCTTATTGAAGAGGTCTGAAATATTAGCTTATGGAGCTCTAACAGCAGCAGACTGTTATCTACCATCACCTTCATTCAGATTAATTCCTTCATCTTTTGCCTTTTGTATTTCATATACTCAAGCCATAGAAGATGAGATAGAAATGTGGTTTTGAGAGAACTCAGTCTTATTTTTAGTCCTCTGTAAAGGTCAGGGTTTGGTTTGGTTTTTTTTTTTTTGTCTTTCGTTCTTATATTAAATGCACTGGGTTTCATTCTTTGTTTAAAAGTAGCCATATTAACTGCTGTCTTATTTACAATATAGGTATTTTTGCAAATACGAAATAATCCCTGATAGTTCTGCCAGCAGCAGCAGTGTCAGGACGCCTGTCACACGTTTGTATTTCAGCCTCTGTGTCAGTGGAAGCTGCTTTACACCACGTGATGTGACAAAGTTTAATGTGCCCCAAGCAACCATTGGCTCCTGGATGTTTGGAATATCCCAGCAACGTGGGATGTTCGTCTGAAAACGATACACACACTTTTCTTTCTAGACTACAGAAAAATTACATTTTAGCACTGAGCTCCAAGACTTCAAGCCTAATTTGCCACCTCAGAGACTATTAGCAAGTTGGAAAACCACTGTGTATGAATGACTTTCACATAAAAATGATAGACTAACATTTTTGTTACTGAAACGACATTATGAAACTGATATTTCTATGTTGATTTATTCAATATACTAGATTAGATTTCTGGACATTTGGAAGACAGCTCTCATCAGACTTTGTGAATAAACTGATTAAGTTTAAAGTAGCTGATTTTTTCTTGTCACAAAGCAATTGTAATTTCTTTTAAATTATGCAAAACTGAGGCAAATAAATATATATAGTAGCTCTTGCTACTTCTTCCTCACTTGGTATGGTGCATATAGGTGATTTATCACTTTCAAAGCAATGTGTTGTCTACCATGAAAAAATGTGGATTTGTTTTTAGTGATATATTTTTAAGAATACAACAAGAAACAAACAAAATGCAATTCCTGAGAATGATAATTTAGAGAGAATAATTTCTCAAGAAGATCAGGTGGAAATTTTGTTTTACATATCTCCTTTAATTTAAGTACAGCCCTTGAAACAGAACAGGTGCAGGGAGAATCCTGGTTCTCAAGGGAGGAGAAAAGGGAGACGAAGAGGTGGTTTCTAAGGCAGAAGAAAATTGCTGATTTTAGGACAAGGCCAAAAGAAAGTAGCATTTCTCAGTAAAAGAGACAACATCCCATTTCCAAGGATGTACCAACATATCTGTTGTCAGTCACAGCCATCTGTAGATACTATGTATGAGCTGGTGTGCAAAACACAGAGACGTGTATTTGACAACTTCCTGCTGATTCGTCTGTGAAATTCAGCTTTCTTACAGGTTAAAAAGGTATCATTGAGAAGCAAATCCCGTGGTTCTTGTTTATACTTGTTAAGAAATGGCAAGGAAGTAGCAGAGTGGTTGAGGTCACTGGCTGGTCAAAAAGGGGATTAAAGGAGAAACCACTTCATTGACTGATGAAGGCAGAGATGACAATTTTGCAGAGGCAAGTAGAAATGAGGTGTCTTCAGAAGTCTGTATTCACTCCTCATCTGTTTTTCATTTTAGGATAAGAAATGAGGGTACCACTGATCTAGTGTTTATTTTTGGGTCATGTTGCATGCTTATTTTGGAAGCCAACTGCGGTTAACAAAGAGTGATACTTAGCTCTTTGAAAGATTTTGCATCTATCAACAGCAAATCTCTTTAACTGAGGTTGTTATTGACATTTCACATTGAAAAGGTCACACACAGAAAAGTGGAATAACCTGGTAGAAGAGTCCCAGAGAAAGGAACTGAACACAGTCCCTGATTTCTTAAGACAGGGTTAATAATTGAGATGTCAACAACTGCAGAAATTAGTTTTAACACTGTTTGAAGGACCGGGTGAAAGATGGGGAATAGCAGAAGACACCTGCCATTGCCTTTTCTGAAGCCAAGATTTCACATGGGCATCAGGTGTGTCAGAAGAGGTGACCTGTTATACAACACAAACTGTATGTGTGAAAATGACTGAAAAGCAACACCTCAGTTACGCTTCTTCAGGCAATTCTAATCTTGAAGATCTGTTGTTAGAAACCAACTTTGATACACAAACCAACTTTGATAATGATGACTGCAGGATTGGAGCAAGAAACAAGCTCTAGATAAAGGAATATGACAAAAATAAGAGAATAAATATGGAATTTGAAAGTTTCTTCATAAACAGGATTTCAAAATACGGTGAAGTTATGCTACCTTTTTGGTATTATAATGTGTTGCAGGGTTTTGACAACCTGAGTTTTGCCTAGTTTGTAAGACAGCTTTTGTCTATGCTATTTATTTTACATAGTTTCACTTACCACATAGTCTAGCCAAATACTAATTCTCACTGTCAAAGAGTGACTAAAGATATTTGAGCTTTATACCCATTTCTTTATAAGCACAGTGAAATACATTTCAGGGAAAATATCGTTCAAGATCTACTTTTACAAGGGTGTTTGTGTTAGACTCCATTGCCCCCAAATGATGGAACACCCTGGAAGCAAAATCACAGAAGACAAGCAAACAGGGCAGCTTGGCAACACTTCCAGTAAAGGGCAAAAATAAGAGTATAAGATAAATGTTTAGGATGTTCATACAGTTTGAGGCCAGAATGACATAACATCATTTAGTCTGACCTACTGGATATCTTGGGCCACTAAATTTTGCATGTAAATCCAACTTCTTTGTTGGGATACTTTGTTTACCAGTTATTCATACAGTATTTGCATATTATTTTCCACAGAGACATCTTGTGTTATTAGGAGATTTCCAGTGAATAAAATACAGCTTCCCTCCACGATTTGTGCCAGTGATTGTTCACTCCCATCAATAACATTTCTTATTTGAATTTACCTACCTTCAACTTCCAGACACTGACTTTTTTATCCATTTCAACTATAAAGTTAAAGGGCTTTTTAGTTTGTGGTATTTTCCCCTGTGAAGGTATGTATGTGCTGTTATCAAGTTGCATCTCCTTTTGTAGCATGGTATGGGGACCAATCTCTATTTATACAACCCTTAAAGTGGCTCTGTGGCTCATCACTTCACTTGCATATTTTTCAGATGTGCCAGACATGTAGCCAGCATCCTATGGGCAGTCTGGATGAAATAACTCCCTTCTCATATTTTATGTAGATTTTGGACAACCAGTTGTTCATGCATCCAGCGTGCACTTTATTTACATCACTTAGTGCTTGTCTTTTTTAATCCAAGCAAAATTGAAGTTGTGTCAGGGGAGGTTTAGGTTGGGTATCATGGAGAGGTTCTCCCCCAGAGGGTGTTTGGGCCCTGGAACAGGCTCCCCAGGAAAGTGGTCACAGCACCAGCCTGACAGAGCTCAAGACAATGCTCNCGCTGCCTGCCCTCGCAGGCGGGAGGAGGCACGCAGGGACGGTGCGGTGCTGTGCGGGCAGCCCCTGGCCGGAGCCGAGCCGAGCCGAACCGAGCCCTCACACCATGCCGGCGGCCGCGCCGCCCCCGCTCCACCCCGCGGCGGGCGCCTGCTGCCACTGCCAGGGTGAGTGCCCCTTCCCTTGGCCCCTTCCCTCGGCCCCTTCCCCGCGGGCAGCCCCCGCGCCGCCCCACCAGGACCCTGCTCCGACAGGTCGCCAGCCGGGGGGCTCGTTTCGGGAGGAGGGGGCGAGCTGGCGGCGCGACGCCCCGGCTGAGGGGGATGCGCGGCGGCGAAAGTTCCTGCCCAGGTCCTTCCGTGTTCGCGGGGCNGTTGGGTATCATGGAGAGGTTCTCCCCCAGAGGGTGTTTGGGCCCTGGAACAGGCTCCCCAGGAAAGTGGTCACAGCACCAGCCTGACAGAGCTCAAGACAATGCTCTCGGGCACATGGTGTGACTCTTGGACGTGGTGTGCAGGGCCAGAAGCTGGACTCGATGATCCTCGGGAATCCCTTCCAACTCAGCATATTCTGTGATTCCGTGAATGATTTACCAAGTCTACTTGGCATCGAGAGGGCGACAATAAAAGCGTTTTCAGTCATGAGCGGGCTGGGAGCAATGCCACACATCCCGCCTCCTGGGGACACCCGCGGGAACGCATGGAGCCCCCCGAGCACGAAAAAAACATCCGCGCCCGGCCGGCGGGCGCCCGGCTGGGGGGCAAACGAGGACATCGCGGCGGCTGGGGCCGAGCCGGGCGCTGGGGAAAGGCGGGAGGCGGTCGGGCAGCGGTGCGGGGGCGGGCGGGCGCTGAGGCGGCGGNTCACACCATGCCGGCGGCCGCGCCGCCCCCGCTCCACCCCGCGGCGGGCGCCTGCTGCCACTGCCAGGGTGAGTGCCCCTTCCCTTGGCCCCTTCCCTCGGCCCCTTCCCCGCGGGCAGCCCCCGCGCCGCCCCACCAGGACCCTGCTCCGACAGGTCGCCAGCCGGGGGGCTCGTTTCGGGAGGAGGGGGCGAGCTGGCGGCGCGACGCCCCGGCTGAGGGGGATGCGCGGCGGCGAAAGTTCCTGCCCAGGTCCTTCCGTGTTCGCGGGGCTGCGGGGAGCGGGGAAAGCTTTCGGGGGCGTTTGGGCTGGAAAATGGGGGCTGGAGACTGACGGAGGAAGGTACGATGCCGCTCGGCCGTGGAATTGAGGCGAGGGCTTTGGGAGGGGAGAGCGGTCCCCGAAGGTCCGGAATTGGGGTGGTTATTTCACCGTGCTCTTTTAATTGCCTGTATTTTGGGTTAAAGAGGAGCCCCTTCGCCCCCACAGTTTTGTGTTGTAGAGGAGACTAGTGAAGTGGATTCGCTGGGAAGTGGGTTGCTTTGGGAAGCAGAACGAGGGGCTGCTGCAGCGCGGAGAGCCGGTCCCCGCTGCTGGGTGCGGACCTGTGCCCCTGTGCCCCTTTCCGAGGCTGAGCGACCACCGCGGCAGCCGCGCGAGTGCCGGGGCGAGCTTTGGAGTCCGAGTGTGAAGTCAGCGTTTGCCTCTCGGAAAGGCAGGCACGGTGTCATCTGGGCTGCCCGAAGAATTGAAGATTTGAAGTAACTTGCACTCTTAATAGTCAGCATGAGAGTACTTCACTCGGAGCGAATGCTTGTGGGCTGCTCAGAGCACACTGATGCTCTGCAAAACAAAAGTAAATAGAATGCAGTGTAAGGGTTTTAAACCATTGCACAACCGTGTGTTAAAACACACTTGAGGCTGATGAATCTTCCCGCAGCTGGGAAATCACAACGGCTGGAGATACATGGGTTACAGGCAGGGCCTCAAAGGGTGGGGAGGGCTCTGGTGTCAGATGGAGATGCTCTGACGTGTGGTAGCCAGAACTCTCGGGAAGAATGCTGGCTATGCCCTTGCATCCTCTGGCTTCTGTAGTTGTATCAGTTGTGTTTGCTTCTATTTAATAACTGAGCAGATATATATAGGAGAACTACTCCATAACTTTTCCCTGTGCAGCATTATTTTCTGCCTTCCTCAGGGTACATTCAGTATGCAATGTCAGCAGGACTGGACGGGCCACTGGTTTGAGCTAATGGAGCAGTTCTGAGATTGTGAGACACAGTATTTGAGAACAACCTCACAGGCTGAAACTTTCGCTATACCAAGTACTAAAATGTTTCCCTTTTCAGAAAAGAACAAACCCAAAACCAACAAAAAATTCCAACACCTTGCAAGAGCGTAAAAAGTTTCTAGCTCCTTCCTCTGAGCATTTAGATTGAAACCCATCCTGTGTGAGGGTATAAACTTAAGAGTTTATCCTTGAACCTGATAATTTGTTATGCATGCTTTTGATATTGACTTTATAGAGACATGAAAACGTGCATATATGCAAGTTTGTCTTCCCACCTCCTTGTTTCCTTTCCTTTTTTTTCCTCTCGATGGTTCTTGTGGGGTTTTTTTTATATGATCTGAATGTGGTTTTGACACTTTGAAATGTCGAGAACTCAGCAGACTCCCAAAACAGTCAGCAAGTGAAATGAAGCTTACAAAACATATTACAGCTGCTTTATGTAGTAGAAGTGCAGTTATTATAACAACTCATGCTCTTCTCAAGAGGTGACTGAATTTTATATCTCAGGAAGCCGCCCTTGAGCTCTCCAGATAAAACTGATACTGCTGAGTTAGTCCCTTCCTTGAAGTATAATGGGTGTAGATCTTCTGAAATAGTATGACCTTTTCTATGAAAATTTTTGTACGATGTTCGAACGCATCAGCTTAGAGTTAGGTTCTGATAAATCTCTATCTTTGGCTCATTAACCTGAATTGGCTAATTGGACTTAAACTGTCAGCAAAGGTAAGATAACTTGGTTTAATTCAAGCTAGTGGCAGCTGTTCAAACCTGAGAATTGGAGCAGTGCTTAAGTTACGTTGTCTGTACTGTTTTTGGTTTTTTTGTACTCAAATTAATTAACTTGGGCAGGCTAGCCTGACTTCTGAATGTGTCTTTATCTGGTAGTGTCACTACAAGCTTTGTATCTGTTTTCACTGCTGCTTTTTCTAGTCGTGTTCCACAAAGCGTCACAGTTCTGGCACTGGCTGGACTTACAGAGTGTAGTGACTAAGGGAAGTTGTGTGGGATTCATTTCCCCATTTCCAGGATTACCTAGCTTGGTTTGTTTTCTCCAGAAACATCTATAGTTTTGTAAAAATAAGGGAAGTTCATGGTCCTTCCTTCTCTTCCAACAGCTCTAGGGTGAATTGAGTTGGTTTCTGTCACTGATTTGCTCATTTCCTTTAACTTAATGATTCCATGACATTTAACAACATTTGAAATTACCATTACACAGATTTTCTTGTAAATAAAATTAGAATCTTTCTTGTAAATATAATTAGAATCAGAACAGTATGGTGATTTTAGCTGCCTCAGAGCTGATCCATATCTCACTGAAGCTAATGTGAAACTTTTAATTAGCTTCAGTGCAACTTGGATCAGAGCTGAAAATGTGAAGAGGTTGAATGTGACATTTCTCTTCATAACAGTATACTGTTTTCTGTGTTTTTCTCAATTTCAGGATATGGGCTCTGTCCTTTTGGAGTGTTCACTAGATTCTGGAAACAATGTGGAAAGAGTGGGAGCTACTGCCTTGATTTATTCTAATGTAAATTTGGAGTTTTGGTAATGCTTGCACATTGTCCATCTTACCTAGCAGTAGTTGGCTTGCACTGCAAATGAAAGTCAGGCATGTTTACAATCTTCTCTCTGTTGCTAGCATTGTTTACAGTCTAATTATTGTAAGAATGCAAAACAATTATGCCACATATTCGTGGAGGAAGCTCTCAGCAGACATTCTGAAAGCACTGTCTCCCACTCCGTCAATAGTGCTAGCCTGCACATATTCTCCAGGTTTTAGTTTTCACATGACCCCAAATAATGGAAATGCTGGGAAATGTCTGGTGATGTGAAAATCGTGATCTTTCTGCTTGTCATCATGCTTTTGAGTCTAATTAGTGCTGGCTTACAGTTTTCCCTGAGAAATCGATCTTCCTTTATAAGTCCTGTGAAACAATTTGTTTTGCAATGTTGACTTTAATATACAAATCTCTTCTGAAAAAGTGGTTCTGTAATAATGGGGTTGGGAATTCTACTTTTGTATGTGAGTTAACATCTCTTAAATGTGCTATATTTACAAAGAAAACTTCTGTGTGATTTCCCCTTTTGCAAACCAGATGGAGAATCAGACTCTGGCGGGTCTTTCCTTTAGTTATGCAACGAGGTTATTGGTAGTAAAGGATCTGGAAACTTAATTAAACTCTCAGTGACACCTCTGCAGGCTCTTTTATTTTCACTGGGTTTGCTCAGTTGCAAGCGATTAGTCATCAAGTTGAGATTTAGGAAGCAATGCAAATAAAGTCTCCCACAAGAAGAAACAGAATTCTGCTCCTTTGGCTGAGGCATTGTTGGCTAACAGGACTAAAAAGCAGTTGAAAGCTGACTTTGTAATGAAACATGAATAATTAATTTGAAATATATGGTACTTCAGGAGTCAAGAGCTCCCTGTACAGTGAGCCTTGAGAAGCACATGGAGGGCTTTGCCAGATGGATCCTGGCAAATGCCACAGTTGTGTAAGATGTTTTTGTTTCCCTCTGTGAGTTCCATCCCTCTCCTGAAAGATCCTTGATGGAAAGTCCTGGACTGCAGAGTGACTTCCCTGGTTACTGGGGCAGACCCTAAAGCAGACAAACTGCAGAAAGCAGCCATGGTTGTTCCCAATAAAATACACAGCCTGTCATCTTTGAAAGAAATTAAAGAAATGAGCAGTTTCATAATATTCTTTTTTTGGTTTCATGCTGCTTTAACCAAGCCTCACACCTCCAAAGGCACTGATTCATTTCACGTGCAGTCTTACATTTCACATAGTTCTTTACAGATTACGCATCTGTAGACTTCCCTATAAGACTTTCCTTTATGCTTGCTTTTTAATTTGCTACCCTTAAAATGTCAGAAGATAATGAAAGTGGGGTTCTGCTCAAAAAAAAAAAAAGTAGAAATTATGGCACTTGTGAGTCATTACCAGTCTCTATGAAATCTTTACCTTCATCTGCTGCTCTGGGTGTGATTCAGCTCAGTTTAACACTAACACATGGCAGTAACCATCTGTGTTTGCTGTAAATATTTTATTTTTTAATTACAAATGGCTTGATTTAGAAAACCTGCAGTGGTGCATTGGGGTGGTTGTGGGCCTGCAGGGGAAGAAGATAAGCACCTGGGAAGGTAATTTTTGCCCAAGCACTGTTGGCAGGTTGGAAAGGGGAACGTAACACAGAAAGCAACCCAGGCTGCCCTGCAGCAATCCAGACCCTGCTGCTTCCTTCTTGGAGGAGCTGGACAGGAGAACACCAGCACAGGCTGCAAAGGGGCTCTGAAGATTTAGTGAAGGAGAAGGGGGTGGGGGGAATAAGGCAAAGAAAACTCTAAGTTTATCTTTGAGGAGAAATAAGGAAAGGTGGTTGCTAAATGTCACTTATCCATCGTGATTCTCATACAGTAAATATGGTCACATGTTGTGGCATGCTGAGCCTCCTACAGGCATTTTGCTGTGGGATGACACTCACACTGGGGCTGAAGGTGTCACAGAGGCACCATCCATCCATCCTCAGGATGGAAAAGTCCAGGGCTCCCTTAGCCACAAGGGAGGGTTTTCCAATGTGGGCATCCCTCAGGGTCCTTCCTTCTGCTGAAGTCCAGCCAGCTGTGAAGTTTTTCCATCAGACTGTCATTCTAGACAGTCCTTCTCGTCTTAGGAACTTCTTTGCTGCAACATCTGCCTGATTTTAGCTGCTCTGGTGCTCTTTGTCCTCTAGGATCTCCCATGAACTCCAAGGTCTGTGTCCCAAAATGGCAGGGAAATAAATGGCCAGAGGGGAAGAGAGTAGACTCACTTCTTTCTTTCTAGCATGACAGACTGGGGAAGAATGTGAACAGACACTTATAGGACTGAAAGATTTGGGGATCTCTGGTTTGCAGTTTGCATGACGCATTGTATGTTTGCTCTTAAAATAAAAAGCAGATGTGCTGAAGATAAGGTGTACAATGTGAAGTTTTGAAGTCTTCTTGCTTGCCCTCATGAGGCCAGAGAGTGCGTCCAGAGGCACGTGTCTCCCATAGTCCTGCAGTCCAGGTGTAGCCACTATGAACATTTTCTTTCCTTGCAGCTGACACTTTGGAAACTCACCTAATGGGACCAGACACATTTGGCCGGGAGAAACTTTAGTTCTGTTGGTGATGTGTGGGACAGAAGGAACCCAACTTGACACATAGCTGAGTTTGCAGGGCTGACAGTTGAAGGAAAAATAGTATTGCGTGCGAATTTAAGCATGCTTGATGTGAAATTGTGAAAGATAAAGAACTTGGAATCCCATCATACTAATTTTATATGATCTTTTAGGGCTAAGACTGTATATTTATGAGATAGAGATATTATTCTGATTTTTTTTTTCTTTTTGTATGTGAGCCCAAATTAGTTTTTCTTCAGTGAACTTAGAACACTGTCTGAACTGCTGAGTGATTTTCATTTTCTACAAATTGGATGAGACTGGGTCAGTGATTGATCTCCACCACACTGGTGCATGTCAGACATGGGAATGCTGGCATGAGTATGACTGGAACCATTAGGGTAGCAGAAAGGATGTTATAGAAGTTAAACTGATAACTGATTCCCCTCCCTCCCCATTTTTTTTTTTCATTTTACAGTATTAAAACTGTTTTTGAAAGAATCCAGCTGATAAATGATATTGAACATGGTTTTGTTTTCCTTCTGCTCCAGTAGCTAATGCAGATAAGAATTCATGCAAATATCATGATGAGTTTGTTTTTTGTTTTTTTTTTTTTTTTCAAATTCAGTTAATCTAATTGAATAAAATACTTCGGTCATCTAAAAAGACTGTGCTGCTTTTATTTGGTTTTGTAAACCCTGGTTATAATACCATATGCTTTACAATAATATTTTATTGCATAGTGTAGTTTATAACTGCCTTACCATGAAATGTATTCTGGGCATGTAAGGCTTATTCAAGGTATTTCTTCAATATGAAAATGTATTTCTATGAGGCAGGTAGTTAAAATCTAATATTATTCAGGTTACAAAGTCAAGCTTTTGTGACTATTGATTAGGACTGCTATTCCCCCAACCCATGTTCCTGTGCATTAAGATAAACACATTATTGTATTATCAGATGCTGCTTTTTTTTTTATCCCCAGGGGCTCTGTCTCCATCAGTGTATGTGATGGACAAAGGTTTCCTAATGAGCCTCTACTCTACTGTTTACTCTGGCTCTTCATGCCTCCTGCTGTGTGTTTTTAGAACCTTGCTGTTAATACAGGCTTATTAACTTCTAGGCTTTTCTGTCATGGTTATTTCTACAGTAACAAATATGAATTAGCCTATCTGTGATACCTCCAAAGGGAGGGCTTGTATTGCATTCAGTGGCAGCCAAGGTGCAGAAAATAAAGTCAAAAGTACTTTAATCTGGGCAAGAAAGCAACTTGAGATGGCCAGGTCCTGAATTTTGGAATGACTTAACATTATCTATGTGTTGTGTTGTATTATCTTGTGGTCTGAAGTACCTCTTCCAGTATGTGCCCTTGCAGCTGTGAGCACTGAGCAGGTTTGTGGATTAAGTCTCAGAATGTTGTTTTGGCTACCAGGCTCTGATCCTCTCTGGAAAGTATAGTTTAAGTGGATTGCTTTGAAACTCAATGGAATTGGTTGAGACAAAATCCAGTTCTTCAGGGCTGTAGTGCCTTAAGCAGAAAAACTGATCTTCCTATATTTTTTCACACATTTTTCAGCTGTTCTAGTTACTTATATTTCTCTACAACACAGTCCTTAATCCAGTTTACCTGAAAAAGAGGGTTCAATGTACCCTGGAGTGGACACAAGAAAAATTGTATATATATCTAAACTGTCTTGTGTGCAAAGAGGAAGTGAATTCACCAAAGAAATTATTTGGGTTGGAAGTCACCTCAAAGGTCATCTAGTTCCAAGCCCTCTGCCACAGGCAGGGGAACCTTACACTACCCCAGCTTGCTCAGGGCCCCATCTTGAACACTGCCAGTGATGGGGCATCCAAAGCTTCTTTGACAACCTGCATCACCACCCTCACAGTAAAAATTTCTTCCTCATATCTAATTAAGTCTCTCCTCTTTCAGTTTAAGGCTGTCCCCCTTTATTCTATCACTCCATGCACTTGTAAAAATCCCTCTACAGCTCTCTCCTGGGTACTGAAAGGCCATTCTAAGGTATTCCTAGAGCTCCTGCCTTCTCCAGGCTGAATATCCCAGCTCTGTCTTTGTAGGAGGGGTGCTCCAGCCTTTTGATCACTGTCATGCTCTCCACTGGAGTTGCTCCAACGGGTCCACATCCTTTATATGTCAAGGGCCTCAGAGCTGGGTGCAGCACTCCAGGTCTCATGAGAATGGAAAAATGGGGGACAACTACCTTCCTTCATTTGCTGGCCACACTGCTTTTGATGCAATGCAGGATGTGGGTGATAACTCTAATTTTCTCCTCTTTCACTGAGGACTTGCTAATGTTCTCTTAATGTATTCCCTTCTTTGTGTGTATGTAGTTCTTCCTGTTATTTAAAAGAACATAAATCAGCATAAGCTAATATGGCAAGTGACAACAGAAGCAGGTAGATGTTCTTTACTGAGAACTGCAAAGGAGCAGACCATGTGAGGATAGTTCTGTTGCTGGCTTCCAATCCCATCTCTTTTTGTAAGTTTGGAATTCTACCTGACTTCTTGATCCACTCTTATTCTCATGTTTTACTTCTTCCCTCTTACAGTCTCCATCTCCTTCAACTGTGTCAGTGAAGTCCAGGGAAATTGCTATCAGCTGGTATAAAAGTTGGTAGGAACTGCTGTGTGTCAGACAGTGTCTGACTATGGCACTATTTGCTTCCTTCGCTGCGGTCTGTCACAGTTCTGAGCTGAGTGAGTACTTGGAGCTTGCTCAGGCTGGAAGTAACAGCAGCTGTCCTGCTACATTTGACACTGTAAGAATTATTAAATAATCCAGTCCTTGTGAAATTTGACTTTCTTTTTCTGTCCAGGATTTTATCTGGTCAAAAGTGATGCAGTGTGTCTGCCTCC
Source organism: Irena cyanogastra (assembly GCA_013397155.1). Lineage (NCBI taxonomy): Eukaryota > Metazoa > Chordata > Aves > Passeriformes > Irenidae > Irena > Irena cyanogastra. The sequence goes on from VWZV01016577.1 coordinate 409,304, forward strand.
TGTCGTTGCTGAAATAACCACCAGTCCTGGCTCAGACAAAATCTCTGCCCTAAAATATGTAAAACATGGCAGGGGAGGCAAGGATGAACAGCAGGGGAGGAAAGAGAGGGTATGACTCCTCAGAGAAAAATTCACCAGTAGTGTTTCCAACAGTGGGACTGTAGATAATGTAAAATTTACTTGCTGTAAAAGGATGCCTGTGATCATGTTTAGTTTCTGTGCATCTAATCTAGTGAGCTAACACTTGCCATGTTACTGCTTCAGTTTTGGACACTGGCAGCGTGCACTAGTCCTGGAAGTTGCAATTTTAAATAATTTACAGCAAGGAGAGGAGATCAAGATGGCACATTTCCAGAGGACTCAGATTGCATCCTGGAGCCGACGGCGGATGCACACTGGTAACCTGTGTGAGCTACGTACTCGGCTGCTCCAAGTTCAGTTCCAGAGGCATTCTTCATACTCAAGTACTTGAAGATGCTTGTTAGTACTGTGAAATGAATCAAATGTTTTCTGTTCCAAGTAAGATCATTCTTTTTTTCCCACCTTATGGTCTTTGTTTTACATGCCCTCAGCAGGAATTTTCTTAAGGAAAAAACAGACATTTGTGCTGCTGTCCTTTCTCTGCCCACTTAAACAGTGTTTTGTTTTTCCTATATTGGGACCAGTATATCAAAACAACTCCCAGATACATGGTTTCTATCATGTGCAAATTCAGTTGCTGCTAATGTTTTGGAGCATTTTCATAATTGCTTTTTTAAGTGGAAGCATTCTAAGAAAGTTGGAGTGCTCAAATAACACCATCTTATTCACAGTAATGCCATACCTAGATCCTATTTCACTGCTGCCTTCTGTTTTGTGTTGTAAAACTCCTTGTAAAAATTTAATTCCCCTTCAACTTGTGACTTTATAGCAGAATGGTGAACCATTCAGTTAATTACTGAAACTGTGATCTCCAGCAGGAGAGCCAAGAAGAATGCCAGCTGAGTGGCAATGTTTTAATTAATGAACAAAAGCTTATGGACTGGCCAAGGGAAATGATAAGTTTTGAAAGACAAATGGCAGCAATACGTTTTTAGTTACAATGGGTGACCTCTGGTAAACCCTGTTACTCTGCTGTTTTAGCTGGTGCAGCCAGGCAATTCCTTAAGGTATAGAAGTTGATGCTGTGTATACTCAGCTTCTTCAGAGCTTAAGTCTTCAGAATTCATTTAATTGTATTCCATGTCCAGAATATGATACGAAACATTCCAAGGAAATGTCTTCTAGAGGAATTTTTGTGCTTTCTCCCCATCTTTTCCCACCCTCCCTACCCCTGCAGTGGGATGGACTGTGATGATCACAAATGCTTTGTAAATTTTAAAAATGAATCGCAGAAGCAGGGGAGCACATTTTCTCCATAGGGAGCATCTGTGCTTTGGTCATAGGTGCTAAATTTCTTGTTTCTGCTACATGTCTGAGCCCCCAAATCCCAGTTTGTTCCATCCTCCAGCAGCCTTAGCATCCTCCTTGGCCATGCTGCACCACTGATAATCCATGATACACTAGAATATATGGATAGAATATATGTGTATACAGATAAAACCAGATGCACTCATCAATCCATCTTAATGTTTCTAAGGATTATTTATATTTAATTATCATTAGCTCTCAGGAGGACAGCAAAAGAAAAAGCACATTTTATTCTCAGATGTATAATTTGCCAGTGCTTGAACTCATTGAAGCGTGTTTCTCATACCACCTCCCTCTTCCTCCTTCTCCCACGTGTATATAAATATGGAAACAAGATTTTGAAGCAATATAAATTGTAGCTATAGGATTTGGGTATGTGTGTGACCTTTGAAGGCTTTCTAGAAATGTGTGTTACTGCTTTAAGCATATGCACTTTCCTGACAGATTGAGGCTTGCTTCTTGTGTATCAGTTAAATATAGCATAACTGGAAAATAACAGAAATTATGACTGAAATAGTTGTAACAGGCAACTGAAGTGAATTTTTAATTGTATGTAATATATAGTCATTGTGACCACCACTTTGACAAAATTTGATACTTCCCCTTTTCTTGGAAAATATTAGAAGATTCTTTCATGCAATGATTTAAGCAGCTACTTCCTTTCTCATCATAGAAGAATATGCAATTCTACTCTTATAGTGAACATTGTTGTATGTCAACTTGTGACTTTTGTCAAAGTGTTTTTGGCTAGGAATCAAGTTAGTTTAGAAAGAACAAAGCATTCCTGTGTTGTTCTTAATAATGACATAAAACTGCTCTTATTCCATTAGTTACAGAATTAAAAAATAAGCTTGTCTTCTCCTTAAGGCTTAGCCAATTTAGTGAAGAAAGGAAACATAATTGATGCCTGGGTAATTGAAACAATCAACAGTATAACCAAGCACTTAAAATCAATGGTTTATAGAAAGATATGATAATAGCAGCATAACTGGGAGGAACATAATCTGTGGGGAAAGTCATCATTAGTGCACCACTGTTTTTATGTTGTACTAAGATTATTAGCAGTAAAAATGTCCCTCACAGTTCCCATAAGCAAGATAAAGCTTTGATGACAGTGGGTACGCAAGAACCTGGAAATGTTGATTAAATTCAGAGCTTCCTCAGTTCCTGGTAACTAACATGTTGTGGAGTTGATTTAAATTTCAGAGAACTGTTATTACAGCTGATTTTTTTTCCCCTCCATTCACAGCAAGCTTTATTCTGGGTAGAACGTAAATACGTGAATGTTGAAAAATCACTAGCACGTATGTAGTCATCTTTTGATAACAAGAGATCATCCTTAAAAAGCAGAATGGAGACAGAAATAACTTGTACAACCACCAAGCATTAGTCACACGTAGCTCTTATATAATGCTTACGTCTTCAAACAGCATGCTGGCAGCTGGGCTTCTTTGTAATATTTGTTTGGAGAAGAAGCATCTATCTCATTTGGCAGGGGAAGAAAATGAAGCCAAGAGTTAAGGGACGTGCCAGGGGGCACACAGTGCTTAGCTGATGAGAGTATTACAACCAAGAAGTGTCCATCATCCTGCATCAAGCAGAGGCAGCAGCAGAGTGGATTCTATAGCGGTGTCTCCTCGTGTGCTTTCTGCGCTCAAGCCCTGGCCTGTTGGTATTTTTTGAGGCAGAGCAAGTGAATGCTCCACTGCAGCACTTCTGTAGTTTTCCCTTTTGTTTGTTGTTCTAGGAAACGTGGTGTATTTCTTCTTCACTCTATTTATGCCTTGATAGAAAGGAGAAATTAAAATATGTAGTGTGAAATACTGAAAATGGCTTCTCTTGCACTTGAAACCCAAAATGTAGTAGGCACGAGCCTAACACCAAGAGAAATGCTGATACGTGCAAATTTTCCTTTGAGGATTTGGCCACTGCACTGTGACTATCAAATCATAGTAATTATGAAAATGGACCTGATTCTCTGGGGGATAAGCCATTGGTGTACAGAAATTGCCTTGTAATGATTCGTTAACTGTTCTGGTTGTTTCTTTTTGTCATGGTCCTGTAGTTCATATATATTAAATGTTTGTTCCCAACTGATGAGCAAGGCTATCAAATGGAGTTGGAAACACTCTGTGATCTCATTCTGCAAGTACATTTCTTGAGGCTGAAAATAAATGCATTGTAAGCAGGTTTTAATCCTAGCAAGTACAACAGCTCAGAATACTTTTGCAGGACATTTTTATTCTTAGCTTATTGTTGATAGACAGGGAATTATGTTATAGCTTGGTTTGTCCATAACCATATGTTATGTTTTCAGTTCTTCTGTTTCACAATTATGTGTAACAAACGGTGCCATTTTCTTTGATGGTGTTCTAAGATGAAATGTCATTGTCCCCAGAGAGTACTCAGAACTTTGTGTGACTTCACATAATTTTTAGAATAAAAAAGTTAACCCAAAGTATTGAAAACCATTACTCCAATTATCAAACAAAAATAAGATGGCATTTCTTTAAGGCAGAAGATTAAATCACATTACTGTTAGATGACCTATAAAATTACAGTAAAAATTATAGCAAAAGTAATGTTTTTTAAAAATAATTTGTTTAACTTGTTATAGAAGGTCCAGGGAAAATTAAGAGGAGATAATTATTTATGAAAATATGAGGTTGCATACAGAGTGCCATCTGGTAGTAATTTTAAAACACAAGCAATTAGTTTATCTTACTTCATGCTGTGTAATTGTGCAACTTGTTGCCACAGGGTTTACAGAGGCCAAAACTGCAATTGGGTTCAGAAAGTAATTGAGCGGGTATATGGGAGATACATTAATAAGAGAATACTAAACTATATGGATGCAATCTTGCTATTCTTTGAGGATTTCTGAAAGATGTGAGGATTTCAGAAGAAAGATCTATTTCTGTTCAATATTATTATTTTTAATGCCATTGCCCTGTTACAAAATGAATTAAGATTTTCTCACACTCTTGACAATGTTTGTAGTTGCAACTATGTGGAGATACTCCTTAGTGGTAGTTAAAAATCATTTATACACCTTGAAGTCACCTACCCTTACTCTAGAAAATTATTGCTGCAAGAGGTCTGATGATGCAAAATGATTAATATGCCTGCTCTTTGTTTGCCTTAGGACGCCAAGGCTTGCTGGACCGTTCACCACGCAATTCAGGCTCAAAAGTAAAAGAGAGGAAACTGCATGGGACTTGTCCTCCTGTTGGTCGTGGAAACTATGAAAAACCATGTTTGGGTGAAAGCAGCCAAAGGTCCTCATTTTTCAGTCCCTGCAATGGTTTTCACACAATACATTCAGAGCACAGTCCTGTGAAGCCAAGGATAATTACAGTGGTGAAACCTGGGGGACGCACGCTCAGGAGGATAACCTTGCTTCTCAACAGGAGATCAGTCCAGACCTTTGAGCAGCTGATGGCTGACATTTCAGAAGCTCTGGGATTTCCTCGTTGGAAGAATGACCGTGTGAGAAAGCTGTACAATCTGAGAGGCAGAGAAATCCGAAGTGTTTCTGAGTTCTTCAGGGAAGGTGATGCGTTCATAGCTATGGGGAGAGAACCCCTCACTCTGAAGGACCTGGAGGTGGTATTACAAGAACTTTATCCTGAAAATCCTTATGCTGCCAGTGCTGCCCTTCAGCAGAATGAGGAGCAGTCACAAAAACTGAAGAGCAGGCTGTATGACAAGGCCTCGAAAGTAGACAGTGGTTTTGATGAGACAGAAATGACCAAGAACTGCAGTGATAGCTTATCTTCCCAACTGGTAGCTGGACATGAAGGGAAAAGTCAAACCAAGACAAAGCAAGAGGAAAAAATGAGAACCAAAAAAAAGTGGACTAGAGAGAGCTGGGGTGGTGAGCATGGAGTGAAGCCTTCTAGAAAAACACGAGAAAGTGAAGGGTACCTTAACCATGAGAGAAGTTCTGAGGAAGGCTTAGAAGAGAGCTCTGAGGAGGTGCTGAGGTGTGAGAAATGCGAACAGGAAAGGCAGGCCAGAGAAAAGTTATGGAGGGAAAGGCAGGCTGAGGCCTCGTTTGAGAACAGAGACTTGAACACAGGCGTATGTCAGAGGTACCATGTGGAAAGAAATACAAAAGTTAGGAACTGCCGAAAGTCTCCTGAAACTTGTCTGGAGAGTGAGGAGATTGGCTGGAAAGATAATGGCAGTAGGAGGATGTGGAAGCCGCTACATAGGATTGTTAATGAAGGGCTGGAGAAGCAAAAAAGGAGCATTGAGAAAGAAAGGGATGTGGAGAAGCATGAAAACCATGGGAAGGAAGTAGTAAAAATCAGGAAGAATGCCATAGAAAGGCTCCAGCTATCTCATGAAGTGAAGGAAGGTAATGAAAGTAGCTGTGTAATGAACCAAAGTGGTTGGCTAAAGAAAGACCCTCTGAGGGATGCTGAGAAAATGTCTAAAACACATAGGGAGGGCAGAGAGGGACAAAGGGCTAAAGAGGAAGCTGCCAGGAGAGAGGGGCATGGCACATGTAGAGAGAGTGACATGACTCGGCGAGAAAAAACAGGGGAGCGCAGAGTGAATAAAGAAGACAACAAAACTCAGGGATTGGAAAGCACAAGCAGGAGGTATGCCATTAAAAGCAGAACTGATGTGGAAAAACACTATGAGATTGGCAGAACTATTGGGGATGGGAACTTTGCAGTGGTGAAGGAATGTCGCCACTGTGATTCTAATCAGATCTATGCAATGAAAATTGTTGATAAATCCAAGCTGAAGGGGAAGGAGGACATGATAGAAAGTGAAATCCTGATTATTCGGAGTCTCTCTCATCCCAATATAGTAAGCTTAATTGAGGTGTATGAGACAGAAGCTGAGATCTACTTAATCTTAGAGTATGTCCCAGGAGGGGACTTATTTGATGCAATCATAGAAAGTGTGAAGTTCACGGAGCACGATGCTGCTGTCATGATCACTGACCTGTGTGAAGCACTGGTTTATATTCACAGCAAGAGCATTGTCCACAGGGACCTCAAACCAGAAAATCTTTTGGTAAGTATCGTCAAACATTTGCTTTGTGCAGGAATTGAATTTATTTTCCTTCCAATTACGGTTCTTTGAATTGTTTTAAGCAAATCCCCTATAGAAATAATGTGCTGTGGCCAGACGGTTTGAAAAAAATGGGTACAATTTTGGAGTGAAATTACAGTTGCAGTTTGCTTTACATAGATCTGCTGTGCATTGCAGATTGCAGTGGTTGCAGAAAAGAATTCAAGTAAAAATTGTCATAGGTTTGGGGGAAGTGAGAATTTGTGTTTTTCAGAAATCAGATCTGTTACTTAGCATCTGACTTTTAGGTGTACAAGGATGAATCATAAAGCATCTTCCTTCCACACTGAAGTTTATTAAAGTCGCTATTTTATCTTATTTATTTGTTGGACTTCTTGTCCACTGCATTTATATATCTTGCAGATTACTCTGTTAGTCCTCTAATATAGTGATTTTCATCTTGTGACAATTTCTTTGCTTAGAAGAAGAGGTATTATGCAGTTGATTGAAGTAATCTGTAAATGTTTTGGTGAATACAGCATTAAAATAATGTTTTGGTGAATACAGCATTAAAGTCAGCTTAAACAGTAACTTCATGGTAAAGAGAAAAACTCTCATTTCCATCACATTTCTGAGGCTGCATTCTTTGCATCCAGCACTGAAGTCAATAGAGTTATTGACGTGTGAATATGCATAGAAATGTTTGTAGTATTGACACTTCACAAGATACTCGTTGTAGAACTGTAACAGTAAACAACTCTCCCTTGCTAAGTGTGTGTTACACTGTTGTATTAGGATTCAAAATTTCCTAATAAACAGATAAATAGCAAGTATTTGCCAGTCTCTAACAAATTGGAATTTATCAGCTTTTTGGAAGTTCATGGTTAGCCAAACAAAAAAAGTGATAGATTTTTTTAGTCCTATGGGCCATTCAGTGCTTTTAAGAGAATCAATTTTGCACAGAGATCAGTGTGAATTTCTGGAGAAAAGCAGCAATGTAGCCTCAAGGATAATGCAGAGGCTGCACAAGGCTGGGCTGGAACAGTTTGCTCCCAAACCTTTAAACTAAGCAGTAGCATGTTTATTAGGTCCTGCTATGAATCCTGCTTAGTTTAATGAAAATCTTTGGTCTGTGATCTCTGTGTAAATGAAAGAATGAATGCAGTGAATGCAACTGGCTGGTTTGCAGGAAGAAGTGGGCTTGTCGGCCCTGCCTTTGGGCTTCATTTGCACAAAGTTTGAACAAAACTTCACACAGAACTGCATGGCTTTTTCCAGAAGCTGATTTTTCATTATGAACCAGGTCCTGCTCCTTCCTATTTGCTAAAAATAAGCTAGTGCATGTGAAACACCTGAGATCTGATGCTTTGTTTCCCTCTATAATACATAATCATCACAGTGATGTAGATAAGCAAAGAAGGGCAAGACAAAGGTCTGTTCTGGTTGTTTTCACATTTAGTTCACAGAACTGCAAAACAGATAATGCTGGGCAGTGGCAGCATTGTGTAGCTCTGAAATAATCATGTTGGCCATTCTGAAAAAATATATTTTTCAAGGACAGAACAGCTCCCAGACAGTAGGTATTTTGTCCTACAGGAACGGTGTTACCTAAACAATGGAAAAAAGGAAATAAAATTTTACTTGTCCTAGTTTCAACTTGCTGTTAATTTTCTGTGCACATCAGTATTAGATACCATGTACACAAAATATACTTTTGAAAAGCAAGCCTATTCAACCATGCAAATGAGTGTATAAGGTTCTGATAGTATTGGGTAGGTCACCTGCTATCTACTAAGTATTCCTAAAAATACAGGCCATTTGAGCAAGATTCTGGGGTTTCTGTCTTTTTAGTGTGCTTGCCTCTGTCTCCTTAGAGTGTCTAGGGCAGCAAAGTAGGAAGGAGAGCTGCCACTAACCTTACCATCAGCCAGTGCTGAACAGTAACAAACAGTATTGAAGCAAATTTCACGGGTTCATTGGCTGTTGGTGGAGCAGGAGATGAAACGAAGTACTTCAAGTTCCAGCATCTTGCAGAGATGCAGAGATGTCCCTGTTTGTGGGATACCTCTTTTTACACTGAGGATGTTTAAATCTGAATTAGTCTACCTAGACTTTGTACACAGAGGTCAAAATATAAGTATGTACTTTTAGGCTGTTGACTTGTTTGTCCTACTTTGGGTCTTCTTTTGGTCAGGTGAACCTTGTAATCTTTTTCCCCTTCAAGAAAATGGGAAATGGAAGAGAAAGGATCCTTGGTCTATTTTACTAAGGAAATGTGTATGTCTGTTCTGAACCTGCTTTGTGTGAGAATCTAACCCTGTTCCTAATGACTTTTAAACATATTGGCTAATTGTCATAAAAGATGACAAAGAAGCAGCAATCTGGGAAAAAGCGTTTCCCTAAGTTTCATGAGAATAAGCAACTGGGGAAAGAAGGAAAACAGTTTCTGTCCCCACGGAAGAAAAGGTAGAAATATACTTTGATGTCTAGTAAATTGTAAAATTATTGGCACAAGAGAAGGTTGGAAACCTGGTTTAGCTATTAGTTCAGTTTCTCTTATGGAACTGTCCTCTAGTTATAAACTTCTGTACCAGGACACCATTATCTTTTCTGCTTTTTCCCCTCCCTCTTTCACTACTGTGTCTGCCCACACTGATCAGGCTCCTTGCAGCAGAGCTGTGAGGCAGAAGGGTGGTGACTTGCGCTACGAAAACAAAATCTGTTTGACAGCTGGTGTGAAGACAGCTGCTACGACTCCCTCCCATCTGCTAACAGAATCACCTCATTTAGGACTAGGTGTTCAGCAAGAAAACCTTTGCTGCCAAGGATGGGCAATGTTGTGTGTTTGGTCTCACAAATGAAGCCAGTCACTTCTTTCATGCTACCTCATGGAGCAAGATTTGTTGGCAAGGTTTTTAGGTAAGGGACTGTTTAATTCTACAGCTGCTGGCATTTCTTCACTTGTGAGTGAGAAATTAATGTCCAAAATGTGGTGTTGTTTTTACAGGTTGTAACTGTAAAAGACATAAAGTCACCCCTTTTACGGGGAAGGGAGAGGGCTGTATTTGTGATTGTGTACTCATCTCCTTGTACATTTCCCTCACGTGCTAATGTGGTAATTCTTCAACACCCAGCTTCATAAATGTTGTAGCTTTTTATGCATTTGAGATTTCCCCCTCGCCCCTTTTTCTGTCTCTCAAATTTTCATGTATGTGTGAGAACTTCAAGTATAGCATTTTTGCCCTTTAACTTTGTGACACTATTTACGTATATACAAAGGACTGTCCATTTTCTGACACTATTTACATAGATACAAAGTACTGCCAGTTTTCTGAGTGCGTGTGAGTCAAACTCCTGTTTAACCACTTACCCGCCATAACTTTCAGAATTTTCTCTAAGAACTTTCAGAATTTTCTGTTTTCTCTCTTCATCGAGATTCTTCTAGCTAGCAGCAAGGGATGTCTGAAACTCAAATGTGTAAGCAGTAATTTTTCTTAAGCTCTGTCTATTTCCTGTATACAAAATGTCACATGGGCTAACTGGCTTTCTTGTCCAGTAAGAAGAATTTGTGCTACCGTATACATGTGCATGCAGAGAATTATTAATGTCTTAAATCATTATCTTAAATATACTGATGGATTTCACAAGGTAGATATGAAATCAAACAAGAGCATTAAATACTGGGAGTCATCCACAGACAGGAGAGAAGGAGAAATATTTTTTTTTTTTTCCCTTTGAAGATGAATTTGGCCTTATATTATAATCTTCTGGTTGTATGGCTTGGATAGCTAGAAATCCTCAGAGAATATTCTAATATTCTGACATGTCATCTCTATTTGAGTAAGTAGTGTGCATTTGAGTTGACTGCCTTTAGTCCAAGACCACCAGATGCTGGCAGTTGAAGGACATAAGTATTTGTATGGCCTAAGTTGGCTGTCTATAGGAAGCGTATGAAGTGTACTGATCCTTCTTGCCTCAATTAAGTCTATAGGCAGGTAGCACTGTTTTTGCTTTGTTCTCACCATTGCATGGAATACGTACTGTGGATGTCAGAGGTTAGATTTCTCTTGAGCAGATTGTGCATTTCTGTAATACTGCTATGAGGAAGTAGTCTCAGGAATGATTAAAAAGAAACTGAGAAGCTTTTGTTTCCACAGTGAAGCATATTTGCATGCTCAAGGTGATGCCAGCTGATGGAAAGGTAGACTGGACAGTAGGAAGTTGGGGACCAAGGGAATTCTCTGAGCTGACTAAGTTTTTCTGAGCACAGTGTTAGTGAAGCTGCTGAGAAGTTCTGGGCTGAGGTTTTCAGGCTTGCTGACAGGTTACATGCTGTCTCTGAAGTGATTGTCACAAAGCTGTGAAAATGTACCCACCGTGCTCGCTGTTCCTACCTGCTCCATTGTTAAGTAAAGTTGAAGCTCAGTGGTTTTGTCCTGAAAGAACAGACGGTGCTGTGTTGCCACCTTGTGCTGTAATGGGAGATTAGGAGTCTGGCATCCTGAGAAAAGAGAAAGTGCAACAGTACATTTTACAAAGCAAGGAATCTCCTGAATATTTTGGGACTGGGATTATGACCATTGTGTTCTCCACCCTTGCCACCATGCTGCTGTTTTCTAAAAACGTATATAAGCGTTCCAGTATTGTTTGTCTTAGTACAGTAGCATGCAGCATAGTTGAAATTCCATGTGACATGCTTTTCTTATATAATTTTAAAAATAGGTATGTAGAACAGGAAAATACATTCATGCTCATATTTTTGTGTTGCATATAAAATTGAGCATTTCAGTTGTGAATTTTTGTAACATCTTACCACTATTGCCCTTATTGTTAGGATATAAACTCTATAGATAGATGTTGTTCTACAAAGCAAGTGTTGCTTTTATAATTTTTTTGTCATTTTTGTCAGCTTATGTCCACAGCGCATGATGGCAAAAGATTGTCACATAGGTGCCTAATATAATGGAGAAAATTGCTGTGGCGTTTTAGCTACTTCTTGCAGAAGTTTTGACTGCATGGTTGTAGTAAACTTTATTTTCAGTTTCATACTGAAAAAATATTTCTTCATGGAAGAGCAGCAAAAAAACTGCCAATATATTTTGCTTAATCAAACCAAGAAGAGTGCACAAAGGCACTGCTGGTTCATGGATAACTTATTGTCCCCCAGGTCCCCCAGCTACTTCTCTACAGAGCTGCTTTCCAGCTGGTCAGCCCCCAGCCTGTACTGATGCATGGGTTATTCCTGCCCAGGTTTTGGACCCTGCACTTGTCTTTGTTAAATTTCAAAAGGTTCACCCTGCCTGTCTCTCAGGTCTGTAGAGATCCTTCCAAATGGCCACATAGCATTCTGGGGCATCAGTCACTCCTCTCAGTTTTGTGCATTTTAAAGAAGGTAAAAAGGGATTAGTAGGCTTTACTGTATTATTTTGTAATGCAATAGTTTTTGTCTCTTTAAAAGAAAAAAAGAAAAAAACCCACCAAGAAGTCCAAACCCATTTTGCTTAATCAAAATAGGATGCATGCTTACAGTTTCCATAAAGATGATTAATGGGGATTAGTCAACTGTAATGTACAAGAGCAAATGTTGTCACATCTGTGCCTTTAGTTATCTGCTAATAGAGACCATCCTGAATTTCTGGCTTTCTTAAGCAATGTCTGATGGCAAAATATGAGGTGTTAAAGCACGGAGTATATCTGTCACATTATGGTCCAGTTTGTCCATTCAAAACCATGTCCAATTTTACTTGGCTTTTTTCTGTAGACATTTTAGCTGCTGATATGTTCCCCATAGTTCCAGGGACAAACAATTTTTAATTTAAAGGAAATTAATTAAAAGGAGGACTTTTTTTAACTCTCAAAGAATATTTGAGTGTCAGTCACTAGTATTAGGCATGCTGATTTATTTAATTATACTGCTGCATTGTTTATTACTTGGTCTTTGAATAAGGAATCATAGAATGGTTTGAATTGAAAGGGACCTTTAAAGGTCATCTGGCCCAAACCCTTGTAATGAGCAGGGACATCTCAACTGGACTAGGTTTCTCAGAGCCCTGTCCAGCCTGACTTTGAATGTTCCCAGGGACAGAGTATCTACCGCCTCTGTGTGCAGCCTGTTCCAGTGTTTTGCTACCCTCATCATAAAACATTTCTTTTTAGTATCTAGTCCAAATCTACTCCAGTTTAAAGTTATCGCCCCTTGTCCTATTGCTGCAGGCCCTGCTAAAAAACCTGTCCCCATCTTACTTTTAAGCCCCCTTTATTTATTGAAAGGCCACAAAAAGGTCTGTCTGGAACCTTCTTTTCTTCAGGCTGAACAACCACAACTCTTGCAGCCTTTCCTCACAGGAGAGCTGCTCCATCCCTGTTTCCTGGCCTTCCCCTGGACTTGCTCCAACAGCTCCATGTCCTTCCTGTGCTGGGATCCCAGAGCTGGATCCAGCTCTGCATGTGGGGTCTCACCAGAGCAGAACAGAGGGGAATATCCTCTCCCTGGCCCTACTGGCCATGCTGCTTTGGATTCAGCCAGAATATGGTTGGCTTTCTGGACTGCAACTGCACATTGCCAGCTCATTCCAGTTTTTCATCCACCAGCTACCCCAAATTGCTCTTCACAGGGCTGTTCTCAATCCATAACCCAGTCTGTATTGATACCAGGGATTGCCCCAATCAGGTGTAGGACCCTGCATTTGTCCTTGTTGAACCTCAGCCTTCTTGAGCTTGTTCAGGTGCCTCTGGATGACATCCCATCCTTCGGACATGTCAAACTCATCATTCAGCCTGGTGTTGCCTGCCAGCTTGTTGAGGGTGTGCTTGATCCCACTTAACATATTTCATTTCTTAAAATAACCCTTTATCAACTGCATTATAAAGTACTGTTAAGACCAGTGTCTCCAAAATTAGAATTGGAGAAAGTATTTTGACTACTTGCCAGGTTGATGTAGGAGATGAGAACTGCTGAAAAGGTCCAATTAGGAGGTCATTCTGCATGGACCTGTTTCTACAACTCTTGCTGTGTGGTGACCATTAATAATCTAGTTTCAGGGCAGCAGGTAGAGTATCAGAGTAATTTGGAAAGAATGTAAAGCTTTTGTTGGTTTGTATTTTGTTGCTAGACCAGTATGATGGAGATACAGTTTCCATGAGTCTTGGTTTTAGCTGGTACAGTGCTGTACCAGTGCTGTACTTTGAAGTTGCAAAGCAACTGTTGCTGAGCACTGCTTATCCTAAGTCAAGGAATTCTCAGTGTCCCATGCTCTGCCAAGTAGTAGATGTACCAAAAGCTGGGAAAGACCATGGCCAGGGCAGCTGACTCAAAAGTATATTCCGTGCCATGGAACATTATGCTCAGTAAATAAACTGAGGAGAGTTGGCCAGGAGATGCTGGTCTGTGCTGGGGGCTGGTGGGCAGTGAGCAATTATATTGTGCAGCACTTGTTTTTCTTGTGTTTATTTCCTTAATCTTTCTCTTGCTCTCGCTCTTTCTCCCCATCCCCCTTCTCATTATAGCTGTTACCATTCCTAATGTTATTATTATACTTTTATTTCAATTATTAAATTGCTCTTATCTCAACCCACTGTTTTTTGGCTTCTCCTTCCCATCCCACTGCAAGAAGATGGGGATGGGTGACTGAGCAGTTGTGTGGTACTTAGTTGCTATCTGGAGATAAAAGATAAAGTCAGTAGTTTACCTGGGGTCATTGCATTTAAGCATAAAGATGACCACAGCATTCTTCTTTGCTTTCCCAGGGAAGAAGAACAGTTTATTTTTTAAAGATGAAATAAAGATATTTAATTGACTCTTGGGTATTTTTTGTGTTCCTTCTATTAATTTCTTGTAAACTGTATGCCAGAATTTGTAGAGCAAAGTTTCCTTTTTCTGTAATTGCGTATCCTTGTTAATAAAATCACCCTCATAGTGTATGGGGGAAAAGAACCATGTTTTGAAGACTGTTTTCCATTATTAGTACTATTATTAGAACTCCCTCATGTTTAATTTTCTGCTTCCTTTATATTTTGCTGTTTTAAAATGCATCTGGACTAAACATATATATGTTTTGTTTGGATGTAGGTTCAGCACAATGCAGATAAATCTACTACACTGAAACTGGCAGATTTCGGCCTTGCTAAGCAGGTTACAAAACCCATATTTACTGTCTGTGGAACACCAACGTATGTTGCTCCTGAAATACTTGCTGAAAAGGGTGAGTGTATATATATTTTTAATTTGTCATAAATCTTTCAATTATGCTGAACTTTCTAATAATGGATGTAGTCCAGAATGTTTCAACCTACTGAAATATCTTTTCAGGGTAGGAGGTTGGCTAGCAGTGTAATTTTTGAAAGGAAGCCTCTTAGTTTTTAGCAAACGTAAGCATGACATCAGTTATATTTGCATTATTAGTGTCTGTGCTAATATATCATTGACTTCCAAGCAGATAAACCATAGTAATAGCTGAAGGGGAAGAAATGACCAAAAGTTCATGTTGCAGCCTTAGAGTAGCCAGCCCCATTTCATTACTGTAATCCAAACAACTTTCCAAAGCCCCTGATGATGCAAAGTTGTTATGAACGTGTATGTTAAATTTATGTAACAATTCAAAACATGTTTCGCATCACAAGGAGTTTTGAAGATTTCGTGTCCAAAAAGATTCAGACCTGGAAAGAAGTCAGTTTTGTTGGTGACTCAAACAAATTTATTTCTGGTTTTTGTTCTGTGGAGCTGGGTTGCACATCTCCGGTTGTATCTAATTTCAATGGAAACTTGGCACTCTTAGTTCTTTTTTGAGGGGAATCTGAGGATGACTATTTTAGAAATATGTGCTCTGTTTTCTCAATTAGTCTCCAGTTGACACTGGCCTTGTGAGACAGTGTTTGTGAAACATGTTGTGGAGAGAGAGACTCTGTGAGAACTGTAAGCGTGGTGTACCAGCCACTCATTCTTTTGCTCGCCTCATCTTTTTGAGGAACTGAGCAGAGATTCTGTGTTTCTTTTTCATTCTATTTCCAAGAAACAGTTCCCGTGCAGTTGTGGGTTTTCTTTCTAAAACAAGACTTACTGTTTGTCCCTTCTTCCTTAGGCTATGGCCTCGAAGTAGACATGTGGGCAGCTGGTGTGATCCTTTACATCCTGCTCTGTGGTTTTCCCCCTTTCCGCAGTCAAGACCGTGATCAAGAGGAGCTGTTTCAGATCATACAGCTGGGTCACTACGAGTTCCTATCCCCTTACTGGGACAATATTTCTGCAGGTAAGATTCTGCACTTACAGCAGATCTGGGAAGTGGCAGTCTTCTTCCCTGAAGTGGGAGAAACTCTTTTTTTGAGGCAGTGAGCTTGATCAAGTTGGGATGTTTTATGGGTCTCTCTTGTGTGAATCTGTGCTTTAAATGTGAATTTAGTGCTCTGGTACTATCAACAGCTGTGTTTCTGCATATTAGTACAGAATGCTTTAATGGAATCCTCAATTCCTCCCTTTCTAAGCAAAAGCAAGGATCTTCCTCATCTTGCTTATGTGTCTCTGCAGAAAAAGGTGTCAAAATAATCTCAAGGTCTATGTTAGATTGTAAAGATGTTCTAAAAAATCTCAAAAGCTGAGAGTGAAATCCTTGCCCTGCAGAACACAGTGTCTATTTCCTATTGACAATAGGATCTGCGCGTAGTAGTTTTTTCTTTCTCACAGGTTAGTACCATGTCTTTTGTGCACTCTTCAAAATCAGAAACCCTAGAACTCCTTTAATCCCTGTGCAGTCTTTTAAAGGACTTGTTCCACAGCATTTTACAACATTTATGCCTCTTAAGGGATGAGATACCCAGTGCTCATTCCTGTGAGTGTGAACACTTAGCCTGATGCCTTCAGCACACTTCTGAGATTAAATTCCCCTCACTTTCTCCTGTTTCTGAAGGGGAGGATGACATCAGTCATGGAGATTTGATATTTTCTGTCACTAACTGCAGTTGTTAGAATAGCTCCTGGGGATAGTTACAAAAACCATGGTAAAACCAATGAAAAAAATAAGAAGGACATTTTGTGTGAGTGTAACTGTCACCACTGTTGGAAGTGACCACTTCCAGTACTTTGATGTGTTTCAAACACCCTGCTTGAGCAGGGTCATCCTAGAGCACGTTGCACAGGACTGCACATCCCAGAGCACGTTGCACACCACTGTGCTTCACCCCTCTCTTCTTTGCTTTCTTCCATAACAGCAGCAAAAGACCTCATCACCAGGCTGTTGATAGTGGATCCCCAGAAGCGCTACACAGCACGCCAAGTACTTCAGCACCCCTGGATCAGAACAGCTGGGAAAACTAACAGCAGGAATTTGCAGAGAGAAGTGACAATAAACATCGAGCGCCATTTCCGGGCCCAGCGCCGGAAGGAAGTTGTTGATGAGGACACATGAAATCTTTCAAGCTCGTTTTGTCTTCTTTTTATTGATTAACGAATCATTTTGTTTTCTTTTCTAAATGAATTGGGAATTTAATGTGTAGCTGTTGGTGGCTATTGCCATGGCTTTTTTTTTGAATCTGAGATTCTGAAGGACAGAGATCAAATTCACATCCACCTCCTCTGATGTTACTTGGCAGTCTCTGTTGAAACCAGTGGGGACTAGATAAATTCTGGAGGGTGTCTAGTCTTTTTCTTTAAGTACTGATTTGGACTTTTACATCTTTTACAAATGTTTGCTTCTGTGACTGACACTAGTGGTGAGTCTTCTCTCATCCTTTTTGTGTGATATCCTCCAGGAGTTTTGTGTTTGTAAAGTTTTCAAAATAGCTGTCTGCATACAGATCTTGCACTAATTCTTTAAACAGTCTTTTCACTAATTCCTTCTAGCCACAGAGAAGGAAGAATAAAAAGTAAATATATTCTTTAGCTGTAGGATATATTAATTAAGCAGCCAGATATGGTATTTATTAGGTTGTGAGGGACTATAAGCCCTTATTGACTAAATCTGACGTTTTATGATATCTCCCTTGGCAATGTCTTTCATTGGTTGTTCAGGGTAATAGATAGTCCAGTGTTCCTGTTACAAGAAGGTGGTGCTCTGTACTATGGAGGTTTCATTTGTTTTTAGAAGGCAGAAGATATGGCTGATACCTTTTCAAGATTCAAATAATAACAACTTTCAAAGAGTTTTTCCTCCTACTCTAGGCAGTAGAAGTTAAGCAGTTCTAAGTGCACTTTGCTTCTTTTCCCAAAATCATAATTATGGAATGGTACTCAGTCATTTTCCATACTGAGTTTTTTCCCTCTTGGAGACATCCGTGTGCATCTGTGACTTTTCCATGCTGATGGAGAAGAAAAAGCTGGGAAATTGTGACTTAAGTTAACCCTTGCTTTCACAGTTTCCCTTTCACCAAAAAAATTCACAGCTAAATTGCTTTTTTACACTTTTTCAGTGTAGTTTAGCAATTGTTTTATCTTATCTTGCTTGGTTAGTTGGGTTTTTCCATCTCTTGTCCTTGCTGTGACCTTTTTCTCGTTGTTTTCATGAGAATAGGCAACAGGATGAAATTACACTAAAATCCAGCTTGGGGAAAAACAACTTGTTGGCTGTGGAAAGGTCTCCCGGGGGAAGCATCAGATGCTCTATTGCATGTGGTTTTTAGTATTTTTATTGGATGCAGTTTCAAAGAAATCCTGAGGGGGGAAATTAAGCCCAAAGAGGGGCCATGACCTAGACCAGCTTTTCAATCTCAGAACTTTTGATTAACTAATTAAATTCAAAAAGCACTTGAGTTTTCTGTTTTATAATTATTTGTCCTCAAGTTCCATGTGCTAGCAAATAGTATTGATGTTAGAATATCAGTGGTATTGACATTGAATACACAGCCTGTAGAAATGAAGGAGGGTGTTTTACACTTGGAGAGCTGCTGCTCTGCCTATGTATTTCATAATGAGAAATGTCAGAAGTATTTCAGAATCAGTGGAACATTTTCACAACTATATGAACCAGAATATTATTTTTTGGTGAGTGCTAATATTTTGTGTGAACTTGCTGAATAACCAAAAAGTGTAGGGTGCTGTCATCATATTTCATCTTGTGACTGTTTTGCTGCAAGAATTATGTATAAAAGTAGAGATCACTTGACTCTTAAAGGAGAATTGCACTTTAAATTGAATTAGCTTATTTCTAACACTTACTTGCTGTGGAGTTCAAGAATTGGTGAAAGAAACCAATTAAATCTTTACTGTATGCCCAAGTAGTAGCTATATGTTATGTCATACTTCAGCTTTGGAGTCTCTGAGTCAGGAATACTTTTCATTTTCCTGAAAACAAGAATGGATTTAAGTGCTTCCCTGAGCTAAGGGAGCCTAATGTAACCTGATATTATAAAAGCATTACATCGTATTTGAGTACTAGTAATAATGTATCCTCTGTTAATTTAAGTCTATTTTGGATAGGAAACTGTGGAAAAATAGCTTCTGATGTGCAATACTATATTTTGTAATTATCTTATTTTTAATATAGCTGTTTAGGAATAAAGTCTGCAGTGACAAAAAATATTTAATCACCAATGAATCTGAAAGTTCGGAGGTTGTGTTACAAGTTGCCTTTTTCACCTTTAAGAACCTGTCTGCAGTCTTATTCATAGTGCAGAAGATGGAGAATTTGCTTGTAATGATTATAAAAGTAATTATTTTTTCAATGATTTTTTGTTTTTCTTTCAAGTTCTCTGTGTTCCAGACAGGCTAAACGTAGACTGTGCCAGGTGGTCACTGCATGGCACCTGGGCTGCTGTGGCAGTGCTGAGGCACAGGTTTGTCACTATTGCTAATAGACGTGTGGCATTAGGCCCTCCTCCTTCAGGCTGGAGGCTGAAAAAGCTTCCAGGTGCTTCTCAGGGTTTTTACTTCTTTCTTTCTCTCTTACTTCATTATTCCTTCTTTTCTCTTGTTTCTTCCAGTGTTCTTGCTCTGCCTCTGTACTGTCCAAGGGAGTCCAGGTCCCCAAACATTATGGTTTAATTTACTTGTAGCAATGAAAACCCATATGATTTTGGAGAGCTCAGACTCAAGCTTTGCTTGCTGATGTTGAAAGTAGTATTAGGCAGGACTAAGACAAAAAATGGTGAAAATCCCCTCTCATCTCCTACTGCCTTTTCTCAGGCTTTTCTTTTCCCTCTGTGTGACATTCCAATGCAGACCTGAACTTTATGGTCTGTAAGAGGGTCTCTAATATGTGAACCATGTTCACACTCTGTGATCGAGGATTATCATTGTTCTTCCTTTCCGGAGGTTTTTCTTGTGTATATTTTCTCCTTGGGTTCTGGAGTCATCTTCCCCTTAATATTTTTATGTCTTGATTGGGTCCTTTCTCTACGGTAAGTCTGAGGAAGCTCAAAACTGGGGGAGATTATAGACTCAGAACAGATTCTTGCTGATTTATTAGGACTAAGAAATATCTCTTCCTGCTCTTCCTTAAGTCTTTGTGGATTAGATTCTCATATGGCTTTATATTACACTGAAAATAAAACAAGTTATGGTATCCTCATCTCTTTAAATACTAATAATGAAGAGTCTGAATATGTCAAGAAAAACAAGCCTCCCCAAAAGAGCTAAGTGCAAAATATTAATTAATATTGCAGACCTCAACAGGAAAGTTCCACTTCAAGAGGATTTGCTGAGTCTAAGGCAATAGAAGGCAAGAATCTGTTTGTTTGCTGCAAGCTTTAGCAAATTAGCTGAGTAGCAATCCTTTCATGCCTCTTAAAAGGTATTCTTTGGTTCCTAACTCATAATGGAGATCCTGATCAAACTCTAGTTATTCCAGGGTTATTTCTTTACTATTTGGTATTGTGTATTAAAAAAGTATTCTCCTTTTAGAAACCAGAGGCTCTCCATCATCTTTAACCATTGACTTAGCTCTTTAGTTGGTTGCAGCTTTTAAGCATGCTTATGTATTTTCATGCCCTAACCGTAATATTTCTCAGACTTGAAGCAAGCACAAAGATCCAGGCATGTAGAATTGAGTCATCAATATTTCATTTTGTAGTAAAGCACATGCGTAATATTCAGAGTTGCTTTTTTAGCTTTCCAGCAGCCTGAAGATAAAGTAGTCCCTGGATATCCCCTCCATTTGCCACCAAGGTCAGCTTCTTCACTTTCCCATATACTCTTACATTTCATTGGCCCTAGACCTCACCTACATATTTTCCATCACCTGTCATCTGACTGCTGTCATTGGCCTCTTATCCCCTTGGATCACTCCCATTATTGAAACATGGTGAAATCTTCACATATTAATATGTTTTTCTTCAGGAAATTCTGGCCTTAGGAATGAGAATGAGCAAAAAATTTTGGAAGTGTTTGGGCATGTGAAACTGTGCAAAAGACTGGTGCTTCACACTGCATGGTGCACAACTGCCTGAAAATGAACAATGGGAATTTGGTCATTGCTCGTATATTTAGTCTCCTAAGATTTAAAAATGTGTGTCCAGGAGACTTGTGATTGAAGCTTGGCAGTACAGCAGAGACTGTTTCCTCTGACACACAGACTTTTGTTCAGGGACCTTCTTGATCTAAGATTGTTTAGCAGCTGTGTGGAATAGCTGCACTCAAACACCATCAAATCTGCCATCTCGCTTCTGACTGGAATTGTAAGTGGGTTTCCTATATCTCTGTAACTGCAATTTTTGGCTGTAGGGTAATGGAGGGATAGTGGGATGTTGTCTCCTGAGTTTAGGCCTCTTGGGTTTTGGTCCTCTAGTTAAGTGAACTTTCAGGTGTCGACTGCTTGCTTTTTGGCAAGTATCCATATTTGGGGAGGTGTTCAGTCTGCTTGAAAATACAGTAAATTTGCTGTGCTTATAAAGTGGTCTTCCCAAAGACACATAAGTATCACTGTTAAATATTTTTCCTATAATTTCTTCTGTCACCTGGATTTCTTTTAATTTAAGTAGTGTAAGGAAAATGCTTTTCTGGGCATGCATTTTTTCTGTCTTCTTTAAGTCCACAAGTAATACTTCACTGTTGACATTCTTGTTCCTGAAAGGAATTATGGGCACTTTAACTGGGCTGACAGTGTATAATGGCACTGTTTGTTCTACAATATGGTTTATTTGTAACTAAGCTGAAGGTGTAATTTTCTAAATTAAAATACATTGTAGACTTCAGCAGAAAAGTTGTTATTCCTCCTCCTTCCCCCCCTCCCCCCNCTTTTTTTTTTTTTTCTTTTTCCTTTCTTCTGACAATGTATCTATTTGGAAATGCTTGTTTTAAAAGGTTTGCAATTTCAGTAAGTATTGTGTATACCGTCATTTACGAGTAGCAGAACCCGTTCTAATGCTGCAGTCCTTTGAATACTTACAGTTGTGTTTTTCTTTGCTGCTGCATGTAATCCCAATTGAACCAACACAAATCTTTGCAGAACTGGAGCTGAGATTTATTCTACCACCATTTTTTGCCCTGTATTGTGTTATTCATACATGCTGTGATGTTAGAGCGATCGTGACAAGCAGACTTAGCTTCATTTATGCTTAATCCATACAGGACTGACTTCTCCCATCATTAAACACTTTCTGTAAAATTCAAGTTTGTTTAGAAAAAGATTTGCTTTGTTTGTGGAAACAGGCATTCTATTTGAAATTGAGTTGCTTGCAAAAAGTGGCTTTTCCAAAGGAGACTGTTTCTTAGTATCCTGTGTATATTTCAGTTTTGTTATTAAAAATGGTATTTTCCCGCAGGCCTGCAGTNCTGTTGACATTCTTGTTCCTGAAAGGAATTATGGGCACTTTAACTGGGCTGACAGTGTATAATGGCACTGTTTGTTCTACAATATGGTTTATTTGTAACTAAGCTGAAGGTGTAATTTTCTAAATTAAAATACATTGTAGACTTCAGCAGAAAAGTTGTTATTCCTCCTCCTTCCCCCCCTCCCCCC
>VWZV01016577.1:431695-451935 GCA_013397155.1 Irena cyanogastra
CCAAGTATTTACTTTTTTTTTTTTTTCTTTTTCCTTTCTTCTGACAATGTATCTATTTGGAAATGCTTGTTTTAAAAGGTTTGCAATTTCAGTAAGTATTGTGTATACCGTCATTTACGAGTAGCAGAACCCGTTCTAATGCTGCAGTCCTTTGAATACTTACAGTTGTGTTTTTCTTTGCTGCTGCATGTAATCCCAATTGAACCAACACAAATCTTTGCAGAACTGGAGCTGAGATTTATTCTACCACCATTTTTTGCCCTGTATTGTGTTATTCATACATGCTGTGATGTTAGAGCGATCGTGACAAGCAGACTTAGCTTCATTTATGCTTAATCCATACAGGACTGACTTCTCCCATCATTAAACACTTTCTGTAAAATTCAAGTTTGTTTAGAAAAAGATTTGCTTTGTTTGTGGAAACAGGCATTCTATTTGAAATTGAGTTGCTTGCAAAAAGTGGCTTTTCCAAAGGAGACTGTTTCTTAGTATCCTGTGTATATTTCAGTTTTGTTATTAAAAATGGTATTTTCCCGCAGGCCTGCAGTATCTCCTGAAGCTGTGGAAATAAAATTGTGTCTAGGATATTGATGGTGTTTTTGAAGAAGCTACCTTCTCTGCATGTGAGCATGTGTGATACAGTGGCTGCCATTGAGAAAAGTTTATTGTAAATTGGTCCTTAAAGACATCACAGCCTCCTCCTTACTCTAAGAATAACTGTAAACTCTTTGGAATGACTGACTTTTATGGTAATCACACAAATTTATTGCACTTCATTTTAACAATTTCAATAGGCAGCTAATTAAATCTGATTTAATGCTTTGCTGTTAGGAGTGGGATTCAGATGTGTTCTCTGTGTCAGAAGTAGTTGAAGGCAGGGTCCAGCAGTGCAATAAATTTATGTGATTATCATAAGAGTCAGATGTTGTATTCTTGCAGAATTTTTTTCTTTTTAAATTAAAACTGTTTTGACAAAGTAGCAATTGGAAAATCAGAAAAAGTAAAGCTAATAACCTTAAACTGTCATTGGAAATACATTTTGTTTTCCAAATTCAGAAACTGATATGGAGAGCTGGAAGCATTTTAAAAACCAGAGAAATACAGGAATTATTCCCAGAGTGTTTCAGCAATTAAAGCAATAAGAATATTTGGTGCAGTGAGAACATGAAGTACCTTGGCAGGGCTGAGCAGGTGCTGCAACAGGAGCTACCTGAGATTGCTAGATTGGATAAGGAGTGCAGGTCTGAAAAAGGGGTGTTCCTTATAACCACTGGAAAAATGTATTGAACTGTGTCTGAAAAAGGGGTGCTCCTTATAACCACTGGGAAAATGTATTGAATCACATAAAAAAATAATCCTGCATTGTCATTGCTGTCTTTATAAGGCTTTCTAAATTTCTGTGACAACCACTGTACTGTAAGAAGGCATTTCCCATGAAGAATTACAGCATAAAACATTTTAGATAGTGTTTAACATAAAGGATTTCAGCAATGAGGATAATTTGCCTAGAAAATAGAAGCGTGTGACTGTTAACTGCTATGGTAAGTTGTCAAGAAAACTCACTTATTGCTGGATTTGCAAGAGGAGTTTAATTTTGTGAACCTAAGCATTTGCAGCTACCCAGCTTGCAATGTTGAGAATTTCAATGACGTTGAACTGCTACAGCATAAAAACATATTATTTAACAGCTCAGAAGAAACTTTTGTGCCTAGTGTAAGGCTGGAACAAAATGATTCTAATCAATTTTAATAATTTCAGCTTGCCTGGAAGCATACTGGCCAAAATGTTGTTCACATGGTGAGTGATGGATGAAAAATGTATTATTGACCAGTGTTTCCAATGGAAGCATGAAATTTTTCATGAAAATGGGAGCATGTTGGCTGTTTGGCTAAAAGCCAACATGTTCTGGAAAGGTATTATTTTTTCAAATAAAGAAAGAAGGAGGGACGCCATATTAAATAGCCCCTCATGATTTGAAACAAACAAACAAGATTCTGAAAGAAAGAAGTGGGAAATAAAACAGGAGGAAAAGCTGAAAGAAAACATCACTTTTTTTCAAAATGTTTTATCTTCTGAAGTAAATCAATGCCCTAGACAAATCTAACAGAGCTTCATGAGTGAAATAAAAAATGTCTTTACCTTTGCTGGTATGTGACATTCCTGTGGGGTTCCCCAGTTACTTCTGTGTGTCTGGGAATAGCTGATTCCAAGCAGATACTATGGCAACCACTGGATTATCTCACCTGGATCATAATTTTCTAATAACAGGATAAGAGAAGAATCCCTTAAAAGAAATAAGAGCAAAACTGCTCCACCGTGTAAATAACTTTGAGCAATTATTCATCCACAGGAGAATTTTATGGAAGTTTATTTTTACATGCTTTCATAACTCAGAGAGTTAATGTTCAAGGGACAGAAGTTAGAGCTGAATGTTGGAATGTGACAGTAATAAGTTTATAAAATGAGAATATTCTAAAACCTGTGTTTAGGTACAGACTCACCTGGGGAAAGACAGCAGGATATATCAGGAAAACTGGAACAAGGATATGCAGATAAATCCTTTAATGACCAGGAAAAATAACTGATTCTCTAAACTCCAAAGAAACCACTGAGTGTGATGGTTGCTGAAAATGAACCTGTATTTCTTTTATGATGGAATATTTCTTTTAGTATTTTTTAAGCTTTGATGGTGGGAATCTCAAAAGAAACACACATGGGTTTTAGATTGTCACTTCCTGTGAAACAATGGTACAATTTATGCTTTTGCCTTGAAAGTCCCACCCTTGTTTAGAATATTTTCTGCTGCTCGTTAATCCAGGTTTTAAGGAAAACAAACATTTAGTGTTTTATTTCTATGACACTAAACTTAGTTCCTATGTACTTGCCAGTAGCAGATTCCTTCATGAGCATCTTCAAAACTGTATGTTTTGAAATTAAAAGATCTGCTGGTGTTTCTGAGGGCATTCCTCTGTTTAAATTGATTAGAGCTGGTGGTGGAGACTTTTTTCCCTTAGCTGGAAATAACTATTGCTTGAGGCTTTTCAGGTTTACAGCTTGTGTGTGTGCACACATTTTAATGGTATAAATGCTGAATTCTGTGCATGCCTTCTGTTGGTTCTTGGGGCTATCTTCCAGCATTACTACTTCTCCTCACAGCAGAAAAAATCCTCAACATTATTCAAAATGCACTGGCAAAAATAGTCTCTTCAGGTCACTGTTCTAATCAATCAGTGACGGGACTGCTATGAATTGTACCAAAACCTAAATAGCCTTCGTCAGGAGAATACTTTGGATGAACATTTGGACAGATCCTGTACAAGGGATTCTGGGAGGAGAACAGACAAAGAATTCAGCAGCTTCATTCTGTCAAGGTAAATTACCAGGGCTGGCTGTTCAATTTGTTTTCAATGTCAGATGGGCTGACAGAGGAAGGGTAAGGATGGCACAGCTCTTTTTTTCAGTTGGAAACCTCCTTACTGGCGTGCTACAACGGTTGGATTCTGAGGATTTTTTTTAATGCCAGTTCAAACTATATTTTGTGAGTCCCAAACTTTAAGTTTTTCAGTTCACATGTGCATACACATTTGCAATTTGAGTAAGACAGTTTTGTGTGGGCTGAAAAAAACTACTTATTTTCATTGGTATATTAGTTAATATACTTGTTATTTTACTGATTTTCAGATGTAGTCTTTTTTTGGTGAAGCATACAACTTGCAAAACTGAATCTATATTTAACCCCAAATAACCAGAGAAATTTAAGTTTTCAGGATGACACTTTATGCTCCTTTGAAAAGAGATCCTTTGTATCACCGAGGTATGTGGACATTTTCTGTTAGTGTGAAAATTTCCTAGGTGTAAGTTATCTGGAAATAATACCAATGCTGCTTTTGGGCAGCCTCAAAGGCCTCCACGGACTTGAGCTAATTATTAGGAGTGAATTCACCTAATTTATTAGGAGTGAATGCCTTGATGCCTTAGTGAATGGCACTTCTTTAAAAGCACAGACAACCTGAATTCCCTCCTGGGAGGAATGCTGGAGAACAGGATGTAGAACAACTGGGATCCAGAATTCATTCATGTCCTGCCTGCTGATCTGATGCTGGTGTGGTTCCAGTGTGGGGGAAAGCCCTGGTGTGAGGTCTGGAGGTCAGCAGCTGCTGCCATGCTGCAGAGAAATCAGAATTGCTTTGTGAGCACAGAGCAGCAGTGATGTTTAGCTAGGGCAATGCTCTGCCAGACATCTCTGTGCTCTGTGGTCTTCAGTGGCCTTGGGTCAAGGTCCCTGTCTGTCCTCCTTGGTTTTGCCATGTCCAAATCTGAAGCCTCCATTACTAGGAACAGAGAGAATAACAGAGCAGGTACAGCACTTCGTGTGTTCAAAGCTCTTCACAAACATTAACTAATTAAGCCTCAGCAAGTCCTTATGAGGCAGGTATTTCTTCCAGCTGAGTGTTTGTGTCTACAATCAAGAATATGCTAGACTTAATTCTCCTGTAAATCAGCCTAATTGATTTAAATGTCTAATTGGGTAGATTCCCTCAAGTAAGTTCTGTTTAAGAAAGGTTAGCCTGGGGAAGAGAATTATGCAGGGAGAACAACATTGCAAGAGGAAATCCTCAGCCAAGGAAAGGCAAGGACAACTGTCAGTGATGGTTTTAAAAGCAGCTGTGGAGACAGGAGCTATTTTTATATTGCTGCAAAGTATCTTCAAAGAATCCTGAATAACCTAGAATTAAACAGTCAGTCTATGTAAATGGATTGGTTTCAAAAGAAGAAATTCAAAGAGAAAATCCCTAGTAGTAGCAATGAGTAGTAGTATCAAGGAGAGCAGTGAGGGACTGAGGGACTCATGCTACTCTGCACGATTTCTGACTCTCTTATCTGCACTTTGTTTAGAGAATGACAGCTGCCCTCTCTGCATCTTGCAGGAGGCTGGCATTTTGAAACTAGATGATTTTTAGAGGTCCCTTCTGACCTAAACCATTTTATGATTCTAGCAACGCTTCTTACTGTGGTGTTGAATGGTAGTTAGTGTCTGAGTGTGCTGCAGGCCCACGTTGCCATGGGGGTGTGGAGAAGGGGAAGAAGTTACAAATGGGAGACCTGAGCTGCCAGATGTTCCAAAGGGAAATCCCCAAGCTCAAAGAGGTGTTGTGCTGTGGCCTTTTGTGCTATGGTCTCCTTCAGGCATTTTCTGTGACACTTCAGGGGACTAGAAAATGTTTTAGGAAGTCACACCTCTATCTTCTTCCAAGGTAAGATTCCTGTGGCCTTCTTTATGGCCACTAGCAAGCCTGGTCTTCAAAAGCTTAAGGAAAAGGATCCTGTGCTCTTCTCAGTCATCGACAATGGCTTGTGTTGATGAAGGCTGCAGTGGGACTGTTGTCTATGCTGGAGGATGTTTCACTCTCCCTCACTGGCTGTGCCTCATTCCAGAGCTGTGTGTAAGCTACAAACGCTTTCCAGGTCAGGTCTTTCCTCCTATTTCACACCAGTCTCATTCCTTTCTCTGTGGCTTCACACAAGAAAACTAAATAGCTTGGGTTATTGATGCTGGAGAAATACTTCTGAGAACTGAGTTTTAGTGGTACTTTATATGAATATTTTAGCTACTTTTCTTAGATGAGTGCTATAAGGTTTAAGAAGAAGGAGTTCTACAAAGACTGTTTAAAATACCTTCTGTGGAGCAGCATTCAGATACGTTCTTTGCTGTGGCAAGGGATGTATAAGTAGAGTCTAAAGAGCAGCTTAGAAACAATTAAAAAAAATCCAATGCCATTCTTCAAAATTTCACTACTGAAAGCAATCCTTGTAGAAATCCACAGTGAAAGTAAACAGCAGGGAAATTTTTTGCAGTTGCTGCAGAGAAACCATCTTCTTCCCTGCATCCCTTTTTACAATCTGCAAACAGCTTTGAAAAAGCTGAAAAGGCTGTAGTTTCAAGCTGACAAGGATTGCATTATGAAATTCATTTCAGATGGGAAAAAAAAATTGAAAAAAGTTGTCTGCAATAGGACATGACTCAGGAGGCTGTATTAACCTGTGAAAATGTTGCTTTGCATATTGTAACATCAAGAATCTTTATGTCAAAGTAAAATCCAATAATGTTACTGTGTTTTAAATACAGATGTTCATTTTCTGTTCACCCATTTCTTATGAACAAAGGAAGGGTGGTTTAAAACAAAAATAACTGAATATATTTCCTAAGAGCTTTAAGCATAAGACAGATAATTTAGATGATCTTCATCAAACATCTGGTTAACCTGGAAAAAAGTATGTACACAGGTAATATCACTCTGGATTTCTAATTAGTGTGGGCTTGATTTCTAATTAGTGTGGGCTTGAATATTGTCTCTCCATAAAATTGGGCCCTTGAAATTTAGGAAATGAAAGTGACCCTACATTTTGTTACACAACATCTTCATGCACGTGTATTTATCTCATTTTTTCCAGCAATGCTGACTTGTCCCAGAAAATATACTGCTCACAGTACAAAAACAATTGAGAAGATTTTTCTATTAAAATGATAAAGGTTTACTGTGCTGTGGTGTCTTGAAGTGTCTCTTAGAGTGAAGAGCCTTTTCGGTAATTCTGTCTTTACTAAAGCAGCTTTGATATTTTAGCAAGAAAACACCCCTCATGGTGCGGCTGTACTTAGACAAAGTGACATCCAGAAGATAAACAGAACAAGTATATGCTGGATGTATTCATCCCACATTTGTAGTATTTGTCCTAGCTATGGCTGCCTGACCTGCCAGCTGGTCTGTCTGCAGATGAGAGAAAGTGCTCTTCCTAAACTCGTGAGGAAAATGAAAGTGGAAAGGAGGGAAAGCAAAAAGAAATGAGAGCAAGAAGAGAGGTGAAGAATTGTCTTAGCTGACAAGAAGCTTTTGCCATGGTTCCTGTGACCTATGAGCTAAGGTGCCCTGGGTGACCCGATCCTACACATCAGGCTGTGCTGCTGGGCTGGGCCCACGGGCATTTGGTGTAGGCTGCTCACTCACAAATTAGCCCTGTCTGACCCTTGCCTCCTTCCTGCTCATGTTGTTGTGAGCTCTTTTTATTTCTTAATACTTCAGGTAACCGGTGAGTTCACTTGCCTGCTTGGTCTCTAGTGCCAGGCAGAGCATGACTTTCTTCAACTCTCTTCACTTTTCCCTTGGATCCATTCAGCTCTTGTATAAAACCTTCAGAACAGAGTACTAAAAGCAATGGACCTTTCTTATCCTTTTCACATGGGGCTCGAGGCAGAGCTACTGGGAATTATTTGTTATATAGACACACTCCTTTTTCATCTTAATAGAAGTGTACATTTTCTTTTTCTTCCCAAAGATTTCCATTAACAGCCAATAACCCTTGTATAAATTGTTTCCCACAGGGCTGTCTTCCTTGCCAGGACTGAATTATTCAATGTAATCCTGCTTCAGGCAGCAGGAGGATGCACACAGTAATCCCACAGTGCTCAGGGAGTTCTTCTCTGGTGAGCATGCCCCAGGGACCCCAATGAGTGCACAACTCCAGTCAAAGCCTGTGAGCAGTATATGGAAAACTACTTATGAACACTTGTTAAATCCTTACTTTTAGGACCCAGGATCATCAAGGCTTCAGAAAAACCTTCAGTGGCACTGGGTAGAAGTAAACTGATAGTGAAGGGAGGGTAGAAAAGGGGAGGTGGTGGCCCATCACTGCCCAGGTCAGCAATACCAGAGCTGTCTTGGCTTGCTGAGGGTGCACAGAGCTGTGCAGGGAGCAGGGACAGCTGCTGTCCAATGCAGCACTTTTTTGGCACTGGTACTTGCCCACCACGAGCAGCAGAGCTGCTGTCCTGGGAGGCGAGGTGCCAGAGGAGGAGGAGGAGGTGTCAGCCATAGTAGGACCATGGCTTGCTCCCTCAAAGCCTCTGCAGCCCTGCACATTCACCTTCTCCCATCAAAACCCACCCTGTGACTCTTTCCTCTTCTTCAAGACACCTGTAACACAGGATTTTTTAATTTGCTCTTATACTGGCTGGGATTCATTCAATTA
Organism: Irena cyanogastra; assembly: GCA_013397155.1. Lineage (NCBI taxonomy): Eukaryota > Metazoa > Chordata > Aves > Passeriformes > Irenidae > Irena > Irena cyanogastra. The sequence goes on from VWZV01016577.1 coordinate 439,721, forward strand.
GCCCACCAGGGTTTATACCCACCTTATCCATACAGCTCTGTGCACCGCTATAGGCTTCTGATTTTTCCTTCCCCTTCAAATGTTTCAGTTTTATTACGGTTCCTGAGGGAGAGAGCCATGGCCGGGGAGGCCACCGGGTGGTGCTCTTGGCACAGAAATGGGGGATTTGGAACACTGTTCTCCATTCAGGATTGAGCTCCGTGTAAAGGTTTGGGCTTGGCTGCGGCAATAATCTACAAATGAACTTCGACACCAACAGCTGTTCCTCTCCCGGATGCACAAAAGTTTCCCGATTTTGAAATTAGTCCAGGAAAAAAATTTTAAATATAAACATATACTTACAATGTCTCCCAAAGGGGAGAAAAAGACCAATTTTGAAATGAGAATCTTCTTGACACTCCCTCAGCAAAGAGAGCGGTCCAGAGGATGGCTCTGATGATGCCTCCACTTGTGCACCAGAGAGGCCTGGGAGATCACTTGTGCTGGCACAGCTTTTGTTTCGTGTACCGTAGCTGCCATGGGCTGTGTGTGTGGAAATTGGGTATTTTTGTTTTAAATCTCCACAGGGGAAAAATGCAAAGATGTCTTCCTTCTGCCTGCTTCCCTGGGAAAACTCTCTAGTGTTCTGGTCCCAAAGGTCTGCCCTGGGGGAGCTCACACAGTGCCTGTCCTGGTGGGGAGCTCCCAGCAGGGATGGCTGGAGCCAGCCAGTGCTCAGTTAGAGCCCTTGGCTGTCTTTTTGGGAGCTGGGCTGACACCTTGAATGAAGGTAGTCTTCCCTCCTCTTCCTACTGAGAATCCTTTAAGTCTTCCCTGCTGGAAACCTCTACAGCTCTTTTTTTTTTTTTTTTTTTCCTGGAATGGTTTCCTGTTGCAAGCCACGGCTGCAGCAGTCACCCTTTGGCAGCAAACGGCACCCTGTGTTTTTCACAATTTGAAGAATTGGCTGTTTTGGCCACTGTTTAGCTCTCACCTCCCATTCAGCTTGTGTGTTTTAGAGATGAAATCCAAGATTCGTGCCTATTGCTGAGATGAGTAGAACTGTTGTCACTGATGTGCCATCTGACACCATCAGATAGAAAGAAGGATCCAAGCAGAGATGAACAGGGGACAGTCTTGTAAGTCATGTCCCCGAGTGATAATTAGTTTGAGGGTGGATGGAGATGCTGGAGATAAAATGTGTTATTTTGCTCTCTGTCTTACTGAGCAATGTGGGCTGTTTGCTTTCCTCCGAGTCAGAGCTGAGGAGCTTTGTTCCTGTGCTATACTAAAACTGACCTTTGCTGCTGAAACTCGGACACTGGTCCTGGACCTGCCATTCCCTAGCAGCTGAAACTGCTGGGACAGGCAGGAGTCAGCTGAAATGGGGGCTTGTTGCCAGGAAGAGTGTCAGAGGAGGACTTGGGACCACAGCAACCTCCCTTTCCTCAGATTTCTTTTTTGGATGTTTTACTTTTCCTAGGGAGAAATACTGAATTTTTAATACTTTGCTGTTTCAAGTTCCTCTCAAGTTACTCAGCTTCTTCTCATGGCCTCCAGTATCCCCATGAGAAGGCGAGGCACCTGGCAGAGCAAAGGCCTTTGAGGTGCTGGTGAGCAATTCTTGTCCTGCTGGCAGCCCAGTATGTGTCACTACCTTTCATTTTGGGCATGGCACAGGTGCTGCAACAGCCCTGACCTCTCCAAATTACTGCAGGAAGCAGCTGCCCCTATATTAAAAAACAAAACAAAACAAAACACTGTTGCTACAATTGTAACAGGTGACACTAACAAAACCAGACACCAGAATGAAACACTGGATTGTCTGTGTGCAGTCATCCTTTAGTGGCTCATCACTGCTCTTAAATGATGAACAGTCAGGGTCTAACAACAAATTTGTTTCTTTATTTCCAGAGTGTATTTAGGGAACCTCAGGTATTTATATTTCCCTTGCAATGTCCAGTAAAACAATTGCAGCCACCTCTGGTTCCTGATTCTTTGGGCCATGTCAGGAATTCTGCTGGGTTATTTTAGCCCAAGTTTTGGGACCTCATCACCCAAGTCATGGATTCCAGCTGTTCTACTGCTGCTGTGGGGCAGCACTGAGGGACAGACTGCAGGTCTCTGTCCCACACTGAATGCAGGAATTGTGCTTTTGAATCTGGGGTTTGAGCCTGTGTGAGGAATGGCCGTCACCGGGCTTGGTGGAGTGCGCTTTGCAAATGTACATGGATCTGACTTCAACTCTGTTGAAATAAATCTAAATTTTTATGACAGAAGAAAATTCATTCTCCTTCTTGAGTTAAACTGGCCTTCCTCTAGAGATGTCCTAACAAACGGGTAGGACAGGGAGAAGCAGGAGGTTGTTTCCTTCTGTTATTTGAGGATGAGACCGTGGCAGGGTTGTTCACTTAAGAGCCCATTAATAAGGAAAGAGGGAAAAGACAAGGAAGTTGCCTGGAAGGTGTTGTGTGTGCTTGCAGTACACCCTTCTTTCACAAGAGGTCTCTCTGTTGTCTTCCAAAGCTCGGGAGAGATGAATTTGCTAATAAATAGTCCAGCTATGAGAGAGCCCCTCTGAGATTATTATTATTTATAAAAAATACTTTGGATGCACAAAATGGTGCCTGACTGGGACGGGGAAAACGTGTACACTATTTTGATTTTTTTTCTTTTCATAGACCATCTCTTTTAGCAACCTACACCGTTAGAATTGTTGGATTTCAAAATAAAATGGAATTGAAGGGATCATTCTTGGAAAGGAAATAGGTTAGGGATCTGCTAGACCCTCTCCTTCTTATAGGAGATCAAAACTTTCCAATTCTTGGGGTTAGGTGTACTATTCTGTTGCAACACAACAACAACAGCAACAATAACAACAGAAGCAACAATTAAAAAAAAATTGTCTTATTCCCAGAAATTGAACTACCAAAATGGCAGTGTTGCTGGCTATGCAGCAGCTGAAACTTGTTTGGGTTTCAAGCAGTTCCAAATACACTGCTTGCTTTTTCAGCGCCTCTCTGCCTCGCGCTTTGCTGCTGGTCGTAGCATGTGCCCAAAAGCAAAGCCCAAGGCGGTGAATTATCAGCATTTCTGGTGGAAACCATGCACCAGAAGGGGGTCTGATGTAGGAGTGAAAAAGTCAGAGGCAGGGATTTGTGACTTGAGGTGGACCATGGGCTGTAAGGCTCCTTATAGGTACTTCTTTTTCTTGTGAACACACTTGTGTCAAAAATAAGGGATAAGCAAGGGGGGACAAAGTTCTGTGAAGGCACCAAGTAAAACAGAAATTAATTTTCTTTGTGTTTTCTCTTCTCACCTGTAGGTGGAAGCTGGAGCCCTTGTTGTGCTGGCAGTGTCTGAAGGACAGAGCCCTGTGGGCACTGTCTGACACTGGGCAGTGCTCATGCCCCAGGCCCTGGGGGTGACCTGCTTCCCCTGCCAGAGGTGGTCACTGAGCTGGCAAGGAGGTTTGCTCTGGGATAGCATTGCTTTCTCTTCCCTGGTGTGAGTTCTACAGCATTTGCTCTGTTTCCTTGGCACTGCTGGCTGTTTCTTGGTAAAAGGCACAAAATCCTGGGATTTCTAAATAGGGTGTTGTCTGAGAAATCCTGTGGTGGGCATTAATAGCTGCCTATGGATGTGAGAGACTGTGTGTGCACAGGTGAGGGATTACACCAGTGGAGTAGTGGCATAAGTAAAAGGACACTTGGGTACTAAAGAGGATCATAATTCCTGTAATTTGGTGTCCTGGACACTAAATGGGCTGGCTTGAATTGTTGGTAAGTAGTTTGCTTTAAAATAGATTTCCTGTCTAAAAAATACTTTTAACAAGAAATTATGCTCTGAAAATGCTCTTGAAAGAGTTGCAGAAGCTGTTCACATGCATAGCTTGAAGGAAAAAGCTACACATGAAATGTAATATGCTTTGCACATGTCAAGGAAAATAAATGGCCAGAACTCTATGAAACCATGAAAAAAATATGTTTGTTCTATAAGTGGTGGCTACCTGGTCTGAATATTCAGACTGAGAGAATAAGAGCAAATTTTCTAGATCTGCTGTGCAGATTTTGTCCAAAAAGAGGTCATTGTGGCCCCTGAAAGTTTGTTGGTAGCTGACAGGTGTCAGGCATGACCGTGTGTCTGTAGTGGGCTTGGCAATGTGTTGAGCATTTGTGTACATACAAAATCTGTGAGCAAGTAGGGGGTCTGTTCCTTTTGTTCACCACTGAAAGGTGGGTTTGATAGCCAGATTTATAGACCATGCCTAGCATTCAGTTGTGTATAAGGGACACATTTTGGAGGGAAGCCTTTTGGAAAGACACTTAATTTTATTTTTTTTTTAATGAAGTGCATCCAAGACTGTGGAGCTTTAGGCCTTAGCTTAAGAAAGAATTGTGGGAATAAACAGATTTTGTTGCAGTCCATTACCTGGGGCCTGGTTACATCCTTGAAAGACACAGAGAAGCTTCAGAAGACAAACCAGAGACTCCTGTGCTTTCTCAATGTTTATCTCTGCCCCTGTGTTGCAGACATTGCTTTGAGCCAGGTTTCTCCTGCAGTTTGTTTCCAACATAGAAAAACCAGCAGATATTACTGATTCACATCACATTTCAAATCTGGGTGGATACTTAGTGGATACACTGCCTTATGCATACAATCTTCTCTCTTCCTTCCTTCATTCTTTTTTTTCTTTTTTTAGTGTTAGTTTTGTAAATCTCCTGGAAAGAAAACCAAAACAAAACACCCAAACAAAACCAAAACCAACCAAACAAAAAACTCCCACCCAAAATATTGAAATATTGAGAGTAAGAAACTAACTGAAGGAAAAAAATCTCAACACGTAGTTATGAGGCTTGAGATCAGCCATACCCACAGGTTCACAAGAATAAAACTTCAGAGTTGGGTATTTCTGTGTGTTAAAAAAGGCTGCCAAGTAGTTTCTGTTAGAGAAACAGCTGATTGCACAAGTCCAGAAAATGTCTGAATGGGAGCAATCTGTATTATCCAGGCATATTTGGGTTTGGCACTGTATCTGTCTTGCCATGAATGGAGCATAAATGTCAATATGGTTCTACTTGAAGCTCCAGGAACCCCTAATGTTTATGTAGGTTTTAAAATTTGAGCTCTGAATATATCTGCTCCCATTTGAAAAGACATCTGAGTTTACATATCTATTCTACACATCATATTCTTTCAGCTCTTAAAAAAAAGAGTTTGAAAGGGAATTAAATATAACACTTAAATACATTAAAATTTAAAATTAAATATAACAAATTAAAAATAAGAAATTAAATATAACATTAGAAAACCCCAACCCTTCTGGTTTGTTTCTGGTTTTGCTCTGTCCTATTTGCTAGATAAGCACTTAAATTCTGATTGGGTTGACTCATAAGATAAAATTGTAATATGTTATCCTGTATAACACTCTGATTATCCTTTATGAGATGGAATGTCACACCTGCCAAAGTGCTAAACATAAAATATTTTTATATGGCATCTTTTATCTCAAAGCCCTCCATGAAGCACTGAAATGGTGCTCTAAACTTCCAGATGATGGGTACAATTACTGCTGGGTGAGTCGTGCTTTCAGAAATGATTAAGGATTTGGGATTTGGACCCAGAAGCCTGTTCTTCCTCTTACGTTGTCCCCTGCAGACAGCAAAATTTCTGGTGTGTTATAGGGAACAACTGCTTGGCTCATATGGTTTGAATCAAATCAGGATCAAAGCACTTATGGTTATCTAGTAAACCAACAATTGGTGAGCATTAGTGTTAGCAGCACAACAGGTAAACCATGGGACTAGATACTTTCAAGATGCTAATTAGAGTATAAAAGTGCCTAAACTTCCTCTTATAACTAACCCTCCTAACTTTCTGGCAATGCTGAACTGAGGTTTACCTGCTGCTGTTACCATTCTCTCCCCAGTCCCGTAAATTTTCATGCATCTTTCACAATTGATTCCAAGCTGATGCCTTTCCTCAAGTCTCTACAGAATTCCCCATCCATTTCTGTTTGATCCATCTGATGGTTGTCTTGGGCAAACCCTGTGAACTCTCGTTAATTTTCTCCTGGCAATGTGAATTTTGAGGCAGGCACTGTCTCAGCACAGGGTTCTCAGGACTTGCAAGCACTGTTTACTCCTGCATCCCTTTCACATCATCCCTTCCTATCCAGGGGCAGGTACCCCCATGCTGCTGTAATTTCTGCTTCTTCCTACAATTAGAAGTAAAAGATCTCTTGATGGAGAATTTTAAAGCACCTAGGTGGCCTAGACACACCAAATCATGTCACTTTGTGAAACTGGGACTCAACATCCCAAGACGCTATTGAGAAAGCTGCTCACTGTGATTCTTTCTAAGGACTCTTTCAGCAAAGAGCACCTTGAGTGAAAAATGCTGTGAGTTCTTCAGCATACACGTAGGATGTGCAGCTTCAGGTCTTGCAAACTCAGCTGGAGGCCCATCCACCCACTGCACACGTTGGATCCTAGATCATTTGACACAGGAATGTAAAGAGGTTGCCCTCAGAAGACAAGCAGCTCAGCCTGGCCAGAGCTGTGCATTGTCCTGTGGCTGTGGCTGGGGAAGGAGCTTCCTCAGTGCAAACCATGATTCATGGAAACCACAATGGCTCACGAAAACCACTGTTTCAGTTGGCAGAATGACCACTGATGCACACAGGGAGCCTTGGCCCACGTTCCAGCAGGGATAAATTCCTCATGCTAGTGCCCAGTTAGTGGGTTAAGTGTCCTTGAAACCTTCCTCAGGGCAGCAATGTACTGTGAGTGAGATGGCTTCCTTAGAAAACCACTCAGGCTCAGGCACAGAGTGTTCCTGAAGCCTGAGGAACAATCAGGTCCCCAGGCAGCAGCACAGTTCTTACAATTGCTGTCTCCTGGTGTATTTTTGAGAGAGAACTTAGTGTTTGCAGATTGTCTGTGCCGGTGTTCTTGTCTGCATTTTCCTTTGTAGACTGCGTGAAGGACACTCTCCCTGCTCTGGGCTGAGGATGGCCTGCCAGAAAAAGCACTGAGCTTTGTAACTTCTTGGGAATACGGAAACAAACAAAATGAGAAGCATAAAAATGAATTTCCTTTGAAATTCAAATGTCAGGGAAATAAGCACATCTGATATGTGTCAACTGGACACGCAGAATTTTCTGACAGGATCCATGGATCCTGCCCGGAAATTTAATCATGAAAGATTTCCATTAAAAACACTGAATATTGATAAAGCTATTTAGACACTAATTCAATCAATATTAGACCACTCTTTTGGGAGTATACATTCCACTAATAATATGCCTCAAAGTCTTTAATTCTTGGTTACAGGTCAGGTCTTCTATAGAAGTCATCTATTTTCCTTGAAGCTGCTTAGAATTTTGTTTGTGTTTGAGTGAATCTTTCATTGAATTCAATGCTTGAGATGACAATAAGAGTTTTTAATACCTTTAAAAAGAAACTATACTTATAATCATCCAGTTACTGTGCTTCAGAGAGCCAAGGCTATATTTATCCTGCAGTAAATTACTCGGGGGTTATGTAGTTCTGGTAAGGCCCTTCCTTGATGGATTTTCCTACTGTCTGTTCTGAGCTTGGGGGAAAGTTGCAGGGGATAAGGCACCTCCCTGGTGTATTAATTTCAATATCCTGCCTTGGACATGTGGCCTCTCCCATGGTGGGAGCTACTCCTTTGTTGTCTTCCACGAATTTTTCTAATTGCATGGGGAAAATCACAGCTTTGCTTCTTTCTTGGAAAAATGAAATTGAGATCCTGGAGAGTGGCAAAGGGTCTGTTTTCTTCCAGACTTAGCAACACAGCTGTGCAAAGTTCTCCATGTCCACCTCTTTCCTCTATGTCTTGCTCTCCTTCCTCTCTGAGGTTTGTGGCACGTGAGCTGCTTGTGCAGCCTTCTGGGGCGCTCTGTAATCACATGCTGCAGGCAGGGCTGTCACACACTGTTGATGCTGCTTCTTGGGAAAGGCAAACAACTCACTGGCTAACTCTCTTGTACAGCAAAACCCCAGGAAAACTGTACACGGATGTGGAGAAGGAATGCTGATTTGTGAGACACACAACAGAGCCAGAAAGCAGACAACATGTTTTCTCTAGGTTAAGTAGGTGGTAACCTGTATGTTTGCCCCAAACTCGAACTGAGTCTAAACATGAAGGGACAGAGTAGTTCGAGTATTTGCTGGCCTTTTTGCTGCTAAACTGCTTTGCTAAGTTGCTTTGCAATCCCCAGCCAAAGTTAATAATAATCAAGGGCCTAATCTAGAAGCTGATGGAAATAAATGAATACTTTCTGTAACTAACAGAGAGGTCCTCTCAGAAGACTCTATCTACTTTTTCACTCACCAGGAGCCCAGCAGAAGTAGGGTGTGTGTTTGCATTGGATGGAGATGTCACCTCTGGGATGCCTGGTGTCATCCTGACCCAAGCAAAAACCATCTCTGCCCATCTTTCTGCTTTCAGGACCTAACCAAACTGGCCTTGTGACTTTGTCCCTTTAATACAGGCTGGGGCATTTTGCAGAGCAGTGGTTTCCCTGAGGCTGAAGTCAGGATGTGCTTTCAACCCAGACCTGCTGTATCCTTCTGGGGCTGTTAAAAGATTTTATGTAGATCAGACTAGAAAAAAACCCAAAACCAAACGGTCTCATTATATCTATGCTATGAGGTGAAAATTGGGTCTGAGGGCTAGCTGGAGTAGATTATTTGCTGGCTAAATCCCCAGCTCAAAGCATACACTCTGTAAGGAGGAAGAGCCAAACCTGGGGTTAGGCAACTCCTGTACCTGGTAAGGTTTAGTCACTTTATCCAATTTTTCCCCTCACAAGAACTGTTTCACAGGTGGGTGAAAGCAGCACGATCCCCTTGTCTCACCAGGACAGAGGTGAATAGAGCCAAAAATCCTCAGGAAAGGACGTGGCAGAGCTGGAGATAAAACCCAGGAGTCAGACTTGCAGGATCAGAGAAGCATCCCTGCAAATGGAGGCTCCTCCCATAAATCTGCCATATCTCTGTCTCTTAGGGTGTTCAGCCACCACTAACACATTGTGAGGGCTTCTGTCTGCAGAGAGGCCACTGTCCTGTCCATTGACAGAGCAATTTAACTTAGGGAAATGAGGGAAATCTGTATTTGATGGGTAGCTTGCTTGATCTGTTAAAATGAATACTTGCAGTACATAAAATGACTTGAATTTTGACCTTGATACAAATGACAACTTATTACGATGTGTGTCGTGCTGGAGAGTATATCTGAGCTGGGAATGCTCCTTCACAATCACTTCTCCTGGGATACAGAGATTTTCAACATATTACTTTCATGGCAGTCGATACCCTATTAAGGTGATAGCAAACCTTAGTGACTGTAATTTAGCATCAAATCTGAAGTGAGGTAACCAATTTGCTTGCCTAATGATATAATCAATAGACACAGAAATAGTGCAAGGGCAAGTCTGTGTTTTTCTGCTTGCTGCTGGCAAGACAAGCAGCAATGTAACTTAATGAATTACATGAACTGCCTGTTGTGTGACTTGAGAGTCATTAAAGATTAAAAAAAAAATCACACCTCTCTTGGGAAAGCCACCAAAGTGATTTGGAGGGCAGAGTAATATCTCAAATCAATTACCATTGGCAGATTACTATGTTGGATTTCTTATGATATTTTTGTAAGACAGATATATATATATATATGTATACGCATGTTTTTTCTCCAACCTACCAGTTCTGTCGTCAGTGAGAAACCTGCAGGAAGCTCTCATCCGGCTTTCTCAATGTTGAGAATCTTCTCTGTAGTAGCTAAGATAGGAGTCAGGGCTTTTACTTTACTCCCATCATTTTATCACCCATTTTATCAATTGTATTTACCAGTCTTGCCAATTGATTAGTGCCTGCACTTTCCATTGGTGCCACTTCTATGCCCAGGGAAGTGGGTGAACTCACAATTCCCACAATATCACATCACAATTGCTGCAGTGCCTCTAAACCATGCAGAGCAAAATTCAGTCTGCTGCATTTGGCCTTGTCCAAATTAAATCAGTGGAGAGGCAGAAGAGATTTTGAGAATGCCAGGAAAAGCCCAGACCTTTGACACTGAGTTCCCCTGTCCTTCCACAAATGACTCTCTTGGTGAGAAAAGTTCTGACGTGTTGGTACAAAGCCAGGCTGGTTTGACTCTACTGAGGGCTTGCACGCTTTTGAAACATCTGCTGAGCAAACTTAAAATAGCTTAAGCAGGTGCAGCTGTTTCTCCTGGGACTTACAATAGTGCAATTGGCATGATCTGAGCTGGGTTTGGGTACGTTGCAAACTCTGTGGTGGGTCATGTCTGAGTTTCCCTCTCTTTTGTCTCTGTTCAAAGCAGAAATATTGCTGGTGAAATATTGCCATCACCTATCTTCTCCAGGGGTATCATAAGGCTTCAATTAACTTTTAGAGGCATCAGTTACAATGGCCTTTACCCCACCAGAGTGGAAGGTTGGCTGTAGCATCAATCGTGCTGGTGCTCCTGTCTTCCAGAAGCCAGCAGTGATCTGACCGGCTGATCCTCCTGAGACACTGGCTACTGAACTGAACTCTGACTGTCTGAAAACTAACAGCAGGGAAAGAATAATGTCAAAAATGTGTGGGTATTAGCAAGAAGAAGAAGTATTGCTTTAGTATCAGATCTTCACAAAAGAGGTGGTGAAAACAGTTGGAAGATTCCACGTTTTGTTCCTTCCAGACTGAGTTGGGGGACTTAGCAATGAATGACGGGCTTAACCATGAATGGAGAAAATATTTGTCTAGGGTGCAGGCAATTGCCTGCAGTCTGCTTTGCACATCTTCTTAATCTCCTTTGTGGTTCCCTGTTAGCTATTGTGTTAGCCTTCAGTCCTGTCTGAATAAAGTTGATCAAGCCTGCAGCTATTTTTATAACACTGCCTCGAGGTACCCAGTTGGAAGCTGCCTGTTTGCCTTGTGTTAATGGAAGTCAGGCCCAATTATATGCATGTGGGGGATAAGTTGTTTCCTCTTGCTCATAATGAATTCTGACCTTTCCCAGGATCTGTCTTGTCTGTTTATTCAATAACACACTACCCATCACACTAAGGAGTGAAATGGAAAAATCCCCAGCCCAGCACAATGGCAGCCATCTGCCTTCTGTTTAAGCAGCTAATGATGACAAAACACAGGTATGAAGCAAGCAAATGTGACTGTATAAGTGGGCAGCTCTGACCCTTTGGCAGAAGGAGCATTTCAGCTGCAGTATTGGATTGAAATTCTCTCACATTCAGCCTGGAGAAGCAGCTGTGGCCATGGGGTGCTTTTGTGCTGGTCACAGTGGTTTTTCTCTGTAGGGACCAATCTCTGAGAAGAGCCCAAACTCCTGGGCCAGTGTAGTATGGTTGTGGATGGGAATGTCCCTGTATCCTTCAGTACCAACAGGGGAACTGGACTTCTGCATGGTAATTTTGCAAGAAAAGCATCATGGACATTCAAAAGTTGTGCTCTTGGGTAGGATGTGAGTGTGTAAACCACACAGAGTCTTCTGAAAATTTACCCCCTAGCCTTTGTCCATGGTGCCTCTAAGCCCATTTTTTCTCCTGTTGTTTTAATCCCTGTGTGTGTGTGCATGAAGATGAGGCAGCTCCCAGCTGCTAAATTACTGGAACAAAGGCAAGTTTTCTAAAGCTTTTTATAAAACACTTGTTCCCTTCCTTTTGATGAATGATTCATTAATGTCTCTGTTTGAGATCATTATTACAAAGGCTATAACCTTTTTAATTATTTGAATGAACACAAAACATTTAAAATAAAAATTCTGGAAAGACCTAATTCACGATCATCAAAAGAGGTGTGGTTCTCAGCAAGCTATGTGTACATTGAACAGCAATATCATATTTACCACAAGGGCTGCAGAGCAACAAAATCTCCTTAAATGTTTGTTTAAGAAGCTGATGCATTTTTATTGATGTTTAGGAAAAACCTCCACTGTTTTCCTTGGCTGCTCCTGAATCTGCAAGGCACAGCTCTGCAGTTAAACCCCCAGGGAAACTCTAAGGCCTGTTCCAGTATGTGACCATCAGAGGCTGTGTTTGTTTCTGTAGTTTCCCCCTTCCTTGCTCTTCAACCCCAGGAGTAAAATTTTGCCCTGTGGAAGGCAAAATTTTTGTTTTCCCCAAAAAAACCTGTGAGTGGGAAGGGGCTGGCACAGCCCTACAGTCTGTAGTGGGGAGTGAAAAGGGA
>VWZV01016577.1:451969-634792 GCA_013397155.1 Irena cyanogastra
AAAAAAAAAAAAAAAAGGGAGAAGGGAGAAAAAATGGGTCAAGAAAGAACACTAAAGTAACTTTGGTAATTGAGAGTGTGCTGCAGCCTTCTTCCACTGTCCTGGGTGGAGCATGGTGCATGCAAAGCTCTTGAGGTGCGAGATTGGTCCAGTGATGCCACCCATGGCCTAAAAGCCATGGCCCTCTAAAGGAGGATGATTTGGTCTACTTGTAATATCTGCAGTCAGCAAGAATATCAGCTCTGCTCTGTTAAATATGGGCTGGGCCACTTTATTCTTTTTCTTTGTTTTGTGTAATGGCTTTTCTGCCCTCACGGGAGTCTCAGAGAGGACACAGCAACTGCTTTAAACACAGTTTTCCCTATGGTGTCCTAGATTTCCTGACAGCTCAGTTTTAATTTTGCTGTAGATCTTAATGGTTAGAAATGTTTTGAAACACTCATGCCCTAGCCAGTTGGAAAAATGTGAGATGGTGGCATAACTTTTCAAAACCTTATTTGAGGATAGTGCTTTCTAAACTGCTGCAAAATTTTGTTCATTTGAAGTATTTCCTCTTCCTTTCCAATAAGTTTCTCAGTTAGCATCAGCTCTGATTAACATATTGGAAGGATAGAAGGGCCAAAAATAAGCCAAATTTCAATTTAATATTCTTTGAATTATTTTTTTTAAATAGTGAAGCCAGAGGATGACAACATTATTTTTCCAAAAGCAGAATTTCAAGAGTTCTCACAGATAAACCTTGCGTTCCTCAGGTGTTTTTATCACTTCATAGAAAATGCTGTTACTAAAGTGTCAGTAACTAATAGTTTAATAAGAGTTTGGCATGAAGGCTAGTAATTTGATGGATTGTTTGTAAACTCTCCTCATAACTGTGCAGTAATAACAGACAGGTATGTTACTGGTACAACACCTCTCTAGAAGATCAGTAGGTGAGTTTAACAATGTGTGGAGGGCAGTGTGGTGGCACTGCAGTGAAAGAGCACCGTCATCTATCAACAACCTCTCTGGGTAAAACTTCACAGGCAGGATTAGTGTTCCCAGGGATTAGCCGTGGGAGCACTGGGTACTTGCTCAGGCAGCAGCTCTGAAGGGATCAGGCTCAGGAAAATACCTTCTTCTTCTGCCTTTTTAAGCCTGATAGCTGTGTCACTCTGGCTGACAGCAGTTGAAGTTTCCTGATGCAACAGGATGCAGTGGGGAGCAGGAAGGGCACAAGCCACTTTGGGAAAGGGTTCTGTAAAGAAGTCCTAGCCTGCCATCCCCTTTTTTCTTTTTTGCTCTTTTTTTTTTTTTTTTGGCAGAACAGTTATTGAAAGTAAGTTATTAAAAAAATAGTGATTTGTTGCACATTTTTGCACCTGCTGGATTGAAACCTTCCATGTATGCCTTTCAGCACCTTTTATTTACTCAAAAAATGGGAGCACCTGAAAGTTAAAATCAAGCATGTGCATTTCTTGTTTCCAAACTGAAATGTTTCTGGAACTCCACTCTTCACTGCATTAAAGCTGTCATAGCCTCAAACCCCTCTCCAGTGCCACAGTTATTCTCTGGCTCTCAAAGCTGCTGTGGGATTGCTACCACTTTAAGTCCCTTTAGAGCAGCAAGAGATACTGCAGGGAACCTTGGGAGCTGTAGCTTGATCCAGCCAGCACAGGCTCTGGGAAAAAATATGGATGCAAAACATCTGAAACACGGTTTCTCCTAGGCATCACTTGGTATTTCAGTTGGTGGTTTAAAAAATAGAAAGAGACTTTTTTTTTTTTAATTGCTTTTTTTCTTTGGTTTTTGTTGGTTTGTTTGAGGCTTGATTTTTTTTTTAGCTAGTGGGTTTGTTAATTTATCTCATCTCCACGAGTGTGGTTTTATATGGATGTACTTGTGGAAAATGACCTTAATTAATACACAAAAATATACACGTAGAACTTTGCATGTGCCAAAGGATGACAAAGATACTGGGGGAAAATGGGCGATGATTATCTTCCACCTTGATTCAATATAACCTTCCTCTGATGAAGGCTCCAGAAAGCTCTACAGAAGGAGGAAGAGCAAAACTGGGGAAATATAACAAATATCTTGGATGTAGAAAGCTTTTTGGTTCCACTTTTGTTTGAGCATGTTTAAGCCTGAGAGGCTGGAACTATTTCCTAGAGGTTAGACACAGCAATTTCTATCCTTACTTCATCTTCTCACATGAGATAGACAAGAAGGAACAAAGGAATCTTCCACCCTGCTCCTCACATGCCGAGAAAGACTCTTTTTGATCTTGTGTAATATAGAAGGGTTGACCCTATATCAAACTCTGGTTCAAAAATATTTCCATGCGGCCCAAGGAAGGGATTGAGAGCTGGGAATAGTCCAAGTTTGTTCCTAGCTCTTTCAAAAGGGGATAACTCTTTCAGAAGGGGAAATGAGACAAACTCATTTGATGTTTTCATGCCTCTGCAAAATGGGGAAAGGTACATTATTTAAGATGAATGAAGATAATTTGTTAATATATGAAAGGGGTTTGAGTTCTCTACATGCAAAATGTGGTAGAAAATGTAAGAAATTAGAAAAGAAACACTATTGTGCTTCAGTCAAATCTTTCTTTCACCCCTTCAATCAGCTTACTTCACTTGTAAGTGAATGCCTCTATTAACTCTAAGCCTGAGTGAAATTTTTAAGTGGGCTAAGTCACCCTTGCAAACTGACCTGTGTTCTTTGGAACAGAGTGGCCAGTGGCAAACAGTGATGTATGGTGTGGAGTAATGGGTGGCTGGTGCCCTTGGGGAAAGGAAAGTTTCTTAGAACAGTCAAAAAGTTTTCTGGCTCATGGTTTCTCAGCTGGAAAGAATGGAAGTGAAACATTAGTGACAGGACTAACACAGTAGATCCCTGCACACATTTCTGCTTCCTAGCATTATTCCCAGTCAGTTTTCACAGGCTTGGCTAAATACTGAAAGTTCCTGAGGAAGAAAGGGAAAGTAATAAAAGTCTCACTTCCCTCACATGCCCGCTGCAAATGCTGAGCGTGTCTCTGTGCCTTGCAGAAGGGTGACAGACACATCTCTCTCCTAACAGCTCTGCACGGAGAAGTCCAGTGTTTGTGCTTGGATTCTCCCTGTCAACAGCTCTGTAAATCACCCATGGGAGCATCATAGGGGGCTGTGAACTGGCTTGCTGCTACTGGAGGAAACAAGCTGAAACAGCACATAGACAGTGCCCTGATTTACAAACATTTCCTGTCTAGGCCAAGGACATCTCTACCTCTACCTCTGCCTCTTCCTCTACCTCTACCCCTACCTCTGCCTCTACCTCTGCCTCTACCTCTGCCTCTACCTCTACCTCTACCTCTGCCTCTACCTCTACCTCTACCACTACCTCTGCCTCTACCTCTACAAGGAGCTGATTTCTCTTCTGTCTATTCTCTCTTGGCTGTAAAAGTGCCAGTCATTAGTAGCTCTCATTGTTCAGTTCCTGAAATTTGTTGCCATCACTGTGATGCAGCAAACCCTGTGGACTTTTTCTACACTTTTGTGTCTTCACCAAAACAGAATGCACTGACACTTTCAGCTCAAGTTGTTTCTGCTTCTGTACATGCTCGCAGTGTTTTCTGTGACTCCTCACTCACACCTGTTGCAAAGCTAACAGGAGTCACTGTGAAGTTATTCTTCAGTGAAGGGAAAGATGGACTCAATTTTCTCAATCTTGTCTTACACAGGAAATATACCTCCAAATCTGCAAAATTATGGTATTAAAGGCACACCCCTGCTAGGAGTGGCAGGTCCAGTGAAGGCAGGAGGTACAAAACAAAAGGTTATTCCTGATAGCAGAAACCCGTCTCTCCTTTGTGTCTTACGGCTTACATTTTTTTCTTAATTTTCTCTGACATGAGCCCATCTGACACAGACACACAGTGAACATCTTAGCTTTCAAGTACATTTGCTCCAAACCAAGGTCCAGTGCAGGATAGTTGCATTTTTGAGTGCTTTCCATCAGGAATGGTTTCCCATTTCCACACTGGCAGTTATATTGAATGTATGGAGGTCATGATACAGCCCTGCAGTCTGGTATATAGGGAGTCTTTCTAATCTTTGCTTTGTGTCAGAAATGCAGATGAATGAAGTCATCTTCCATAAAAAAAAGACTTTTACAAAAATCCTCACACCATTTAAATCTACCTGAATGTGCAAATGCACTGGTGATCTGGTGCACACTGCCAGTATAGACAAGAAATTATACTATTGATGAATCAGATATACAGAGAATCCACATGTGCTCTGAGTAAAATGTCACTGATTTAATTCTGGTGAAATAAAGGGTACATAAAGAGGTAAGATTATGCTGAGGATAAAATTATGCTAGATGGTGGCTATATAAATCAGTGAAACATCAAACTATGTGATCCTTTTATTTATTTATTTTTTTTATGTGACCCTGACCATCTCCTGGGGGAATTGTTAGATTCAGGATATTGTATTAGCTAGACTTTTGGTCTGACCCACTATCTTCATTCTTCTGTATTTAATAGCTTCAGTATAATTGTTTGCACTTCTTATTTGAAGAAGACTTGCAGAGTGTGAGCAGTCTCAGGCAAACAAAATGTGTCTGTTGCTCAAGAGCACAGTTGCATTGTTATGTTAAATAATCTTAAACAGGGTGGGTGAATTTTTTCCTTTCCAAAGGTAAAAGAGAGGCACTTTTGAAGAACACTCTGGCAGAAATATATAAAAGAAGTGGCATGAATTGCATTATGGAGATGATTCTTTGTCAGCTATGGAGGGCAACCAGACAGCTGCCTAAACATAGCCGTCTAAATTTTAAATTATAAAATTTAGAAGAGATGATTCTTTTTTTGTAGTTATATTTGTCAGCTACTCTCTTTTAATGGCATGGAAAGATCCAGGTCCAAGATCTAAGCTGTACCATGTTATAGATACAAGATGAAGAGTATGCCTCTCAAATCATGCTTATCCTGTGTGTATCTGGGAAGTATTTCTGGTTAGTTCTTGCACTATGTCAAGTATTGCTCTTGCCCCAATGTTGAAATTTGCTGAAGCAAAGTAAAGTGTCCTTGGATACATCTCATCTGTAATGCCATCCAGTGAATGTCAGTGAGAGGCTGATGGTTGTTTATTACCCCCTGGGAAATTGCTCTGCCTAATTTATGTGTGGAGCTTTGCTAGATGGGTAAGAATACAATCCCATCAGCCTCATCTGCCATGAGAAAACTTCTCTCTGACATCTGGGCCATTAAAGTAAATGACAGGTTTTACTGCAGTGTCCATCTCTTGGAGGGACATTGCAATTTGCTGCTTAAAACCCAAGTCACAGCAGAGCACTTTGGTGACAACTGAGACCTTGGCATCAATAGCCAATATTGATAATATACAGCACAAACTCAACAGGGAAGGTGGAAAATGGCACAAAGACATGCCTTGTTGGAGTAGGTCAACAAATAAAGCTTCCTCCTCTGTTGTGCTCCAGGGAGAGAACCTTTTTGCTCAGTGTGTGCTAAAGACAAGGAGGTAACAGCTTTGATTCTGTTTTTATTTATTCCTGACAAACATGATTTATGAATTAGAATCCTTGCTTCATTACTGAAAGGATCTATCTGCTCAGTGCCCTGACACAATGATTTCCTTCTGAGATTTTCTGCCCATGCATTTCCTAGCCCCATTTGTACACTGTCTTGTCAGTACAATAAATCATTACAGATAAGTAAATCCTTCTCTTAACCTTCTGGGTTGATAGCATTGCTAACATTTTCTGAACATATTAGTCCCAGCCTTTCTAAAAGGAAAGACATGTTGCTTTGTTGTGCAGCACAATAAATACAAAAGCATACTTGTTCCCCTTTTGGGTCAAATTAGTAGTTTTTAACCCTTTGCATTGCTTGCATACGAAGTCTTTTGAGTGCTCCATCAAAGCTTTGAAACTACTTCTGAAGTGCATGTGTGCATCATCATATTTGAGTATTTTATCACTGAATACAGATATTGAACAGTGCATTAAGCTTCTTAGCAATTTCACAAACTGTAAAAAAAAAAAGAAAAAGGAGTCTGTATTTTTAAAGCCTTTGAACTCCTCTCTCTACTAGCAGACTAATTTGGTATACAGTAACATGGCATTCAAATGGCTCGAGTTTTATCATAGTTCTTTTCCCTAAAAGCTACAGGTCTGCAACATGATTAAATTAATTTGACTTAGAATAAGAAAATAAAGCCTGGAGGTTAATGGAGATTCATATGGAATGAAAATGGAAATCAAACTGGACTACAGAAAAATTGCAGCAGAGACAAAACCATTCTGTTTGGGAAAAAAACCCCCAAAAATCCAGGAACATCACATTGCCTAAATAACCTTTTCAATATTTCTCAAAAAAAAATATATTTTGGGGTTTCAAAGGATTTTTTTTCTTCCATAATGCTTGAGTGCTCAAACAGTGATAGGATTCTATTTTTCTAGTTCACTGAAATGTAGCCACAACTTTTCTCCTCTCTGTCCAGAGAAAAGATAACTTGTTTTAATTTCTTTCCTGTGACCTTTTAACAAATATGCAAGACAAATCTCTCTTGCCCACCTTTCACAGTGATGTCTCAGCCCCTCCCTTCAAAGCTTCATGTCTCCTTTGATGTCTGTGAGTAGCCAGCTAACCAAGCTGTGACATGAGTCTGTGACATGAATTTATTTATGGAGACAGGAACAAGTCAGGAATACAGACATTCCCTTAAGCATTAGCACTTTATCAGAAAGCCAACCATGAGTTTATCCCTGACAGTAAGTTGCAGTAAGGCCTTAGGTATGTTGATTACCTCTTCCTTTCTGCTAGGGATTCTTTTGCAGGTTCCTAGGCTCAGCTGGCCCACACAGAGATGAACTGCTGCAGCAGTTTTCCTTTACAGCAGTAAGTCCTTTCTAATGGAAATTTGGGGGGACAGGATGGCTGCATAGCTAACCATGGGCCAGATTCTGATATGCTTTGAAGGCATGAGGACTTAGGCTGAGGTGATTTAATTAATTTCCCTGGCTTGCTCCAGCAGCAAGGTACCACACATTGTGAGCACAGGTCACCCATAACGAGAGCAGTTGCTATAATTAGTTGTCATCATTCTGAAATACAAGCACTAAAAAAAGGTCTCCAGGCAGGATTTTTTTTCCTCTTTTCTTCTTTTTTTGGCCTCACCCTTTCAGATGAATAGGCCTTCCCTGAAATACATCAAAAGACTGTCAAGTTATGTCCCACAAGGTAATGCAGCAGGTCTCTGATCATACTGGACTTTCCTAGCAGTGAATCTTTCATCCCAGTGCATTTTTTAAAGCTGAGACAGATCACCTTATCTTTCCTCTTTCAAAGTATCCCATCCATATCTAATGTTTCCTGGGACTTCATCTGCATCCAATTTCCTCTGCATGTCTTGTTCTAAATAGTTGCCATGTGTCTGCCGTTCACAGAACTTTCATTCTATTTTGTGGATTTTCCAGTGTTGAGTAAGCCAATGCTTACACTTTAGGAGCAAAACTTATCTAATGGTGTCCACAGAGGCTGTGGAAATTATGTTTGACATCTCTATTAATCTAATTGGCTAGTGAATGACCGATGAAAGTAAAATATAACATGTTCCCATCTTAGAGATAATTTGTAATGGAGGATGAGTATGCTTCCAAAAAAAAAAAAAGGAAAAAGGTAGATGTCTGATGCCCCGCTGCAAAGGCATCAACCTGTTCCAGAACTTGTTGAACTCTGGACTTAACAGGTGAAAGCTGCTCAGACTGTGGTGTTGCTCTTGGCTGTGCTCTGTGTACAGGGAGGAAATAAGCATTGGGTGTTTGAGGTGTGTGAGAAGTGCAGGTCTCCAATTGGATGCTGCGGCTCCTGACTGTCAGACAGCTAGCTAGAGCAAAGAAGGTGCTTGACTCTGTGACCTGTAACTTTGAGCAGTAAGCATGCATTTAACTTTCTGGTGGCAGAAGAGATGAACCTCCATTGAAAACACAGGTATTTACAAACCTTAATGAAATTGCAACAGCCAGAGTGTGGAGTAAAAAGCACTCTTTACAAGGAACAGCGATCCATTCTACCATTACCCATAGCTAATTATTGCTTATATTTTCCCTTTGAAAAGGAAAGATAAACTGAATGACAGCAGGATCTGATTTTGTAAGCTCTAATGCATGAAAATATCTGTGAGTCCTGATGAATTTTACTGGAAAAAACCCAAAAGATATATAAGGCAGAAGTAAATCTGGAGAAGCATTAAATCAATGACATCCAATGAAAGTTACTGCATACTACTTTCACTGGCCAAGGACAAGTAAGAAATAGAGAACTGTTCTGCACTGTCTGGGAAGGTCAAAGATGCACAAGACAGCAGTTGTGCCAGCCACAGTCACAGAGATTGCTTGCCAGCAATGTAGCAGAGGCATCTGGCAGGTGCCAGCAGAGTTAGAGAAGGGAATAAAGCTGCCCTGTGGAGGAAGGTACCCAGATGTTAGGCAGTGAGCCCTGGATTACCCTCCACAGCTAGGAGGAGAGAGGGTGAAAGGACGAGCTGGCAAAGCAAACTTCCAGGTGTACAATGTGCCTGACACCTGTGTGTTTTGGCATGTGGACTATTTAACTGCCTGCTAGACTCTCCACATCCTTCCCCTGGATAACAAATCAGGTTAAGATCTGGTTTGTACTGTCAAATACTGGAGTGAGAAAATTTGATATTGGTAGCAAGAAAAAGAAGGTTAAAAACAACTACCATTTAACATACAGTGATGTTTTTAGCTGGTATATTTTTTTGATGGTGGTAACCCAGATGTCTATTAAAAAGAAGAATATAACGCTCTCTAAAAATATGAAATACTCAACACTATCATACTCTCAGAATTACATTACTAGTAACACTCCACACTAACATTATAATAATTGCCATGAAGCTGATCATACATGCACTTTAATAATTGTTATTGTGTCAGCTACTGCAACTCTAGGCACACTATGCTTGTATTTGAGTTATTTAATAAGTTTGAAGAATATCTGAGTCACTCAATGCAGACATCTTGTACTAGCTGCGGAGGAATTTCTAATGAACTGTTTCCTGATGAAACTTGAAGGCTTCTAACAAACAGAACATGACATTCACACTCTCTGACATAATTTTATAACTCCTCAAAACTTTTCTGTCATATAGGCAAAGGAGAGCACTGCTCTGTTAGTGTTTGTATTCTTCATTTCCCTCCTAAGTGAACCTTCTGGTACTCATTTAATCTTATTCCAACCTTTTTTTTTTTTAGTATGTGAATGGAACAGTCCAGTAAAGCCCCACATATGGATCTTTGGTCAGGCACATGCTCTGGTAATGTTGGTACCATCAGTAGTATTGTGAACTGCTTAAGCTTTCCCATTTATGAATCCTAATTTACTGCTTGACTGACTTAAACTCCTACTCTCCACCTTCTGTTGAGGTTGTCTGTAGGGCTCTTCTTTAGCAGTGGCTTTATTCTCATTAGCTGGCAAAGTCTAAAGTTCAGGATTCCCTTTTGTTTTGTAATGATAGCAAAAACCCACTCAGGCTGTAGAACCAGAAGAGTGTGTGACAGTGTGCAACAATCCAGATCCAGACAAGACATTGGTTGTTGCTCTAACAACATATGAGACTCTCTTTCACCCCTCCAGCCTGTGTGGTTTTACACAGAATTTCTGTTTCATTTATTCCTTCCAGACACCCAAAGAATTTCTCTCAAATGTAAAACATCTGAAACCCTTGGGAGACCAAATCAGAGATCTAATTTGGACCCTGAACAAAGGCCATCCAGAGGAACCATTAAGTAACCGTCTCCACAACAGTCCATGGAACAAAAATCCAGCAAAGGTGATGGAGAAAGAATGTTCAAAAAAGTCTCCATATTTCCTTTGTGTGAGACCTAACTCAACGTCTTTCTACTTTTGTTACCAAATTCCAGGTTAAGACAGAAGAAGAAAAAGTAATATGGGTATGGAGAAAACTCCAAATTTCCCTCTGTTCCAGTGGATACTCAAGCCTATTTAAGACAAAGTTGTTTCCACAAAACACTTATTACACACCCCAATAATGGAGCAAGTACAGCTGCATTACTGTGGTCCTTTGCCTGGGTGAAATACTTCCATCAGGATTAGCTTGGGATCATATAATTTCAGTTTTACTGAACCTGGGATGAAGGTAGGAGATTGTCTCCATGCTGCTTCATTGCACTGTATGGCCTTTGAGCTGTGCTCTGTCTTCAAGCTGCAGCAGCTTCAGTCTCTAATTTCCCTTTCTGCCCTTGCTTGACTAAAACTTGGCCCTGATTTAAACAAGGCAAAGTGCTGTCATTAATGCAGCTGCCTATTGATGTCAATGACATGGGTAGTTTATTCTGCAGATGGTATTCAGAGTGGCATTGACTCTTGGGCTGCTCTCAGCACCCCATCCATCAGCTAAGCCCTGCATCAGCAATGCTCTGACACTTATTAAATTTAGATGGTTTGGGATTTTTCAGACAGCTTTATCTGTTTTAGTGGCTTACAGAGAATATGTGCTTTTGTCCTACCAACAAAACAGCTACTCTATTTTTGTCTGCTTGGACATCTTTGGGGGAGGAAAGGGCAGGACAAGATTGGATTCTCAGGCAGAAGTACACAGACCAGGAGAGTGAGACAGAAACCAGATTAGTGGACCCTGTAGATGTTTGTCTGTCCTGAGGCAACAGGGTTGTGGGATAAAACTTTTGGAAGGTCTGAGTATATCTCTTGATGCCTTGACTTCAAGGTGAAGAGAATGTTCTAAAAACTGAGGAATGGAAATATTTGGAAGCAGGCTGTAGAGCTGTGGTTTGCTAAGCAAGGAGCAGAGCATGAGAGCCTTTCCTGTGATTTGAGAGGGAGCTGAACTGGATTTTCAATCTTAGGACAAAGGCTCCCAAGTTACTCAGTGACAGCTTTGCTCTAGAGATGCTCTTTCCCTGCCTCTTTCTTTCCTCCTGTGGTTCCCTTATTTCAGTCAGAAATGACCAGAAGAGCAACACGAGGTCCCAGGCAAGTAAACCCTTGCACACATCTTTGTGCAAGGCAGTACCTGCTCCCAGCCTCCCGTGCTGCATCCATGCTGCTCCATCTGTTCAGCTGCCCTCTGACAGCCCATCTCTCTCATGCTCATCTTCACCCCCTCTCACGCTCATCCTACCTGATGTTCAGTGGCCTCTCAGCTGTGCTGCATCAGTCCCTCTCTCACCAGCAGTCTCCCAACAGATGTTCCCTTCCCAGTTTGTTAGCTGAGGTGAGGAAAGGTCGGAGCAGAGAGGGAGACAAGTGATGTCATCTCTGATAGCTATTCCTGGCCCTCTTCTCTGCCAGTCAGAACAACAAGGAGATCTGTGCATATGGGATCAGGCAGCCAGTCCACCTGTCCCTTTTTCTGCCTTGAACATGGGTTAGCTGAGGTCTAGGAGGCAAATCACTTTTGATGCAGGCACAGGGATTGCTGTGAACAAGGAGGTTGTGGATTTCCTTGCATATGACAAAGCAAATAACCTAATCATTGCTCATCCAGACTTTTCAGCTTATGTTCTGCCCTTTATTCCATATTTTGTAGGTTCCCAAAGTGGCCAAGATTTTTCAGGTATCTAGGTTGATGGGGTGGCATCATAGTCTATCTGCAAGTGCCTCCTGTCACAAGGGCTTGCCCTCTTCAGTTTAGTCCCTATGGAAATGAGCCTGTGTGAGCATGCTCTCAGAGAATGTGTCTGCCTACCTAAAAATTCTTTGCCAGTATCAGCCATATCTGACAGAGGTGTATTTGTCTCAAAGTGTCCTACAAGGCTTATGAAAGTGTCTTGTGGAGGAGAGTGGTGCATTCACAGAGGAGAGGCTTGTGCTGGCAAGCCTCACTGGCATCAGAGAGTCACTAAGGTAAAGAGATACTGGAAACACTGTTCATGGGCATTATTTCTAGAGTGGAATCATTGCCATTTAGGCAAGAGGAGAAATTTCCTAATGACTTGCCTGCTTTCTTCTGTGTTTATTTATAATATTGTTTATAGTAGCTATTTTTGTTTTGGTGTTGCAAAGCGGCAAAGATGAAAGCACAGATTTTCAGTGCTGTTCAAAAACAAACACTAAAAGCAAAGCACTCATAGGCTAAAGTAATACAGGCCTTGCACAGCTTCCTGCAAAGGTGAGTTTGGTTTGATGGAGCATTCAAGCAGGGTTTGGTGTGTTTTATCTAAATACAGGAGTTCTGCAAAGGAGCCCACAGACTAAGATGTGTGTATCACTGGGATCAGCTTGAATTCAGAAGCTTGTGGGTAGGCCCCTCTTGCATCTGTCATCTGACCATTCACAAATTTTATTTTCGCTGTAACATATAAGGTGATCTACTGCATTGTGGGCTAGTATCTCTTTGACCTTTCAGGTCATCAAAGACCTCCACCAGCACCTTTGAGTTATGCAGATGAACCAGGGAGCACATGAGGCTCCTGATGGCTGGTGCTACAGAACACTCATAGATTAAATGGGAGATTAATGGGGCTCCCATAATCTGTACCAACATGGAAGAATGTAAAACTGGATTTCTCTGAGTGCTTTGTGCATTATGATCTGTTATGAATTTTTCCATCTGCCTAAGCAGATGGTCTCTCATGGGACCTCCAGCTCCCTGACCCTCCTCCCTGCTGTACTGCTCTCTAGCCAAGCACTGATTGTCAGGCTGTGCCACATGGGATCATGTCCACCACGAAATGGCAGGTGTTTGGGCCCAACACCAGGGTAGGAAGGTGAGGACAGAGGAGGAGAGCAGACAGTTGTGTTTCTCTCCTGGCACTGGTGCAGATGTGCTGTCCCTCCAATGACACATTTTCTCCCTTGCCTTGCTGGGAGACACTCAGCAGTGTCTCTGGGAAGGAAGATGTGGCTCCAGGGATGTCTGATCCACCTGGGGCCCAGGATCCATGGGGAAAATGGGAGCAATGGGGAATGAACTGCAACTCCAGCAGTGCTCAGCAGCAGCTCAAAAGCAGCCGATCTTCCTTTTCACATGGTTGCAGATAGAATGTGTGCCTTTCCTTTGCTAATTGTAAAACAAACAGAGAAACAAACAAATATTGGGGATTTTACTGATTCTGACTTCAACAACTTCCCATTTTCCAGTGGAAGCAGATATAATTCCCAGAATTTGTAACCCAGCTGTACTGCTGTCTGCTATTTTCAATTTCCTTCCCATGATGTGGAGGTGCACCCTGCAGGTGTGCTTTCATCTACTCCTTAAAGCAGGTGAGTATATCTCACTGTAAATTAGCCAGACTTTTTGCAATTTGTCTTTTGGAAATGATCTGTAGTCTTTTTATACGTGGCCCTTAGCTGCAAAACCCTCTTAAATCTCTGTCAAATAGGTAATAATGAAGAGAATGCATTTTTATGCAGCATGGACCTTCTGACTGGAGCACACAGTTATCTCTTACCCTCCAATGTTCCTGCAGTACATGGAGCTGTCAATCACCAAATGAGCTGACAAGAAAAAGGGAGACAAAGAAGCTGAGGAAAATTCTGGTGCTTGAGTGAAAGTACATTTAGCCAAGAGAGATCTAATAAAGATTGCTGCAAAATGTGCTTAATGGCAAACTAAATTAGCAGTACATGCTTAATTTGGATCTATTAAAATTGATGCCTTCCAAAGATGCAGCTCTGCATTGAAAAATTCACATGCAGCAGAATGTCCCTTTTTTAGCTGTCTGTACAGGTGTACACCTACATCCTTATCCACCTCACAACCTCAGCATCCCCTTGGACATTATGGATGCTGTGGTGCCTGTGGAGAACAGCCAGTGAACGTGTGCTGTGCACATCTCCACAGGATCTGGGCACCTGCCTTGCCTTCACTTGGAGATGTAGCAGGTGGGAGAGGCTCCAGAGGAGATGTGTAGAAGTCAATAGCAATGAGAGTATTCGTTGGTGTTGACCAGCTGGTGGCTGCTGAGGACTGCAGCTGCCAAAATCAGCTGAGGGCTGCTGTGTATGGGTGGGTTTTGGAGCTCTGGCAAAAGCATGAGGAAGACAGATGCTGACAGAGATTATGAGAGCAAGCATGGATGTGCCTGTTTCTGATAAAATACAGATTTTTAGAGGTATTGAAGCTAGGCTGCATTTCCAAGCATCAGACTCCCAGACAAGTCTTATCTCCAAGTCGTCCAAGAAGGATTTTTGCAGGACTGATTTTGGCCAGTGGGTGAGGCAAGTGAGGGGTTTTGAAACATCCCAGAACAGATTGTTTTGGCCAAAGTTAAGGCGCCTTACTGTTAGTATGAAAGGTCACCCTACATCTTTCATGTCCCTTTGGGAATTTCACTGAAGGAGCTGTGTTTCTGTGAAGATGAGCTGACCCCAGAGCACTTCAGACCTTGTCTTGTGATAGATGCTCATTTTCTGATTGTCCACAGGAGTCAAAGAAACTCTTCATGCCCCACACAAGTCCTGTGTTGGAATTACCCTGTCATCTAAACCAGCCTGATGCTGTCTTGACAGGCTCCAGAAATAACTTGAAGTCCACATCTGGTCAGTGAAAAGAAAGATCAATAGTTTCACTCTCCAGGTCTCTCGGCACCAGTGGGACTTATTTTTCTCTTCTCAAGGTGTCATATAAAATGTTTCTCACTCATGTGCAATATTTAATACATAACTCACTGTTTGTACATATGCCAGTAACCCTTTAGATTCCCAAAACTGAAATACATCTTCTTTCTCTGACAATGTGTGCTGTTGTCAGTACCCTATTTTAGTATTGTAGGATTCTTCTGAAGGCTCAGGTCTCTGGAAAATCTGATTTCTGTGTTTAAGAAGTCACTGAAGCAAGTGATCTGAAAGTGCACACATTATTTCATGGGCATGAAAACAGGGAAGGAAAATATTAGCTCACACTTTGCGCCTTGTAGAGCAGTCCGCCTGTGGTTTCCTTCTCTTTGCTCATGAACCTGACTCATCTGTAAGTACAAAGTTAATTACTGTCTTTATATGGACAAGCCTCAGATCAATCTCTCTGTTCCAGACCCATCTGCTTGTGTCCAAATGAAATTTCAGCCTGTCTGTCTGGCATTTCCTCTCGATGTGTCACCCCCGGCTCCAGTTCAAGAAAGCTAAAACTCAGCTGTTCATCCTTCATCACAACTCTTAGCTGTTATCAACAATCTCTTTTGGGGCAGCTCTGCTGTTTGGTAGGTTGCCCATGTCTTGCATTTTTCAAAATATTTTCAGTTTTCTGCTTGTTCTTTCCATCTTCACATTTAGAAGATACTTCTTAAGCATCCAGAAAAGTGATCTTTAATCTTTTGTTGAATCCCCCAATAAAATTCTCATTTGTTAGGTGAACAAAAAAACCCTCAAAAAACAAAACAAACAACAAAAAAAGTCAAGAACCTCATTAATAACTAAAATTACTTGTGCTTGCTTTCCTAAGCTGAGGCTCAAATTATTCAGCTTTTTTTCCTGAAATTTGCTAGTATTGCTATTTAAGCAAGAATCTGGTAGAATCTGTAAAAGCACTGTGATTTGGAATGGAGAATAATTACATGATTTTCACTATAAATTTAATTACTGTTTAGATAGAAAGAGATTTAATTCTTCTTTCAAAGGCCTCCCATGGCAAGAATCTGATAGCAACAAAAGCACAACATCAGAGTGGAGAAAACACCAGTCCCACATCTGAAATCAGTCCTTCATATCCCTGCATTTAGCTGTGATTTGGCATCCTTCTCTGGCTGGGCAAGGGAGCTCTGCAGTTGTATTAGATCTGTGTCGCGTGCCTCTGAATTTGTGTGTTTTTTCCTTGAATGGGGCTTTGTGGCTACAGCTACAATTTGCAAAGATCAGTGTTTTCTAATTCACTAATTTGCTTGTTGCTGTTTCCATGGTGCTCTCATTTGGCAGGCAAGGAGCACTCTTAACAAGTGCACTGAAGTCAAGCTGGAATTAATTTCTGCTTCTTTCTGTTTCCTTTACTTACCCCTCCAGTGGAGAGGTGTGGAAAGTATTTCTTCCAGTTTGGTGGGAAGTAACTGAAGCTGGAACAGGGGCACTTCTGCCCTCAGCAACACATCCTGTCCCACATCCAGCAGCAAGCATGTCCTGCGGCAAGAGGGAGGGTGAACCTTCCAACTCTGACCTAACCCTGGTGGATAAATTCTGCTGATGGAGAGGGAAGGCACAGCAGAGGTGGCAAGAAACATGTCAATGAGGAATGGCAGGAAGGTGTGATGTTGACCTGGAAGACAAAGAGGTACCCCTATGAGCATAGAACTCGGGGCAGGAGGTAGACACAAGCCCCTGCCACCAGGGTGTGTCTGTGCATCTTCCAGGTCTGAGGTGGTCCCCCACGAATCTGTGGAAAGGCAACTAGGCAATCTGGTCAAGAAACCTGTTTTATTCCTACTCTTGATGTCAGGGTATTTACCCCTTGCAAAGGGCATTTTACTAAAATGTAAACTGCTAAGTAGACTGCAACAGATCCAAATCTCTGTGCTTTCATTCTGACCAATATATATATTTCTCCTTAAGTACTATTTGCTCTGTTTCCTCATCGACCTTTTTTCCTTTTTCCTAAACCCGCAAATACAATTTATTTTTTTTTCAGTCAGACTTATAAATTCACTTCTGTGGTACACAGTCACTGTGTCCTCACTTTCAAAACCTCAGATATGGGGAGAATCTGTCTGGAAAGCTGTCCAATGGAAAAGAACAGCAGAGCCAGGGCAGTGATTATTCTCTTGCACTCAGCGCTGGTGAGGCCTCACTTTGAATTCTGTATCCAGGTCTGGACCCTCACTACGAGAAAGATGTTGAAGTGCTGGAGTGTGTCCAGAGAAGGGCAACAGAGTTGGGGGAGAGTGGAGAAAAGTCTGATGAGGAGAGGCTGAGAGAGCTGGGTTGTTTAGCCTGGAGAAAAGAAAACTCAGGGCAACCTTATTGCTCTCTGAAAATACTTGGAAGGAGGCAGTAGCCAGGTGAGGATCTGTCTCTTCTCCCAAGTAACAAGCAACAGCACAACAGGACAGGCAGCTTGAGGAAATGGCTCAAGTTGCTTTAGGTTAAGATTAGATATTAGGATAAATTTCTTCACTGAAAGGGTGCTCAGACATTGGAACAAGCTGCCCAGGGAAGTGGTAGAATTGCTGTCTTAAAAGTGCTCAATGAATGTCTAGCTATGGCACTTAGGGACATGGTTTAGTGGTGGACTTGGCAGTGCTGGGTTAATGGTTGGCCTTGATGATCTTAGAGGTCTTTTGCAACGTTAATGATTCTACAGCTCTGTGACTCACAGCTTCGTGTTGCTGCTTGCTGTCATCATCCAGAATTCACAGCTGGTTTATCAATTTTCTGTCCAGGTGAGAGTGTTCACATGCAAAGCAATTTTAACTGACTTTAACAGCAAGATTTTGTGAGACGGTATTACATGCTTTGCAAAATCACAGTATATCATAGTTGCTCTTTTGCCGTATTTCATACAATTTTTTTTTAATATTCCTTTGTATCGACTCTCTTCAGTATTCTGTTTGCCTGCTGTCTTCCTTTCCTTCCTTCCTTCCATTTTTCTGAGGCCTGCCTTGCAGTTATTGTAAGTGTGAGATTCTCTACGCCTCCCTTCTGCCTCCCTCACTTGTTTTAAAAAAGTAAAATATTAATGATTACATTGTGTTTTAACACTTGGTTAATAAATATATTAAGAGAATTTATTAAATACAGAGAGCATGTTGCTAAGTCAACTCCACATCTTGTAGCACAATCCTTAATTATGTAAATAATCACCCCACAAATAGTCCCTTTGGGTTCAACAGCAGTACACGGACAAGGGAGGATTTCTTATTAAACATTCAAAATTGGGTCCAATGCACAGCATAATGAGACTATATTATGGTAATGATGCCTGCCAAGGTAAAAATAGGAGAGGCAGATGGTAGAGGAGAAAAAAATGCTGAATATTTATCCCATTAACAGTGTGAACCAGTTTGAATATTAAAATGAGGGCAGGGAGAGGCAGCATTGTAAATCTTTTTCCTTGGGGGATCAGTTTCAGTTCTCTTCATCATTTATGGTCATTAATTCCATTAACAGCTGTATCTCCGCTTCCATTATGAATAGTACCACATGAAAACTTACTGTACAGGTTCCTACTTTCAGTTTAATTCCCAAGATCAGATCTATATTCCATTTCTATGTTAAAAAAAGCAAATGAACAGTGCAGGTAACTGAAGCCTTCCCACTAAGAAGCTAGCAGTATAGCCCTTTCTCTTGTAAATCTGATTTTCTTAATAGCAATCTCCATTCTGCAGCTCCCTTCTCGGACAGAATTCTTTTGGGAGGTGGAGAAGAGTCAGAGAATGGCAATTCTCTTCAGAATGTTCAGTTTAAGATCTCATTGAAATGGGATTTGTGAAGTTTATGTGATCCTCAGTTAATTTTCTGGATTCATCAGTGTAACACTGTGAGTAACATGGTCTGTCATCTGGCCAAGGTAATTAGCTCTCTGCACAGAGAATGAGCAGGAAATTTTGAAATCCAAGCCCTAAGCAGAGTGCAGGATCAGTGTGAAGAGGAGCAGTGGGGATATTTTATTTCACTGGACTGTGTTACTTCAGACAGCATCAAATAAACTGATGGTGAGAAACACAAGACTGAAAATGAGGTAACCTCATGGTATCCAGAATTCAGATGGAGAAGAGCAAGAATCTTGCCTTGTTTTCTTTCATATCCTCACAACCACTCAAATTCTTGTTTCTTCTCTCTGTTATCCCTTTTAAAGTGAGTCTTCTCCCACCCTGTGGTTATTGAAGGACTACATCGTTTTGTGCTGCAAAATCGAGAGGATCTTCCTCTTCCGGATTCTGCCCACCATTCCTGGTCAGTTCTTCCCTCTCAACAAGCCAAGTGGCTGCCCTCTGGCAGAAGCCTCTGACAGAGCTAATTTCAAGTTTTCTTTTCCAATTGGACTGGCTTGGTTGCCTCTGTAGAGTTTGCTCAAGGTCCAGCGGGTGTAAGACCTGTTAAAGACTGTGGATATTCAACACTATGCAGTGGTTTAAATCCAGCAGTCACAATGCCTGAGAAGAGTTGGTGTGAAAATTTTACCAGGATTTTGACTGAACTGAAGAATGCTAAATTGAAGGGAAGGACAGTTAATGGGAGCATTACAACAATAATCAGAAATACTAGAAGCCCTGTGCAAAATAACTTAATTGACCCTTTACAAAAAATCACTTTTTAATGAAACTGCTTTTGATTCACTATGTTTAAAAATGTATTATATAGCAAAAGGTGTGAATCTGATCATTGTGAAAGTACCATAAATAACTTTCAGTTCTTGAAAGCTGCTCAGTTTCCTTAAGTGAAGTATTCTCATCTTACTTCAGGGAAATAAGGGTTCCCATTTATTTTTTATCTCTTGCTCTGTAAGCTAGATTTTCTTCTCATTGGTGCAGATACAGTTCTACTGCAGTCAGAAAGGCTGCATTTTATTCAGAAGTATATAATAGTTGCATTAAGTGCACTTAAAGAAAAGTAAAAGAAAGCTTCTGTCATGCCCTGTTTCCATTTGCTTACACTCTCCTCTCTATGGTAGAATCATTTCTTGACTGCACATAGATCGTAAATATCTAATATATTCTGCACTAACTTAAATTTTCAGGGATGCAGTTTTTTTTTTTCCAAAAGCATTTTAGGGAAAGCAGGGATGCAATTAGAGGTACAGCTTTACTGTGACTGAGCGACTTTAAGTGGTCAAATTTTACAATACCAAATGTCTGTGCAAGGCCAATCAGCCCTAAATTAGTGCTTTTCTGAGACCTTTCATGCCAAGATTAGTCTCAGAGCAAGTATTCATTTGTTCTCCATCATCTAAAAACTTATGTGTTTTCTCAGTAGAAGAGGCTGATGTGGTCCACAGCAAGGCATGAAGTTTGGCTCCCTGAAAGGAGCTGGGAAACTGGAGATCTGGAAACTTAAAGGTGAATTGGTGGCTTAGAATTTTTTTCAATGCCTTGGTCATTTGAGACATCACTTTATCTCCCCTGCTTTTTTAAGATTTCCTTTAATCTCCATCTCTTTCTCTTACATAAAAGCAAAGGAAAAGGATCAGTTTCTCTACGAGGCAGGTTGGATTAAATGGAGAAATAGAAGAGCTTTGTTCAAGTGCCTTGTTCATCCTTTTTATAAACAGCTGAAAATTAAATCACACGTATTCTTGGTTTTCAATAGCCAAAGCTGAAATGATCAATTTCCATCAGCCTTAGTTTGTTTACTGATGCACAGGCCACAATGTTTGGAGGTCATGTTGCAAACAGACTGTGCCTTGAAACTGATGCATATCTCACACTCCTGTTTCTTCACAGTGAAGAGATGGAAAATCAGCATTTGAATTGAAGAATGTCTTGTATTTCAAGTAACCCTACCCTGTGGAGAGTTTCTTGTCTGTATTTCAACAGGTAGCAGGGCTGATTATTATTACTGAAGGTTGCCGAGACAAGTAAGTGTTTGTGGATGTGCTCCTGCTTGGCAGAATGAAAGAAGAGGACCACGTTCAGCTCCCATTTGTCCAGGCTTGTACTATGGCTCAGAATGACAGGGATGCCACTGAGATATTTGGAATAATAAAATAAGAGGGTGTCAGCACAAAGTCATTGGAGACAGGAGAGACTATGTTGGTAAGGGCTCTTATGAACAAATTCAAGCAAATGTTGAGATTTGAGGAGAGATGCAAATATGTACTCAAGGTGCATGTATAAGCTGAGCACATAAAGAAAATTAATATTATAATTAAGATCCAAATTCACTGGATTACAGTAAGTTTACTTACTACACGCCAGTGTCCTAAATGTTTATTTCTTATTTGTATGCAAACTTGTGATAGGACACGCTGGTGGAAGCCCGTGTGATCCTGGTCTAACTGATGTTAGGGGTATACAAATCCTATGAATAAAACAGATTAAATAAAATGTCTGTTTAATTTTTTTCTGCTGTTGCCCCATGAAATAGCCTCTAACAGCATTAGGCTAATTTGTGCAATCTCCTGTAATGGACAATGAAGTGTATTTACGGGTAGAAAAGCAGTCCTAGTTGACCTCCGTTCCCTGAATGCAACATTCATTCTTTCTCTCTTTCAGGAGTGAAGAACAAAGTGCTGTACAGCAGCTTCTTGGTGATGTCAGAGCTCACAGCAGTTATGTCTGCAGCCTAGTGAGGCAAGTTTTTTGTCCCATTTGCACAAATGAAGATAAATCCCAGCTACTAAGGAAAGGTAAGATGATGTTTCAATTACATTTATTTTATATTCAGAAACACCTCTGTTAATAGACACATCAGTGTAGGTACTGCAAACTGAGCTAAAGTGATAAGGGAGATACAAGACAAGATAAGCATGGTAATTCACAATTATCTTGTTTCCAGTCATGTTTCAAAGATTTCTGTCACTGTGAACCTAAAGACACCTATCCTTTCAAAGGCTTTGGATAAAGATCTGGTCATGATGTCAGAAATGTGTGGGTGTTTCAGGGAACCAATACAGTTCAAAGGACAGACATTAAAACACGTTTTTAACTATGTGGAACCTGCTTCCCCATTCCCCATATGTTTAGTAGATCAATATTATCTCCTCTACAGTCAATAGAGCTCACTGATGTAAAACTGCTGTGTGCATGCTCTTAATGATTCATAGTTTTGAATCCTGGCCAGTTCTATAATTCAACCCTCACAAAGGCAAACAACCTCCTGCCAATCTGCCCTTTCTTCTCTCATCCTGTTATTTGTTAGGCGTCTGTAGCCCATTAGCTGGCTTACTATGGTATTAATAAATGATATAATTATTCATAGCCAGATCTGCTGATAAGAAATCGAATGCTCTGGTAAACAACTGACTTTTTTTCCGTGACATCAACAACAAAGTCAAACAGGGTACAGGAAAAAGAATCATTCCCAGGACCATGCTAAAAGATTGTATAGTTATGTAGAAGAGGACAAAAGCTGCTTTCAAAGCACTGATCAGGAATTTTCTGTGTCATTTCCAGCAGACACCTGCCACCATGACTTCTGCTCCTGCCAGTGACATATGAACTCATATGGCTGATCAATCCATGCCAGGTCTGCCCACCATGGGAACTTGGTCCCACCATCTTTTCCTCCATAAAACCAGTGCCTCAGGGTATAGGAGAGCACAAGTGGCTATTGGATTAATTTGTGGTACTTCCTTCCAATGCCACTCTTGCAAGTGCTTGCTGTTCCTCCCTGGTTAGGAGAGTGTGTTTGTGGGAAGCTCCTTGCATATTACAGGACTGGCTGAGCAGGTGCCTGTCAGCACTCAGGGCTGCTTCTCACTGCTGCTGACTCATGTGCCAGTCATGTTGGCATGGGCACAATCCCCACAGTCAGAATATGTGTGGTTTGCAATATGTGTGTGTTTTATATTAAATGTTCTTTACATTATTGTGATTCCTCTGGCTTTGTTAGGGTTGCTCTGACACCTTGCACGACATCAAACCCCTCCTCTCTCAGTGACTGCTGGACTACTAAGTGGTTTTGAGGCTGAGATTAACTGTGGTTAGAGAATTGAAAACTCTGGATAATGCTGTAAATACTTGTGCAGCTCTTCTTGACAAAGTAAGATCCATTTTTAATGCTTAAAGTCATTTAAAGTCCTTGTTCCTTTTTTTCTTTGAATACTCTGCATAGGAGTAAGGATAATTACAGGGAAACACCTCTCAGTGATTGAATACCATTTTATGTTTCAGTTTAATAACAGTGATGTACAATGATAGCTCTGAGGTTAAGTTCTGACATGACCCTTATACTGTTTTTCACATTTCCTGTGTTACTCCTGGTCTTGCAGGGTTACTATTTTGAGGCTAGAATCTTCTGTGCAAAATGAAGATAGTTTTCTAAGCCTTGTCTTTGTCAAACTCTATCATTCTTCTGGTATCTTGTCTGATCAGTCAGTTACCCTTGCTCCTCAAAACATTTCAGAAAAATCTGAATTTTTCTCATCTTTGAGGTCTTGGTGCTTTTTATGTCTTCTCTGGCTGACAGAACTTGTCACTGGCCTTGGTCTTGGTCTCTGAAAGCAATAACATCAAGTGAAAAAATTACTCAGAAACCATCTTTTTGATGAGTTTTTGAGTAACTGTCTTGTTGAAAGTAATTTTTGGTGTGTCTGGCATAATTTTTTATGCCTTTTCCAGCACTAGGTTTTTCAGCAC
Source organism: Irena cyanogastra (assembly GCA_013397155.1). Classification (NCBI taxonomy): domain Eukaryota; kingdom Metazoa; phylum Chordata; class Aves; order Passeriformes; family Irenidae; genus Irena; species Irena cyanogastra. Next base: position 475,181 of record VWZV01016577.1, read on the forward strand.
CTAAATTGCAACTAGTTCTGTAGCTAGTATTCAACTTCTCTGTGTTGCCTGCACAGGTAACACAATCTCCCTTACAGCCAGGTCACATATTTGTTTTTAAAATGTGTTCTAGGATCTTTTATTAAATCCTTAGGGCTTCCTGCTGAAACTTCTTTTGTGCTGGGTGGGAAACCTATAGAACTTATATTTTTTTCAGTGAGTTCCATGATGTGACCACTGATCTGAAGGTCTCTGGTATCTCTAAAGGTCTGTCTGGGAGAGATCTTGTGTCTGTGGGCTGTCAGAACACAGCATGTTTGAATGGGTCTGTTTACAGGTGATTCACCTCCTTGTAGTATCTCTTGTTGTGACTTTCCAAAAACTTTAGAGCTGTATTTGCCTAGTGCTGAACTGGAATTTCAGCATCAACATTAGCAGTTCTAAATGCAACTTCTGTTGAGCAGAGGTACTCTGAAAACTCCTGTCTCCCAATCCTGACCATCCTAGATCTTAACTTGGTATCTTCAGCACAGAATTTTTATTTTATCATTTGTTTATTTATTTATTTTATTTTTTTCCATAAAAAATAAAAAATTAAGAATAAGGAGAAACCTAGAATCATTTTTTATGTGTTGTAGTTTGTTCCATGTCCGTTTCTACCAGTTTCTAGTTTTCTGTCTTGTAATATCAGTAGGTCCATCCTTTGTTAGAGAACAAGAGAGAGTGTTTAAGCCAGGGATTACTTTCACATTGTTTCACTGGAGTTCCTCCATAGACAGAGACAGGCATTGGATGGTGTCCTTGGGCTGGCATCCTTTTCTCCCAGAATGTATATTTTTACACAAAAGTGACTTGGAAACTCATTCTTCTCTACTGACAATCTATACAGCACCACTCTGACCCTGGCTGTAACATCTTCTTGGGTGGGCATATATGAACTTCACTGGGTACAGGATGTTTTTCTTTAAGGAATATGTATGTAGGCATTCACCTTAAACATTCTAATTGTTAATGATGTGATGTTCCATTAGTTCCATTATGATGTGATGTTCCGTTAATGTATCTCTTCTTGTCTTGAAATTTTAAGCTTTTTCCCAAATGCACGAATCTCCATCTCTTCCTTCTCTGCCTCTTCCATTGCACCTGTTTTGAAAAATAAATTTCTAGATCCACCTTGTTTACCCTGCTCTCTAATTTTTTTCCATATTAAAAAAACAGGCAGTGAGAGGTCAGATTCCAGCCTCTGTGAGAGTCTTTCAAGACTCAAGTCATCAAATGAAGCAGGATTAGGACCTGTTTGGTTGGAGCCATGAGCTTTTCAGCCACAAAACTTTTACCTACACAAAACCCCAACGGCACCTCTGGGACTTGACTCGATGGGGATGATGGCCATCATATTAGTAAGGATTAGTAAAGTAAGGATGGAGCACAAGTATTTCATTTATTCCTCTGGGATTCCACTCTTGTTCAAGGTAATAGCGGCCATTGTCAGTGTTATTTTACTTTCAGTTGTTTCAAGATTGATCAAAGCTGAAGGGCTATAGGCACTTGCTCAAAAAAAGATGTAACCTGTTCTGTTTGCTTTCCTGTGGAATTGATTTAACAAAAGATGTCTGTCAAGTGGGAGGATGAGTGGGTGGGCCAACACAAGATGATTTTCCTGGGCACATGTATGCTGGCATTTCTGAGAAGAGTTTTAGCAGCTCGTTTCTGAGTATGGAAAACAAGGCAGAACAAAAGGGCAGGTGGCATGACCAGTGAAAGGCTAAGGATAACAAACAGCACATGAGTTGCCTGGATTTAGTTTCAATGTTGTGGCAATTTGGGCGTGAAAGCTTATCAGCTCTCACAATAACATCTGATTATGTTTTTTCTAGAAGGATGCTTATGTTCTGGAAAAGCCATTATGAAGTTATTGTTTTATTTTAATTTAATTTAAAACCATCCACCCTTTTATAACATCAGCCTCTGCATCTTGCTACAGAGTGATAATCATTTGGGGAAAAAAAAGAGGCCTGATAATTAACTTAGTTTTGTGTGTATGTCTACAGAGCCACTACAGCAGCAAGAGATTTGAGAGGACTGTTCCTTCTCTTTGTTTGCCTTCCAATTGCCAAACATGCCATCTCTTCTGTTCTCCAAAAGAAGCAGCAGAGGTAGTAAGTCATGCTCTGCTCAGCTCATGCACTGTGCTCTGCATGTGTATTCCATTCATTATGAAATACTGGAGGTGAAAAAAGTCTTTTCCTTAAAATGGGCAAAGTTTACATAAATATTTATTAGTGGTAGGCACTGCTTGAAGTCACATAATGTCATAAGAGACCTCACTGGACAAATTCAAAGTTCATAGGAAGAACTTTGAAACAAATGTTGAAGTCAGATTATTCAGTAAAAAAACCCAAACAAACAAACCATCAAAAACAACGTAAAAAATTGTGGTGGTACTTGTACCACAGAGATCTTTACTGTAGGGGCAAAGCTGGACTGCAGCTTTCCTCCCAGGGAAGGTGTGTGGCTGGGCTTGGACCCACTATACCCAGAGCAAGCAGGATTTTGCTGTGTGGGCATGGGTTGCAGTGCTGAGACCTGAATCACAGGGAGTTGCTGTGGGTGTTCATCCTTGCAGGATGAAGGTGGGCTGAGCTGACTGGTGGTCTGGGACTGCTTATCAGAGGACTAAAGACAAGAGGATGCTGGAAAAAAATACAAACGTTTCATCCCCAAATACCAGCACACCTGCACTTGGTAGCAGGTGGCCTCATGCTGCACTTACAGTTATTTGACTCTTCCCTTAGGATACTAGAAAGTTAAAGTGCGTCCACAGCCCACTGCCAAGGGTTGGATGACAGGCTGAAACTTATCTTGAGACATCTCATTTGTATGCTCCAGACCTGTCTGTCTATTGAATTATTTATTCCTTTGGCTTTTCCCCTTTAATTTCACTTTTCAGAAGCTCAATTTTCTCTAGCTATCATTCTGTATCATGAGTCATGCCCCATGTACTGAGCAGTAATAGTGCATGCAAAGAGAATTGTACCAGCCAAAGTATCCAAAGAAAACATCATTTTTGGGAAGTGGAATCTGCCATGTTGCAGCAGAGCTAGCTTCAAATTCCCAATCTTAATGAAATTGCTACCTGAACTTTTTTTTCCCTAGATTTATTTGCAGTTCTTTGCGATTTATTTCCAATTCATGAAGATGTGATGCATGTAATTACAGCAGCCTTAAAAGACATCACAGATCATTGCAGAACAATTCCTCTCTGAAGCCAGCAGGACTGTAATTAGTATAATGTCCACTAAATGACAGCCCAGTGTGTGAACCTCAGTCACAGCTGCTTTGGGTGTTATCAGTCTTTCAAGACTTAGAATGAGCCAAGTCATGCATAAATGGTGTTTATCTTTGCATTGCAAATATGTCTGAGAGCTTATTATGAATGTCTCCAATTTCCTCAAGATTGATGCTCTAGATCAACCTGACTCTGTGTGCTTTAGCCTAGGAGCTGAACAGGGTATTTATCCAAAAAATGATTATTGCACCAAATATTGAACTTTTAATAGAAGTCATCAAAGATTTATCAAAATTGCTCTTTTATTCAACAGGAATGAAAAAGTCGTAACTGGATTATTCATACATGTAGCAGAGGAGCCTCTTGTCAGCTCCAAGAGGTGTCTGGATGCCTTTTTATTAAGCCACCCATCATAACTCAAAGGAGACTCTTTCAGTTGCTTTTTTTTTTTTTTTTTTTCAATGGAGGTGAAAAGGAGAGTAATGACTAATTTGTCTGGAAACCACCACTCCAGGACCAAAGTCTGTTCCAAGAGGTAACTTCCAAGAGGCCCTGACCTTTGATGGTTACATGCCAGGATTCACTAAGAGATGCACATTTGGGGCACAGAGAAGACGAAAACTTAGTCTTTTGTCCTTGTTTGAAGACTGTGAGTTATTCAGTAATAGCATGAAAAGAAATTCTGAAAATATGACCATCTCTGAAATAAAATCTTAGTCTTTTTTCCTCCTTTCTTCTACACAGAAACAATTAATAGTCAGCTGATGATATTTATGAATTTATAATTAGTTTTTCCTCCTGGAAACTTTTCCCTTTCTCAAATTTCCTCTGAGACCAAAGGGGTTTTATGGCAGCTGCTCCAATGGCAAATTTGGATTATGACAGCAGACCTTGGCTGAAAACCCAAATAGTGTCAACAGAGAAGAACGGCAGACCCTGCAAATTGACACCATATAACCCCTGTAGCCCCTACATTGTCTTTAAACATCTAAGTACATATGAAGCAGTATCCATTGCCATGTTAAATTTTTTTCTAATGCCATTTTCTTATAGAAATGGCAATTTGTAGTAGCTGAAGTTGGGATTTTTTTTGAGCTTCCAACTTAGAATATGCCATCAGGAAATTTTTTGCATTTTGCATGACTATGGTACATCAAATTTATGTAGTAGAGAGTATATTGAACTTGATGAAGATGTGAAAGTAACCCACATGAAAACTGATTGAAGTTAAATGATTGTATGCTGGTCGAGTCTTATCTCTCAATGACTTTTCTGAATGCAGGCTTTTTATTGCTGAACATGGCAAAAAACATTTCATCCCTAGTTCTTCTTAACATAAAACTTTTCAGAGGAAAGTCCTCATAGGAATCTTGTCAGTATTTTTAGATTGTGGGCTGGATTTATTTTGTTGTGTTGGCTCTTCAAGGCAGTCCATTGCCCCAGTTTTTTGGCACCTCCTTCAGAAAGGACATGAAAGCAGGAGGTGTTGCACTCATTTTTTCTGCCCAGTAAAAATCCTCACTGTGAGTCTGCAGCAAATCTGGGAGAGGTAAGTGGTCAGCAGGAGCTTCCCAGAGTCCTTTCCACAAAGGAAAGCTTGTGTGAAGAGGAGGCTGGTGGAATTGTCAGCACCTGGGCCAAAAGCACAGGATAAACAAAACCAGCAAAAGATAAAATGACAGATCATGCAACTCAGCAGCTGCAACATTCCAGGATATATTCCTGCGGTTTCTCCGGAGTCTACCTGGGAGAGAAAACTTTGTTGCAGATGTGCATAATACAATCGCTGCCTGAAATGTTCTTCTTTGGGAGCCTGGGAGGTGCTGCTGTTTGGCTCCCACTGCTTCATCTGTGTAGTACTGACACAGCTAACATAATAAGGAAGAAAGGCAGAGCCAGAGGTTTCCAGCTGAATAATTTAAAACAATAAATAAACTAGGACTATCACTATCACTATAAACTTCTTTCTACATTCTTTTACTGTATTTTTCTTTTTACCTTATAACTAATTATCTATCTTCATCAGCTAAGATTCCTCACTCAATTTTTCTTAATAGCAGTCCAAATCTGTTGCCTATCACCTGCTACTTACTTTTGAATGAAGAATCTGTCCTCATCTTACTCATTTCAGTTAATTGTCATGCTTAAATGATCGTCTCCAATCCTCTCTAACCCCAAGGCAACTCCTATATGCGTCTTGATAGGTGATTAATGACTTTCCATTCCTGGAACCAATGTGAAAGACAAAAGAGAAATAAGACAACCAAGAAAAGACTCTCTTTTTTAACCTTTCTTTCACCTCAATCATTTCAGGAAGGAAGACAAGAAGGATAATAAATATTTCACTCTTCTCCAAGGAACATCAGCTCTGTTGGTGCCCAGTGTTAATTACCTGAAAAACATTTAAATGAGGGAACACAACTTAAAAAGATTACGTTCTTTTCTCTTGTCAAGTTAGAGTGGCAGCACAAAATAGGTTTTTTTCTGTGCCTGTTGACACTGTTAACACAACCTTCCTTTAAGCTCATATGTTGTTCCTCAAAACCTAGATAAAGGTTTTGCTAAGAACAAGAGCAATGCTTTTTGTGGGTGCAACTTTGGAGTTGATCTAATTCAATCTACAGTGATTTATAGTGCACTAATTGTTGCCCAGTGTCTGTTTTGTGGTAACACTTTGGACTTAAGAGGTACAAGACTCAAAGCGCTTCACAGTCTGAACTCACCTTGTCCCATGTTTAGTAGATTTTTATCACCCTTGTCCACTTGTTCTCACCCCTCAGTAGCATGGATGAACAGAGATCCAAACTTCACACAGAACACGGCTGTTGAGGTACTCCATGCAGGAAGCAGGGGATTAAATTGATCCATAGAGGCTTCTTGCTTCCTTTCATCTTCTCTAGGGCAGTACTGAGCACTCAAACACATCCTGCCTATTTGAGTGATGATCTGTCATGTTGGGCATTTTTTTCAAGTGCTTGACTGTGATTTGACAATCACCTGTGGCTTTTACACACTTGAAGGCTCCTTGTGCCATTCCCTCCATGGTGAGAGCTGCCTCCATTGCTCAGTGCCACATAACCTGACCAGGTGAACATCAGCCGGGCCCTCCTTCCTACGATAACCTCAAACCCGTGGTTAACTAGATTATTCTCAGAGTCACCGTTCCTCAGCAGCTCTGTGCAAAGCTGATGATTCTGTTTTGAGAATAAGGGACTTGTGGCAACATAATAGATTCAAGACAGATTCTCAGGAAGCAGGAATGGCATATTTACTTTATTTCAGAGTCTTTTATGTCCCTGTTTACAGTTCCTGCTGGGATTCCCACCATTTTAGGGAAGCCTTGAGTATAGCTTTGTTATCATCTACAGTTATTTGGTTTTACTGAAACCCGTTCATTTGATGTTAGTCTGTGTCTGGTGTGCCAAGGCGTGGATCACATAAGCTAGTTAGCAGGTGTCACTAATAAAGCAATGAACCCTAAAAGTAACATCTGTCTCATCCTACTCAGGCTCTCAGATGATAATTGCATCACCTGCTACATAGCTCATTAGTACTGTCAGCTCTTCCTTCCTTGGCTCCCAAGACGGTGGGGAAACAAGGCACATACCCCTCTGTGTTTGGATTTCCACTAAGCAGATATTGAATTTTCATCTTTTCATGGAGACACTCAGGGGCTATAACATTACATTAGATGCTGATCCATCTACTTGTCAGGACTTTGCTTGGCTGGTTGGTCTGAGACCAAAGCCAGAGTGATATTGCTTAGAAGAAGGTGAAATCTGACTTACAAAAGGGCAACATCTTTAAGAGCTGACTATGAAAGTGGTATTACTCCGAGGTGCCAGGGGGTATCACCCTGATCTTTGCACGCAAAGACCGCTACTGGCAATGCCTGCCTTCCGAAAGGACTTTTAGGGGCTGAAGATGTGGCTTAGTTTGGAGGTGGAACATGGAACCCCTATGAAAGAGTGAGAGCAAAAGTGACCTTTCCTATCACTTTTACCACCCAATGCTACACTGATCTGGAGGGCAGAGGAGTTCACTCACAGAGACAGCACTGAAGACAAGAGACTCCTTTGATACCTCTGGCCTGCTGCAGATTGTTTCATTAATTGCTAACATTAAATGTGACTAGCGAGCTAACTCTGCGAGGGGCATAATTGGAGCACTGATGCAGGAAGACTTCTTAAAGAGCACTTAAAACTCAAGAAATTAAGGTCCTTCCATCTCAATTAGCAGATCTCATGTAACTCAAGTCTGAGGGGTGAGTACAGTGCAGTCAGATGAAGAACTGTGCTCCAACATCTGATCTCTCAGCTTGTGTGTAATGGTGACTGGGTTTGTGTGTTGGGGGGTGCACTATGCAGAGAAGCAGACTGTATTTTACAAACTTTACTAATGTCACGTGAGCCAACATAAAGGCCACAGGGATTTTTGAGAAACCAAACCTGTGAATTCAACATGGACAACCCTGGGCAGGTGCTGCCTTACTCCAGACTGGGAAGTGGTGCTTTCTGCACAGCCAACATTGACTCTGCACGCCAGCCCTGCTGCAGGGCAGCTGAGACCTCACCTGAGAAAGAAGCTTCATAGATACAGGTATGCCCAGCCTGCCAACTTTTATTTGAACAAAATGCACATAAGTGTGCAGGATACATAAGTGGTCCCTGTTAACATTTCATGCAGGCTTGTATGCCCCGTTGCACTCCTAGTACTTGAGTGGAGGATCAGCACAGGTTCTTTGTGGAGTCTCTGGGGTCTTTAGAGAGCAGACCCTTGCAAGTGATGTGGAAGATAGCTCTGCTCTTGGTGCTGTAGTCTTCAGGAAGAAATGTCTCTTCCAGTTTGGGTATGTGGGAGCTTTTGCACACCTAAGGAAAACTGTAAGAGATGCCTTAGTGCCCACTGAAGATCTATGTAAAGGAATGAAACAAATTTTCTATTCTTTTCATAAAGCACCTGTGACTTAGCTTCAGGATGTCAGTAAAGCAGACTTACCTGCCAGTTATATTAATAATGTGTATTACAGTAACCTCCAGAAGCCTCAGGACTGTATGCATCTCTACAGAAAAACTACATCAGGCAGTTTAAAAGCTGCAGGTATAAGATGAGGGGTAAGAGTAAGCTATTAATTTTGTCTTGGAATATTTTTGTGTATTTACCATTTTATTTACATGGTAAGATGCTACAAACCATATAAATACCAATCACACCAATAGGGGTCTGATCACACTCAGTTCCACAAGTCAAATAATTCAGCTTCCTGGTACTCATCCGGGGTCTACTTATGTGTAGATGGTCTACCATGGAGTTTTAAAAACCCACATGACCTTATGCTGCCTTGCAGAAGGGTGGATTGCAAACAAAGTGGCTGTGCTGGCCATATTCAGCCCTGGCTGAGATACAGGTACAGCAATGGGGCTGGATGATGTAGCTGTACCTTGGATAATATACACAGAAAACATCACCTGTTGGTGAAGGAAAGGGAAGGGAAAACCAGGGAGGGGAGACCTTTGCAGGACTGACCTGAAAGATACAAGGCAACAGCTGATTAGGATGTGGAATGAGTGAAAGAGAAAGTGAGAAAGGTTAGCATTCACTTTGCAGTTCTTGAGCCAAAATGTGGAGATACAGAGTAATAAAGAATGTAGATGGGCCGAAACCAGGAGTTGTTCTTCCATGATTAATATGACACATGAACACTTGGGCTTGGAGACACAGACTTGTTCCAAAGGCTCAGAAATAAGATAGGTTTCCCCCTTCCATCCTTCATCACATGGAAGTGGACCCATGGGGCTCACAGAAGGCCCATACCCCTTTGAAAAAGGCTTTTTCAAGCAGTTTGTAGATGTCCATGTGGGAAGGCTGCTGAGCCAGGGCCAATGCCAGACTTGCCATTTTTGGGACAACTAGCTTGACAGCAAACATTTAGCAGAGCAGATGCATTGGATGGGCCTGAAACGTTTCCCCTGGCAGGACAGAGTGAGACTCTACGGGTGTAAAACAAGGATAGCTTGTGAGAAAGGTGCTGCAACCTGCCTAGACAGAGAAGGACTGGGAGCAGAAGAGGTGAGTGACACCTCTCAGGAAGGCACAAACAACCACCATTTTTTGCAGTGTAGTTTGAAACACCGTAGGGGCATGCAGGAAGGCCACACTCCAAGGTTTTGGGGACTGCTGCTTTGTTTGCCTGCTGTTTTCCTTGAGATGATGATGATGATGATGATGATGATTATTATTATTATTATTATTGTTATTTTCTTCTTCTAGACACAAGGGCAAACAGTTTGCAGCCAGAAGCCAAACTGGCATGACCCTTGAAATGAAGAATGGCTGGAAAGACAGTGGTAGAAATGAAGAGTGGCTGGCTCTGTTGGCATGGGGTTGGCAGTCTGGAAAGAACCCAGAGGTCTGCTTTGCAGTTGTGCTTATGTTCCTGCAGTGCTGCCCTTGGAAGAGAGCAAGGGGTGGGGTTTGCTGCCTGGGCCTGCCAGGGAGAGAGGGTTACATGGAACAGACAACATAAATTGAAGGGTTTGCTTCAATACCACTGCTGCACTGCTTCTGTTAAACATTGAATTTTCCCCACAGCTATGTCTCATTTTTTCGTGTTTGTGATGCAAAGCTGAAACAACTCTCGTGGTCTCTCAGTTTTGTGGTGTCAGCCTCTGACCCTGTCAGCTGGAAAACTGCTGGTAGCATAGTAATTATCCAGACATTGGTTTACTTCATTCTAATGAAGGTGGATTTAGGTGTGCTTCTCACGGTGTGACTGATTAGCACTTTTTAAAGCCTCCTGGCTTCCTCTCCTTCAGCTGTCTCAAGAGAAGTTATTCTTTATTTTCAATATCTCATTATTGTGAGTCACTGGGTCAAAGCAGTATGATTTACATGATGTTCTGACAATGTTTTCAGGCTGTCAATTTGTATGTGGCATGCTGTCCTCTCTCTTTGCCTGATGAATGATGTGTACTTCAGAGCAGTGAGCATCTAGACTCTGCTCGATGTATTGCATTATTTCCAGTTCAACTGCTGCAACTCTGGCTTTATCTATTATATATATTGTCTAATACAGACAGAACTTCTAGACTTTGTCCATCTAGCTGCCTGTCTCAGTACTTACTGGGCACCATCCACTACTGCAACTCAGTGCTGAGCACAGTAAGATAAGGAAAGACTCAGTCATGATAGCTTTTTTAAGGGTATGTACTCTTGCAATTGGATTGATGTTAATGCATGTAAGATATACATACATATTTATGTATGTGTTGCTTGTATGTACATGAATAAAATAAGAAATTTAATTTAATCTCATTTGATTGAAAAAATTACATTAATATAGACAAGGGCTGTGCAGAGTTTCTTGGGGCAATCAGGAGATGGATGTACATGCTGACCTGCAGCAGCCCCACTAAAGCTTTTCTGGGCCTCTTTTGTACCAACCCTGCCAAGTGTTCGTTCTCCAGGCACATAGCAGTTTTCTATATAAAGGATGGTTTTAAAAATAACTCTCATGTACCTCTTAGATCCAGATGCTCTTTTTAGCCGTGGAAAACTCAACATTGTGATGACATATATTCCCACTGGGGAAAATATTTATTCTCCTTGTGTTGCAAAATGTAGTGTGCAAAATCTGCACGATAATTTGGGACTTCATTTATTATGAAATGCCTCAAGTATGAAACGAAATACTCATGTTGGTCTGATCCTATTTGTAGTAGAGCAAAGTACAGAAGGAGTATGCATGGGAATATCACTCACACTCCTCCCTCCTTATATTTTATGTGTTCTATTTAGGAAGCGACCCTTACCCATCAGCTAGTAAAGGAAACTCTATAAAAAGAAAAAGGGGAAAAAAAGCATCTCTTTTCTCATTTCTAATAATAATCATGAACAGTACCTTCAGAGGTGCAGTAAAAAGTACAAGATATGTGGTAGTCAGGTGTTATCTGGTACAGATATAAATAATTGGACAAATGGCATCATAGGTTTTTGGGAGAAGAGTAACACTGATGAGCCTTTTGCAAAATAATGAACTTTAGTCCCGATGGTATACAAGAGTTCTTTTTTTACTTTGGATTTAAATGGGACAAGATTGATATGGCATACTGCATTTGTTCAGTATCCTTTACGGAAAGAAAGATGTCTTTTAAATACTCAATAAATCAGACTTGTCTGCACATATTTAAAATAAATGAGTCGGGTTAATTTTACAAAGACATCTGTCTAGTTCCATTTTAGAAAACCTACGTGGTCTCCAGTGGCTTCTTTAGAAGGTTGCAGCTCTTCCAAATCTCCCATGACACTTTCTGCCAACCCTGTGCATGTTCCTCTGATGGCACTGAGTGCTATATTTAGTCAATTGAATCTTGACAAATAATTAGAAAAAAGGGCTGTAAGCAACTCTAAGGTATCCAGTGTTTGTAGCGTAAGTGTGGTGGCTCCCCTGAGGCAATGAATCCTCAGCTGAATGGTGTTGTGCTGCAGCACTCATCTGCAGATGGGGTCATTGAGTCCGAGTGTAGAAGAGGTCATAGTAAACTGTGATACTGTGTTATTTACTGATGGGAGAAGATCATGACTCGGGCAGCTCATACTCAATTCATGTTGGTCAGCTGTTGCTAGCACATAGGAAAATATTCTATAGGCAGTTTTATGCTGTGGTGAGATGTTGAATGGCTAAAACCACTTTCTGATATGCCAGAACAAGTGCTCAGGGTGGCCCCACCACAAAACCTCCCTTGGAGTCCACGTTACCTACGTTGCAGAAATATGTTGGAAATGGTTTGCTAAATGTGGGAAATGCGAGTGCTGTAAATTTTAAATGGAAATGCTCAGTAACATCTGTTGCTGATGGGTTTAGTGACTGTGCTTCAAGTTGGGTACCTGAAAATTCCATAGTCTGATGCAAAAAGCCAAGACACATACACTTCTATCTTCCTTCCAACCATCACATAGTCTTTATTAAGCAGAATATTAAATTAAATCTGAGCAGCATTTATCTCTTAAAATTCATTTTTTCTTAACATATGTCAGATAAAATCCATTCCATCTTCTGTCTGATTTTTAACTGCTTGCTAACACAGTACCTATTGCAAACTGCATACGGTAGTAAAAAATGTGATGGGATACTTGTCTGGATTAAGAGTAAGGCATCCAAAATAAATTTGAGTGAAATGACCTTAATTTAGCAAAGTACTTCAGCTTTAAGCATGGAAATAGCCAATGAATCACACGCTTAAAGCAAGACTCATGTATGATATGTGCTTCTTGCCAAATCAGGCATAAATTACATCTACACATTTAGTGGCAGCAAAAGCCCAGTAAAAAGACAAAAGCAGGCAAGCAACCAAACAAAAACACAAAGAAAAGATAAACATGAAAGCTTTGGTTCAGAAGCAATAGTTTCTCAGATGTAATGCAGTCCACATAAGGCCTGTTTTGTTTTTACTCAGTCACTTTATTATTTATTGCTCAGTATCAAAAGGAATAAAACTGACATTTATTAAAGGCCATTGTGATTTGTAGGTAATATTCATATAACTCTTTGAATAGTATGCACATTGTAGGGATAAATAAAAGCCATAGAAGACTGAAAAAGGGAGGAATCACAGTAGGATGCAATCATGTAAACAACAGCACACATGTATAGTTTAATACAGATTTCCTTTTGTCCACTTGACAGGCCTGATCAAAAGTAGCAAATATTTTAGTTGTAACAAACACTTGAGTTTTTCCTTTGAATGGGTGAATATATATATAAAAAATAATCTTATAAAGCAGACTGGATTAATATGTCTCTACTGCTTTTCCTCTTGATCCTTAAGGATTAAGAGAATCCTCTCCCACTGAGTTTATTGGGTACTTAAGAAAATGAGCTGAGCAAGTGTTCTTTAAAATGGAAAAAAAACCCTCTGCTGGTACTCCCACAGAAGATACTTTTGATCAGCCAGGAGTTTGTTAATAATCAGTATAGACTGGTTACATTGCAAAGGGCCACGTTTCAGCAGCTGGCTGCCCTGCAACTTCCTCTGCAATTAAACAATGCATAAGAGCAGCAAAATATATCTCTGAGAGGCTGAAGACCAATCTGCTCTGAGAACTTCTGGTCAAGTGTAGAGTTCACCTGGATTTTATAAGGCTTTGAGCAAGATCAGCAATTCAAATAGGGCAACTCAGCTACTGAGACCTGGCTATGCAACACAGATTCAACTTGACTCAATACATGGGAACAGGATCAGTAACTTCTTTTTTTAGAAAGAGCATCAACTTTGCAAAGGCCTATACTAGTCTGGCATGCAGCAGCAGGATTTAGGACACCAATTTGTGGTTAGTCACAGGAAAGACAGGCATTTAGTTTCAAGCTAGTCAAAGAAGGCATTAATTCAGCAGGGAGCTGTAGGATAGGGCTTAATCCCTATGTCATAATACATGCTAAGCTGTTTAAGTGTATTTGGTGCAATTACATCCAATTAAATACTTGGAAATCAGGTTCCCTGTCTTCAAATATCATAGGGTCCCTGCTGTACAACAGAATTGGCACTGACTGACTTGTATAATTTAGTCAAGACCCACAGGTCCCACAGACTGCTCACCAATACTGAAAGACTCCTGTGCCCAGAACACGTTTGAAGATGGAGGCATATATGGACAAAACAAGGATGTCTGCACAGTCTCACCAGCATGGAAAAGACTCAAGGGATGATCATGGTGGTTTATGCCAAGGAAAAATTTATGTTGGTGTATTTACTGCTGAATCTGCAAAACTTCTATTTAGCAAATGGGGAAGAGAGCTTTGGTGTGTGAGCACACCACCAAGACACTCAGTGCCTTTCTGTCACAAGTTCTGCATTTTGATAATAACAGACTTCAGTCCTGTGTGCAGCCTGTCCTTGCCTAAAATTTTCAGCCTTCCAGTGGGTTATATAACTGTTTTATTTTTTATAAATAGGATTAATATAGAAAATGTTTTAAGTGCAATAAACACAGAAAAATATAAAATGTTTCAAGCCTGTGGCTGTCTCCCAGCATTTTTCTCATTTTCTGTACCACCAGATAAGGGTGAAGGAAACACAGAGCGATGCCTCCAAGCAGGCTTGTGAATCCAAGGACCAGCTATTTTTGTGACCTATGAGAGCAGCCAACACACACCCAACATACGCTGAGAGCTTTTGTTCATATACAGAGAAAACAAAGGACACACAAATTCGCTACTCTTTCCTATGGGAAGATTGCACAGAAAGAGAAAGTTGCCAGCTTCCAGGGCACAGTGCATTTCTCGAACTGACATTCACACGGTGTCTCCAAACTGATTTGTTATGAGACTAAACACCAGGACTAAACGCTTAAACTCGGTTGGTGTTGGGGACAAAACTGTAGAACCACAGCCACACTCTACTACAAGCATTGGACTGTAGTACGAGGACAGTTTGAACGGTATTTTCCCCCCTCCCCCAAAACAGACACTTCAAACAAGAAAGCAGTCCAACAGTTTTCTAAGACACAAGAACAGGACGCTAGTTTAGTCCTTCAGAACGAGCCGTCTGTCTCCATCAGGGTTGTAGCAGCCATCTTGCACCAGAAATCAGCCCAGGCTTTGTTTTTCTCCCTCCCTTACCTTATTCCTGTTAGAATCCAAGGGCCTCTCATTTCCCTGGTGGTTTCTGACTACATGTTCTTTCAAACATTCAACTTTTCATATTTTTAGTTTTGCTATGGCAGTCTAAATGTCTTTTCCTTCACGTTGTTGCAGTTTTCTCACTATTTCCCTGAACATCTGCAAGACAGCCCATCTGGGTTGACACAGTGTGAGATGAGGCAGACAGGCATTGCCAACAAAGGGTCCCCACTGCAGGGAGTGGGCTGTTGGAATCAGATGTTTTCTAAGACGTCTATGGGGACAAAGCCTTTCTTCTTCCCGCTGTATACCTTGATAAAGCCATCGTGTTCCTTTTCGGAAGTCACACAAATCTGAATACAAAAAAGGTATGAAAATGTTAAACCCTTTGCCATGATCAAAGAGACAAATTATTCCAGGTTATTTATCAGGCAGGTTTAGACATCCTGCTAGTAACTTCTATGTAGAACAATCCCTGCTGGACTCTCACTGCTTTGAAAAGAAACTCAAACTCACATTTTTAGAGACTTACCTTTCCCCTGTCTCCCTGAAGTGCCACATAAGCATTGAGGGATATCAAAATCATTAAGAACTTTGTGGTGCATAAAAGATTTTGAAACTTGAATGTTGACTTCAGCCTACTGTAATGATCATGCTGCAGTTTTCTGTGTATGAGAAAAATGGGTATTTCAGATCATGAGCTATCTGACTCCCTCAGCACCAGATGGTGAAAAGTAATCATGGGGCACTTGTACCTGCTGACCTGAACACAAGCATATTCTCTTTTGCACGTTAGAGGAGCCCTGGTACTTCTGGGACAAGCAGTGGATAATGTTATTTACTCAGCCCTTGCACCTGCAGATGCCTGTTTTGGATACCAAAACGTGTGACCTGAATCCAGCTCTGTGAGAGGGTTTCCATAACACCAACTCCATAGGGAAAGCAGTCGTGAAATCACGTGGTCTTTATAATAGCACAGATATTAACATTGTGGTAGAGGTTTTCATTTCCTCCTGACCTTTGTCATCTCAGGCATTTTCTACTTTAAGGCCCTTCTTGAAACATCTGGCAATGGCCGAGCCATTTGAAAGCCTAGTGGCACGGGCACATTAGACTGGGCACAGCACCACACCAAATAAAGGCTTGTTTTCAAATGTCTGTGCCAAAGAACTATATATTTCCTACTAGTCAAACAAGGTTAAAATATAGCTGGAAAACCGGCGGTCCTATTGAGACCACTCCACACACTGATTTCTCATGATGTCAGTGCCAGCCCTCTATCTGGACTAACACTCATCTCTGTCTGATAAGTATTTTCCATGTTTATTTACAATAATTCAGAGGACATGAAATGAACAAAAATAGCTCTAAAGTGTTCCTGGATAAATCCATTTCAGCATGACCATTATGGGTGACACCTAAATACCACGTCTGAATTCTAGGCCAGCTTGTCCTGTTGTTGCATACATAAAATTTACTAGAAGCATTGATGCTGCCAGAAGGAAATGAAAAGTTATAAGAAGGAGATGAAGCTGCTTCGTATTTACCACCTCTAATGTTTGGAAATAGGTAGGTGGATCTCTGTACCTGCAAACAAAGTTTTGGGAAGTAAATGGACTCATTAATTCTCTTGCTTATCCTGCCTACTCAACACTAACTGAATTGGATCCCTGGGGCAGAATGACTGAGCACACCAACAGAGCTGACATGCAATTAGAAAGAATAACGTATTGTTGTTTGGGCTAAATCACATGGAGAGCGTGGGAGAGGTCTAGAATTGATGCTGTCTAGTTTAGGTTCTGTTGCAAAACAGCCAAGCTCATTTATGTCATGAATCCCCAGCACAGCATCTGCTTCCTCTGCAGTTACATCACCATTCAAAACAGGGAGGTGCAAAGCACATGGACAGAGAAAGGTGTTTCCAACTACTGCTATATGTTGGTCTCTGAGAAAGAAATGATGAGAGAAAAAGTCTGCAAAGAAGCTCAAGACTAAGGATGGCCAAGTATGGAAGACTATCCAAGTGTGGGAAGGAGCACTAGTTAAAAAATTCCCCTTCTCAGTTGATCCCTACTACTGTGAGCCTTTGCAGCTTCTCCATAACTAGAGCTGGCTGGTTAAAAGGAGTCATTCACTTAGTTTTTCTCCTAACTGAAAATGTCTGCAAGACTTCTAGTTTTTTGATAGGATCCCAAAAATAATCACATCTCCAGTAGGTCTACATTGCTCACTAACCCTGGTGCATTTTTTTGCTTAATCTCTCTGGTGCTGTGCAGAACATATTGCAAGAACAGAGTGATTTTCCCTGTTGTCTTGTATTGTCAGCAGAACGATTTGTGGACAAAAGAAAAATACTGAGTTTTCTGAACACTATTTTTCTTTGGTTTTGGAGTGAAAAATATGGCAGATTTCTTCTTTTTTCAGTGGAGTGGGGCATTATTATTTTTTTCTGTTGCTCGTTTGCATGCTCCTTGATATCAGTGAGCGTGCTCTGCTACAGCAGTAGCTTTAGATCTTCACTGGGCATTAGGGGTACAATGCCTTTATGTGAGAACTCTCACTCTACATACCAATACAGAGATCTGAATTCTCCCAAATTCCAGCTGAAATTCTCTCATACTAAGACACTAAGCCTTTCATGTGCCAGACTCCAGATGGCAGAGTTTTTTCCCACTACTTTCCAAGGAAGGTTAGGGTTCAGGGGTAGAGTAAGCTCGGACACAATATGTCACACTTTCATAATCCTGTGCAATTCAGGAGGGCTCCTGGGTCTGTGACAGCTGCTGGAACTTTGCAAAGCCCTGGAGCTGCTCCAAATTCTGCAGTTTTCAGAGAAGACTGAATAAAATACCATCTATGGCCACTTTTGCTCTCATCCCCTTTTATGTATGCTGCCAAGGATTTCACTCACAAGTTGTAGCCTGGAGATTTGGCTCTTGATTTTCTTACATGGGTGTAAATTCAGAGTAATCCCAGATGAGGACATGGTAGCATCCAGAGTTTTGGATTTCACCTGATGAATCAGCTGTTGTTGGGGACTAGCCCTGATGAGAGATGGCAAAGATGATGGCTGTGAAGGCATGAGGTGCCACAGTTACCGACAGGTGGTCATGGTTTTCTCAATAAAGATGAAAACTGTTTAAAATGGCAGCTACTCAGGCTGGCATGTTTTGGGTGACAGGCTGCTGGCTTGACTAGAAAAGAGAGCCAGAGAAACCACTTTCCAGTGAATTTGGTAGGAACACAAAGGAGGATGTTCGGGATTTTTCCCCTGCGCTCTGGCTCAAGAGATTATTAGTGGAGTAAGCCACAGGGTAAGAAACCACATCTCAGGCTATTTCTCACTCAAAAAGTTATCTTGAAAGTGAGGTCTATTATTATAAAGTTCTTTCATTCTTTCATCTCATTGTCTTCAAAAAATAGTCAAAACACTAAAAAACCCCCCAAAAACGTCCAGATTGTGACTGTTGTCTAAACTTGTCAACAGCTGCCCTGAGAATTTTTAACTGTCAGTCAGCCCTGAGCAGGTGGGGGAGATAAGCAATTAGGAAATTGTCCTTTGACCTGCATGGTCATTCCTGTTCTTCTAAATCCTGTGCTTTGAATTTGGGCTTAAATGGCCAATTCTCTTTGGGAGTAATTTTGAATTTGCTGTAACTTTTTGCAGCTGTCTTCTCTTCTTTCTTCCACATAATTAGCCCACCTGACAGCCACAGATCGGTTCTGATGAAGTAGGACTTTGGTTATGAGGGCAGTACAGTTTCAAGAGCTGTCTTGGAGCCCGCAGACAGTGCCAGGTCAAGAAGTCTACAAGTTCAAGTCTTCTGTTTGCAAGAATGACAGCACAGGGACACTGAGCTTCTACATCTGCTGCTGCCAGTGCACCAAGGTCCTTGCCTATGTGAGCATTGTGACGGAAATGCTGAGCAGTTCAGTTTCCTCACTCATACAGTCATAGTGCAAGTGATGACGAAGGGTTTTATATCAGCTGTTTCAATAACTTTTGGACCAAGAACACTGCCTTGTTTTACCTACATCACTCAAGTTTTTAAAGAAGACCTGGACTAGACTGGATGCATAATCATCTCTGCCCTTATTTTGGATTCCTGCAAATCTTATGTGCCACTCGGCATCCCTGAATGAATGAGGACACCCACCCCTTCTCAGCAAGACTGACGTCGATGGAAATCAGAGAGAGCTGGAAAACCACCCTGTTCCCTTTGAGCCTAGCTGTGAAATGCAGCACTTAGAGGTGGGGAGCACATGAAGAACTGCAACATTGCTTTCAGTGATCAGTTTGCCTTTTAAGTGATTTAATTTGAATGCCTAAGTCACTATGATGAAACTGATTTTCAACGGCAGCTGAGTCATGCTCTTAGAAGCTCAGCTTCTTTTACAGCATCCCAAAAATATGGGAACATAAAGCAACTCCTAGGAAATGAGGTGAAGAGCCAGGTAGCAATAAAGCACCCAGGCTAATCAGAAGACCTAAGAGAGGTGGATTTCCTGAGTCTGTATACCTGTCCTTTAATCCTGCCTTATTAAGCCCAGCTTTGTGGATATGAGACATTTGTAAAACACCCATCACAAAATGGGTCTGTTGCACTGACTTCACTGACTTCTTCTCACAGTGCACTCTGGATGAGGAAAGGAGTTTCTGACCCCCAGTTGGTTACAAATGTCATGGTTTGGGGCAATTTCTGTTGCCCAAGATCACTTGCACAATTTAAAATCAATTGTGTTACTTAAATGCAAAAACCCCAGCTCTAAACTGTGTTAGTGTGACTGTAGATGTCAGAGGCAGTCAGGCAAAGTTGTGAGCAGGATCTTTTTCTAAGTAAAAGCAGACATTCAAACAGCAGATTATTCTGACTTCCTTAAAAATAAGGATGATCAAATACCTTAAAGACATTTTAAGAGATACTTTTCCAAATATTGATGATATGTTAGATATTGCGATTTTTTTTTCTTTTGTGAACAGAGGTCAAATCAGAGCTTGTTGTCATGCAAAGAAGTATTTGTATAATGTCTGGTAATGAATTTGGGTAGTCTAGGGCAGAAGTTACAGGCTGGAGAAAATTTTATATGTATGAAAATGATGATGCAATCAATCAGAGTTGGAAATTATGCAGTTCATATTGTTTGTGAAAATAGCTTAAACGTGTGGAAAGCCACTGAAATTGATCAGGTTTGGTTTCCTTATTGATAATCTTGCTTTATTGATGTCAAGGGCTATGGCTGCCTACCTCCTACAGGAGCCCAGTGGTGCCCAGTCATCTTCTGAACTGGTTTTAAGGCTCAAAAATATGTCAGTGAACCCTAAACTCCAAGATGTTGGCATCTCTGAAGCAGTACACTTTTCCTCCTCCAGCCTGGGTGTCATGTTGCATAGCGAAATTTTCAAGGGATCCTTTGTGAAGACTAGCTTGTGCATATTGCTCAAGATGGGTGAACAAACTGTGGTTATTCTTCAGCCCTCTCCCTGAATATTGGCTTTGCCAGAAAGGTTTGCATAAAGCTGAAACTCCAAATGTTGTTTCCAAGGCATGAAACTGCCAAATGATTCCAGAAAAAGTATCACTCACTGTGCCTCAAATTTTGAAAGTATCTCTGCTTGCCTAAAATGGCTTTTCTTAGGGTAGTCATGTGACTATGTTGATGTGAATTTATTGCCTTTTGCCTTACAAGAGTAGACTCTCTATCCAGAAAAATTCATATAGGGCATGACAGGACAGAGACCTGAAGGATAAACCATGGAAGGTACCATCATGCAATATAAAGAAAATTCATATTATTGTCACTAAGTTTTTCTCTTGGTATATCATCCTTGCTTTCATTGTCAGAATAGTTCTGTACTCTCATTAGACCACAAGGAAAGTGACTCAGTGAAGTAACTTTGCCATACTGTAGTCACAGGAATTTATTAGACCAGTTAATGAGTTTTTCTAGCTAAAGTGAGACTTGACAGCAATGAGTAGTGATGAATAATCTCCCGTTTGCTAGTCTGGAAGAAGTCAGTGCTTTGCACATAGTACATGTATTGCAGTCACAGCACTCTGAACACTGTGCCCAGAGACAGGTAACATGGCTGATGACATCCCACAGAAATTCCCAATAGACCAAAAGACAAAATCTGCCAAAATTTTCCCAGAAATCTCGTTCAGATGACTTTGTTTTTTCCATGCCTTCCCCTATTGCACCTCTCTCTCTGCTTCTCGTGGAAAACAATGGAGAAACAAAGAACAGAAAATAAGACAAATGGCTGAAGAAAAAAGAAAGGAAATTTGACTTCGGAAATATAAAATAAATTTTTAAAGTAAAAAATTCTCAATAACAATTAAAATGTTTTTTCACAATAAAAGTTTTTCCACAGTGAAGGCAGAGTTTTGTTTTTATTAAAAAAATATAAAAAATTATGCCCCTTTTGGAGGGACAGCAGGAGGCAGATAAGAGTCCATGGCCTCACTGTGGCTATCCCACCTGGAAATTGCTCAAAATGGCCTTCAAGCTACTTAAATGTCCCCCTTTAGCATAATTTGTGTGAGAGTGGAGCGGGATCTCTTTGCTATGCTCCTTTCCTCTCATGTCTGTGTACTCATGTGTTTGTGCAGTCTCATCTCTGCCCCCTGTTTCACAACAAATATTTATTTCTTTCTTCCTCTGAAGCCTCTCCTACATGGAGCAAGCACCCGACAGCATTCATATTGAGCCTCAGCATTTGTGTGGGCTTGAGATAGAGCTGAAAAAGTTTTTTTTTAAAAGAGGAGGTAGTGGGGGAACAGGATCGATTCATCCCTTTCTTTACCTCCTGCCTTGCCAGAGAGGATGAGGCATCCCTGACTCCGAGCTCCCTTTGTGATGCTGTTATGAAATAGTGACAATAGGAAGGGTCCTTGTGTTCAGATGAAGCTGCCAGAGCTACCCACTTGAAAACTGTGGTTTTGTGAGAACTGAGGCAAGCAACTGGGCTCTCACTGCTTGCAGCAGTAGCCACGCTGACAGAGATGGTCTGGTGCACCCACTAATGAGAAGTGACACAGATCTTGACCATTCTCTCATGCTGGCACGCCATGTTCCAGCACTACCATTTCCTACCTTTGCCCTTGTGTATTGCGTATTTTAGAACATAAAGCCTCCAAAAGCTCTTATTCTGCTCTGGTAATATTTTTTTTTCCTGTGCACACTGACAAAAAAAATTAAAAGAAATGTTGGGTAAAAAGAATGTAAGAACTATCTTTCTAGAAACTGCAGAGCTGCCCAATGTACTATGTGTACAGGGGCAGTTAAAATATATTCTGGTCACTGTATTTCTGTGCCTTCCTTAAAAAGATGTGTGCACCCAAGGATTGTTAGCACTTTTTATGTTTTGCTATGCCACAAATCAGTAGCAGCCAGGCTGTAAGTCAATCTTATCCACCAATGGAGAGAAGTGTTAAAGAAGATTTCTATATGGAAAAATCTACAGCCCTGAGGTCCACACTGGTTCTGGCTTCTTCTATACTTTGTTAAAATCACTGGCTGTTCAGGCTATAAGGCAAACCATTTCAGGAAAGGAAAGACCTAATGAGGCAGATAAGCATTGGGCTTTGCATGGTGCAGTGAGAAAAAAAATCTACCTTTCTATTGCATCCAGATTTCAGAGAACTCGAGCTGTGTATACCCTTAGAATGTCATCATCCTATTTAGATGAGCTTATGCCACAAACCTGTCCCTTATTGCAGGTTTCAAGTCATGGCTTGTGCCTAGTGAATCCACCTGAAGGACATGAAATAGAAGGAGCTGCTGAAAATAAACCAGGGTGAATGGACCCTGCAAGTCCTCACTGTACATAGTGTACTTAAGCTCATAGGAGCACTTATAGCTTAAAATATATTCCAGCCTGTAGAGAGGGTATTTAAGTGATGGCACAAAAAAAATAAGGATTAAATATACCTTGCAACTGGCAAACAAGTGTCACATTTAGGATTTACAGCTTTGTGTCATGATGTCTTAACTCTCTTCTTGTTGAAGCAAAGACAACGGGCTGTGTTTAAATCTTTAGGTAAGTTAAGGTCTGGGGAGGGAGGCATTATCTTTTATTAGATTAGCTCTAATAGTGAGGCGAAAACCAGATCATTTTTCAGGCACACAGGGTCTACTGCTAACACTCTGTGTTCATCCCTCTGAAGTCAGAGAGTGAGAAATATGTAAAGAATTATTATAAATGTCTGTGAGACTGAAAATTCAGGCTATGTTAGGCATTCACTGCTCTTAACTGGCTACTAGACACTGTTACCATACAAATAATAAATCTTGTAAGATTGCAGTAAAAAAATCTGCCTGTCCTCATCTTGCACAATTTTCCCTTCAGTCATTGGTAAGACTGCTCTAGTCCACCACTCTAGTCCAGTGAGGGTCCAGCACAGAGGATCTTACCTGGTTCTCCTTCAGAGTTATCTGTCCCTGTTCCTTGCAGCCAATGAATGTCCTGATACACCTGTAAATCTTCTCATTTTGTTGCACTCTCTGAACAAAGTTAGCAGGAAAATATCCAGTTCTGTCATCAATTCTCCCCTATGAAGGAAACATATTGATAGTAGAAGACTCTTAACAGTAGCACCTTTAATATGAGTTCAGTATTGAAAACAAGACATTTTTCTTTTTGGAAAGAAAACAGATATAAACTGACTAGCACACACCTTCCACCAGTCTTCATTAGAGTCTTCCAGAAGTGTGATCATATCCCCTGGCCTGTAATTAGAAGAGGAATAGTATGTGAGATGACTCTTAATTGCCATGTTGAATCAGCTTTCACAACTCCCTTTTAATAGGAAGGTGGTCCTTACATGATTATTTTGTTTGAGCATTCATTCAAGGAGGACTCAATAAGGTGGCAAGGTTTTCTTCAGTCACACACGTTAATGTAGAAAGACAATCTCTATACCTTGGGGCTAGATCTTTGTTTTGAGACAACATCTGTGAACTGGAAGTTTTGCTTCCTGTTTATTAAGGAACTGTTTAAAATACAGTCCCTCTTTGTTAAAGGCATTATTGCTTTACTTTAAGACATTTCACACTGTTGGGACACACTACTTCATCATCTGTGTTTTCAAGCTGTGATTGCAGAAGGAAGGCGGCAGGAAAATAGTTCTATTTTATTGACAAAGGCAATTAGTCAGCAGGGATATAATTCTGCCCAAGAATGTGTTTTTGATTTGAATGGGACATATTTACCTCTATAATGTGTGGTGCTGAGTTGTAATTGCTAAGTATCAGCATCCAGCTGACTAGTTCCAAAGCAAATCTAGGAGAATAATTTGGCTGAAAATGCTAATAGCAAAATTTGCTAAGCTGATTTTGTGTAGTTGAACAGTTATTTGACCTTTTCCCCCCTTTGGTGACACTTCATCAACATTCCTACGTACTTATAATAGTGGTATGTTGTAGAAAGTAAGTGGGAGACCATTTCCAAAGGGATTAACTCCAGAAAGCTCTGTTTTCTGGATAAGAGACATTTTTTGATCTTAATAAAATTAATCGTTGACCCCTAATTATTCAGTTTTCCCTGTTAGGCTCACTGTATTGCTGAGGTATCAGCACAAGAGCCTGCAAACACATCTGGAGCATCTGTTACGATGTATAACAGGTCCAATTTAACAGGCTCTTTCAGAGCATGCATAGAAAATGTGGATCTGTCCAGGATGCAGCTGGAGATGTGGTCAGTGGAGGGCCTCTTTGGTCCACTTTCCAAGTGGTTATCATTGCTGCTGACAACTGGAGAAACAGGCATTTAGTCTTCTAACACTGTGCAATCTGAAACAAGATTTTCTTCAAGCCCTTCTCAAGAACCTGCTTCGATGTGTTTTGAATAATTAAATGTTACTGAGGTGAGGAAGGAAGGTAGAGAAAATGGACAACTTGGTATCACAGTGGTAAAAGATTTTTTTTCAATGGGAAAGAATATATGAATCCTTTACTACAGTTAATATTTAATATGAAACACTCAAATAGGTTTTAAGGGAACCCATAACTTCAAAGTGAATAGACTGGGGCCAACACCATTGGAGCCCTTACACTGAAAGGAAAAACACTTTCAACAAGAAGGTTTTAGAGAGGCTTATCCAACCTGTACTCTTCAGCCTGGTTGTTAAAAAAATAACCCAGAAAATATAAATTATTTGGCTGTCAGAGAAAGATGGAAACTGAACCACAAGTGTCTCCCTGTCACTTGCCCGAGCACAGAGAATTCTAGGTTGGAGGCCTGCCGCTTTTGTTGATTTTTTTTCCTAGAAGAGAGCTAATATAGATGTTTTTAATCTCCAAAAAGGATCGAAAATAGAAATCCCATATGGACCTGTTATTCTTGCACCCTAGATTTAGGCTGCTAATCCCTGAAAGGAGATAACCCACTTGGTTCTTACTACTGGTTGAAATCAGTCAGGTCTCATATTTTTCTTCTGTAAATCACAACCTTGGATAAGTTGTCTGCTCTACCTCAGTGATCTAGGTTTCAGGAGGAGACAAGGTGGCAAGTCCCTACAGGGACTCCTGTCGGTCCCTTCCAGCTATTCTATTCTATTCTATATTCTATTCTATTCTATTCTATTCTATTCTATTCTATTCTATTCTATTCTATTCTATTCTATTCTATTCTATTCTATTCCATTCCATTCCATTCCATTCCATTGACTGCAGTGTCTGAAACATGGCCTTGCTTGTCTTCAGGATTCTCTCTTGTAATATAAGGCCATCTCTTAGAATATTCTAAGTGTATTACTGCAATGTCAAACTTTACTTATGCCAGAGCACTGGAAAATCTGACTGCCTGCTCCTGCTGTTAGGGGAGAAATCCAGGCTGTGGTAAATTCTAATTTCAGCTGAAATCAGGGCTACATATCTTCAATGCAGTAATCTGCCACTCACTGTATCCTCTCAGAGATGAGCTGGGAACTCCAGAAATCTGCCCTAGCTCTTCCTTTCAGCTCAGGTCCTTCCCCTGCTATTTGCCTTTGTTATGATGGAGCTGATCAGTGCCTGGAACTCGGGTTCCCAGGACAGTGCTTTGCTTGTCGGTCTCGACAACACTACTCTGCTGAACCCATCTCCAGCACCTCAACTATGCTAAATGGGAATTCATGCAGCTGAGTTGGATCCTGCCTGGCTCTGCAGTCACAAAACATTACCAGCTATTGGGCATTCCTTATGGAGCAATGTTAACACATATATTACTGAATTTCTGACCAAGGGACAAAGAGCGCTGATGTGGTTGAGTACCACTAGTCTAAATCCTAGCTAGTATCCCTGGAAAGAGCTTGATGTCCCCTGAAGGAGGGCGTTTCAGACCACAGGCTCCTTTTCCCCTTAAAATGTGGAAGAGGAGGATTTTGACAGTTGATGTGTTTTCTGGATTTCTGTATCTGGGTGGGATGGTAGTCCAGTGCAGGCTTGTCTGAGAGATTTTCTGTGTCATGGAAGAAATGCACAAGATGGAATACACTCCTAAAGAGCAGGATGCAAAGTGGAACCTTTCCAGCAGAATAGCTGGCAAGTTGCACTAAAGGTTGCCATATACTGTGGTTAATTCCTGAAGAGCTGACATTCCTAAAATGATGGTCAGGAAATGCCATTAAAGCAGAATGATAGGAAAACTTGTAATTTCTGTGTTACATCCTCCTCTTTAGTTCCAGAGCAGTGAGAAGGCACAGCTGGGAATAGTATTGGAGTACTGGAGTATTTCAGTATTGGAGATGCTGAGGAGAGGGACATTTCTCTGTCAATTCCCTAAATTCTGTGGTACATGCATGATTATTTTGCCATATGGATGCCTTAAAGACAGGTGACATGCTTCACAGTAAGAACTCTAGCAAGACCATGCAAAATGTAAGTAGCATGAACAAAATAATTTCAGTGAAAGAAAAGCTGTTGTTTTCCTTCATTGGGCTTAAATTAGACCTTGTAATGCAAGCAATTGATGCAGAACTGAGGAATTAAGTGCTAAAAATAGCAAGTAACAAGGTTATTTTGCAAAGTTCTCACTTAAAACACTGCTGTCCAGCAGCTGGACACCATTCTCTTTTTTAAGACACAGTTGAATAGGAGTGAAGATCAAACAGGACTAGTAAAATTTTTAGCATTAGTACGAGAGCTGGTGGAGAATTCCTAGCTGAAAACTTCTGATCGAAAAACTGAGCAACTGAGAACATTTTATAGCTGAAAGCCATCTGGCTCCTAAAGTGATATATTTTGAAACTTTTAACCTATTGTTTCCTTGTGAAAAGAATTGGTCATCTGTTCTTTTTAACTGTGAGAACATCTTTGTATCTTGATGGTTACGTCTATAAAAATGTGTATTGAAAATGTCAGAAGAAACTCTCCCTTCCCCAAAGTCATATATGCCCATCAGTGCAAATGTGTCAAATCAACTAACAAGCATTTTGGAGTTTACCTCATCTCCAAGTCTTCATTTTCTTGTGGTACAAATTTGTACAAGGCAACATAGGTGTTCATTTGTAACGTGCTTTTATAAAATGGTCCCTTAAAAAAAAAAAACAGAAAGAGAAAATTTAAGTATCTGCTCTGTAAAGGAATTTGGTTTGCTTTGTTAAAGACAGAGGAACCAGAACCTGATCTTACAATAAATTATCCAGAATCATCTCTCTGTTCTCATGGCTTGGAGGACTATGGCCCAGGTACATTGCAAGCCATTAAGGCAGTAACTATCTTAATTTACAAAGAAGATTATTTGAACTCCAAGATCAAATTCCAGGCTTCCAAAGAACACAAGCAGAAATTTGCACTGGCTGATCTTTGTGACAATATCTTAAAAACAGGTGTGTCTTTTTCTCTCAGTAGTATAAATGATAGCTCTTATGAGTTCAGTAGTGTATTATCGGCATTATATAAGGTGTCTAGTCTACAGTTCTCATTATGGATGGAGCTAGAAGTGTACAGTGTACAGGCCCAAATTCAGAGCAGGAAAATCACTTTCTTAAAGTGATTTTAATGTATGAAAGCTTTTTGTGTTAGGTTTTCAACAGAGAAGACTGGCTACTCTCTATTCTCGCTTTTTCCACTGTTAATCTGGGGGGAAAAAAAGAAAAAGCAGCTAAAGCAAACACTAAATAATTTTCAAAATCAAATCTGTGATTTTTACATTATGGCAGTTTTATTGTAAATACATAGCCTGCACACTGTATTTTTTGCATTCCCAAACCAATTTGCAATAAGCAGAAAAACATAAAGCGGTGACAAAGGATAAACCAAAAAGCCATCCAGCAATGTATATTGCTTCCAGCTATGGCCAGTGGCCCAGAAATGGTGTAAGAACACGACAGTCAGATATCAGTGACCCATCAGACCTAGTCAAGGTCCTCAGACAGCCATAAACCCAAGAGTTTTACATGACTTCCCATTACCATTGCATTATCACAAAGTTTATGCTCATACCGGGGAATGTATACTTTTTGGTTCTTCTCCAAAGTGTTCTGTGCCATTTTCAGAGTATGTAAACACTGAAATAAAGAAAACACATGACATTTTAGGAGTAGTTTAAGACTCTTCACCTTAACAGGATCACCTGGATTTTGTTGAGCTCTTCCCTTCCTGCCTTATTTTCTTTGATTCCTTGTGGTCTCCTCTGGACCCTTCTACACTCCCAACAAAACGAGAGATCCCACTGGCACCTGACACAATCTCTGTCCTCCAGAATTTACAAGTGTAACAAATGAACCATTTTGATCAGATAAATATACACAAGTACAACACTATGAACAGAACCTGGGTACTGTAACTGCATTACTATTTAAAGTCCAGCAGGCTTTTTCTCACATTCAGTACTGTATTGTCATGTTTAGGATAAGCAGTATTTCCATTTTAAAGCACCTGCAAAAGCTGATGCTCATATATGAGCAATATTGGGAAAGTTTCTACACAAAACCCCTTCCTGCCCCTCTTTGACCTCTACCTCTAAGTGTTTGATAGCCTTCTTTGGTCCCTCTCTCCACTAGTCCATGCCTGGGGTGCACTGGATACACTACTTGTCTCTCTGAATTTACAGGAGGTACCTGAATTGCTTTCAAATCAGGGTAGGTAAACTCAGAGACAGGTCTGTAGATGTAAAAACTTGCTTTTAAGTTACTGAATCAGAAACTCATAGAGTAAGACAACAGTCATAGCACCTAACATACTTGATAAGTAATAAGTTACCCTGTATTGTAATTGATTCATGAGCTGACTGATACTTTTCCTCAGTTATCTCTCTAGAAAAAAACAGTGGCTTTATAATTTTGACTGAATTCCCCCTTCACATTTTAGGAATTTCCCAGTGTTTCTTGCTTCTGGATAAAGTCTGAATATGATTTTTTAGATAGCTGGAGTCTTTGAGCAGCTAGAACCATCATTCTGGTACCATTTACCTCTGTAGGATTTTGTAGTGTCTAACAATTTGTGAATCTCCAAAGTGAGAGATGTATCAGGTGACTTGGGGGCATTTTCTTTTTGTTTCTCTGTCATACAGTTACATGCATTCAGGGGAAAAAAGGTCCAGAGAACACCGAACCACTGAATTTTTCTCCTCTGTTCTTTCACTTGCTCATCCTTTCTTTCATTAACACATATTTCTGGGACTAGTCTACACGGTAGTTGGCAACCTAACAGGGTCTGTAGAGAAGCTTTATGAGGGAAATAGTAAGTTTCTTTGATAGTAGAGAGTTGTACTTGGATATTGAAAAACATGACAGTGTTCTTGTAACAGATAAAAGACAAGCAAAACGGCAGCTGCAACATGCACAAGAAAGATTTTGTACAAAGTGACAGGCATTCATGAGCTCACACACGTTCTCTGACAAAATGTAAGACAATGTTGAAGTCATAAAGTTCACTCTGTGAAAGTGAAGGGAGCATGTGAGCTGATACCTGCCACACTTAATGTGAAAATACCACAAGTTGTTTCTGGCTGTCCTGACTCCAGGGGACCTGAGGCCTCAGAATGCTCCTCACCAAGCCCTGGTGCAAAGAGACTCTGACTCTGCAGACTATCACAGGTATGAGAAGGAAAACCTTAGAAATAAACCTAATTTCCTGTATCATTAATATAGGGGTACATATATGTCTGTTATCTGTATTGAGGGGTTTAAAGTGCTGCTATTACAGTTTGGCAGTGTTTAAGTCCTACTCAAATCACTATGCTTTGTTTTTCATGTTCAGAGGAACAGGAGTAAGGAGCCAAATTGGAGATGTTCTGGTGAGTCCTGAGTTGGGTAGGAGCCTTTTGGACTTTCAAAAAGTCATTCACCAGACAAAGTAAAAGTATTTCAGCAACATGTCTGGAGTAATTCCTGTTTGGTCACAGAAAATAAAGCAAGTTACTAATGTACAGCCTCATGAACCGTGGAGATGACCCAGCACATGGGGAGATAGCTGAACTGTATCCTTGTGTTAGCTGAGAAGTGCTCACCAAAACTGGGTTTGCAGGGAGGACATCCCATATTTGATTCAAGGGGAAAGTGCTCAAATCACTGTTGATAACAGGCTCAGACATGTCACCTAAAGTGCATTTTGGCTATTGGGACAGACAGCAGTTCACTGCAGTGAAAGAGTGTAACTGC
This sequence comes from Irena cyanogastra, assembly GCA_013397155.1. Classification (NCBI taxonomy): domain Eukaryota; kingdom Metazoa; phylum Chordata; class Aves; order Passeriformes; family Irenidae; genus Irena; species Irena cyanogastra. The sequence continues at coordinate 505,650 of VWZV01016577.1, forward strand.
TTAGAGGAGGCTGAAGGGCTGGAAATTAGGCATGCCCTCTCACAGTTGTAAACTGGGAAGCTTTCCTTCATAAGATTTATGCCAGGGCCTGAATGAAAGAATCTTGCCTTGAAGTTGTTGTCATAGGAGTTCTACAGGAAAAATTACATGGCCACACATGTGCTGGATCCTTTTACATTTCTGGAGGCTGTGTTTTCTGCTGTTTTCCTTTACCAAAGAGGATCAAATGTACATTTTCCTAAATAGTTATTTGTAGAACAGTATTTTAATAGGAAAAAAAACCAAACAACCCAACAACATAAACTCAACTGGAATGGACCTGAGTCATCCAGGCATTAACGTGGAACTTCCTGATAAAGAGGCAGTGGACAACTGAGGAAAAAGGAGTCATGAGTCACTTTGTAAAAACATTTTGTGTGTACTTATATTTTTAATCTGTGTTTAGTTTGTGGTCTCTGGATGTTAATAGGAGGCACTTGAAGCTGAAAGCCATAGAGGTATGCTGTTCATATCTCCACACAACAGAAATCCATCTATTTTCATAATTGTTCGCCCTTGCAGCGGCAGACAAAAAAAAAAGAAAAAAAAAAGAGGAAAGGAAAGGAAAGGAAAGGAAAGGAAAGGAAAGGAAAGGAAAGGAAAGGAAAGGAAAGGAAAGGAAAGGAAAGGAAAGGAAAAACCCAGGGATTTTTACACTCTGAAAAAGATTTTACCATTTCCATAGCTTGTGCAAACAGCGCAGGCAGTTTATTAAAAATCTACCAAGAAGAAATTTTTGGAGTGACTGATGCATAATTTATACCCTGTGCCCCTAAAGGATGGATTGTAAAAAAGCCAGTGCTGATCAAAGGAATCGTTAATGCGCCACGGAAGTTATTTGGAGGTTTGACACATGCTGAGTTTTTAAACTTATCTCTTTAAGTAAGCTGCTTGAATGCTTTTCTGTGCATTCAGTGAATACAGATCTCAGAGAAAAAAAGTTTCTTTGGGTTTCAGAAATGAAACTAATGACTTGCAAAGAAATAAAAAGTTATCTGAACATTCAAACAGGGTCGATTCAATCTCAGGTGGGCAGGATTAAACAATGTAGTGCAGACTGAATTCTCTTATGTTTAACCAGGTCAGGTCAACTTGCACTTGCAAGACAGAAAACTTAACAAAATTTTCAGGAGAAATCATAATATGGATGAGATGTTCACAAAACGAGAGGAAGGAAATGACTGAACACAGTGAGGAGAGGTGATAGGACCGAGAGGGGAGGAAAGGAATAAGGAGGTGGCATAATATAGGAACAGATAGCTGAAGCTGGCCTTTCACCTACATGAATTGGTAGCAGTATGTAAGGAGCACTGGGGGTACCACAAAGGAAAAAAGCACACTGTGCTCAGTGTGGTTTGCTTTTGTTCTGTACATCTGGTGAGATTCAGCAAAGCAGATTTCAGGTGCTGCTAGAGAAGTTGCTCTGATGGTTTGGGCCTGAATTTGTGCTGAGCAATAACTCCTTATGACTTCCACAACCAGGACTGAATTCAAGAACAAACATCAGCTCTTGGTGGCTGAGATTTCATTACTAGACTCTTGATGCTGTGACGGTTTTCAAATCTCATCAAACCAATGCTGTGAAAAACATTACTTTTGTACTGCAAATCAAACAAAGGAATTGGGCCATTAATATTACTGGCACATACTACAGTTGTATTGAGAAGATGCAATTATAATCAAAATTCACTGTGTTGTGTATTTTACAGACACAAAGATATTTTATGATTCGTTTTTTGTCCCAAAGAGGTTGTGATATCCAAAGTCACGTGGAAAAATCAAACATACGGAAAAGAAAGATTTTTTTTATTCCACTTTGCCAGTGTGGAAGTGAAGCATGTTAAGTCTACGGTCATGATCATAAAGTAGTAAAGATAGGATATAGGGAATGGACCTGAACCTTGTCCAGTTGCACTTTTGGACACACCACACTAAGGAAAGTGGCGGCTTTAATTTCATCTGAATTGCAAAAAGCATTCCCCAAATTCTTGCACCAACTCACCTCCTGCTTTGGAAACCAGAGCACTGCTAAAACCTGGACATGCCATAACCCCCCCTCTGAAAGAGGCTGTACATGGGCCTTTGCACCTGAAGGTGCTGTCCTGGCCTGGGGGCACTCACCGCTGTTGCTGCGTTTTCTGCTGATGTCAAGGGTGCCTGCAGAGCTATTGCCTTCCTCCGGAACTTCTCCCAGGTCAGCTGTCTGCAGGGACAGAAACAGTAAACGGGACAGGATAAGCCAGAAAAAGGGACCGATGAAGTGAAATAAAACCACAGCAAGGATCTTTGGGAAATGCAGTACTTGAGGAGTGTCAGAGCAGAGCAGTCAGCCTAGTGGGATGGAAGGAAACATTGGATCTGATGATGTACAACACATACCTACTGCACAGGGAGCAGTGAAAGCCCAGAAAAAAAATTCCAGACCAAGTTTGGAGTTTGGAGCACAAAAGATTTCTGGAGTATAAAACAGAGTGAAAGTTAAGGAACAAAGGATTATGTTAAGCAATGTGCTTCTCTGTACAAAACAGAAAGGGCATGAGGGAAATTGCAGATTCTGCAGGTATACTAAATAGCTATCATCCAGGGAGACTGAACATTAGTTGAAACTGCTGAATTTTAATATATCAGTCCCAAATACGTTATTCAGTAAGATAACTGTAATGTAAGGGTCATTTTAATTCTGTTAAAGTGCTGTAAAAGAAAGAGCTCGAGTGCAATGAAGTGGATGAAGTCAGTCTTTAAATATCTGCCCTCATCTTCTTTTTAAACAGTCATCTGGCCAGTGTGGTTAGGGAAATTGAAACCGAAGTGTTGCTTTTAGAATTACTATGATTTAGTTTTTGTACCATATTAACGTCAGTCATGATTAGGGACCTAGTGTTCCAGAGTATAGGAAAACGTGGGATGACATAATCTCAAGCCTCAGAAGTATACTCTGCATACAGGACCAGATTCCTCAGTTGGGTAGTCAACTTCTCCTTGTATAGCCCAACAGAAATGAGGAGCTGCTCCAAACAATTCTGTGCGAGTCTGACCTTAGCAAAACTTCAGTCGTTGAACTCTCTACATCTTTGATAACCAGAAAAAAACCCAAAGATTGAACTTCAGTCAGGTGCTTTCTCTAATCTGAATAAATGTAAATACTTACTTTGGTCCTAACATTTATTTTTTCTAGCTCACAAATTTTAAGTCACAAGACGGATTTAATGTTATTGTATGACACTTTACAATTGTACTTTACACACAGGTCACTCTATTGCTTTGCAGCCCTGTGCCTGCATCACAGGAACATTTCTGGTTTTGTTTGGGGAGCAGAATCTGAATTGCTTTATAGCTTTTACATATTTTTTTTCCCTTTTACTAGAGTTGACAGCAAAGCTTTTTTTAGAAAGTACTTTCACAATTTTATTTCTCCTATCTAGTACTTTCCTAGCTATTTCTTAATGTAGGAAACCAATGAACAAAGGTCTTGAAAGTAGATTTGTGCCACAGGTGTCTTGTGGCTATCTTGCTTCCCTTGCTATTTTAAGAATATATACTTTACTTTGCTGCTCTGTTGCTCTGTTGTTTTTAGACTCTGCCTTTTGCAGCAGGTCATGTTTGTCTTGCATCTTGCCCAAATAGGTCACCCAAGGATGAGAAGGCACTGCAATAGCAAAGTTTACACAGATCCAGTGTAGAGCATATCTATGGATTCTGACTGCTGGGGGGAGAGGATAAAAACTGGCTTTGTTGAAAGACTAAGCCCCAGCTATTTTTCAGCTCATTGCTACAATATGTTCCTCAGTTTCCACAGACTAGCTTCATTATTGCTGATTAACAATTAATATTATTCTGTTAAGTTCCTGTGCATATAGGATGTGTAGTGACTGTCTCTTCAGTATTTACCTCATCCAAAATCTTCTGAGGCAACCTCATTTACCCTTAATGATTTTTCACTGAATGACTACATGACAAATGGTCTAATAGAAATGATAGAGAAGCAAAGCTGCTTTTGAGAGGACCTGATCCACAAAAAACTAACAAGAATTAGATTCACATTTACATCACCTCAAGTGCCTTTTTGTATAAATGTGGGTTGCAGAAGCACAGTTTTGAAGCAAGCAGTAGGTAGTAAATCTGGAGCATATGGCCGCTTTCTTTTATGGGAAATGCAGAATCCGGGCGGAAAAATCAGTGAGTACGTCCACACAGCTCAGTCATGTTAAAAATACTTCGGCTAGTTTAGAGGAAGGTGGCTGTCTCTGCAGAGAGTAGGGGTTGTCTCTACTCTCTGCAGAGACATGAACTGCATGCAGTATGGAAGCTTGATGGCTGTAGGGGCAAGGTACAGCTCCTAGGCCAGTCACCTTTGCTTTTCACCACCTTCAGCAGGAGCAGCTTTGCGAGGCCTTGGACAGCTTGGACACCACCTGCAAGGTGAAGTTGTATCCCAGGTGTCTCCATGTCCCTGGTGTCTCTAGTTTGGTGACGTGGCAGAACCTTGAAGCACATTCCATCTCCCAGGGCTGGGACCCAGAACAGCCTCACAGTCTGCATTGCTGCTTCTGCTTGGAGAGGAGCAGAGCAGCCCAGAAATGAGAATCACTGAGGAAAGGTCATAGTCCCGCTGAGTTACTAACTACACATGTTTCTAAGGGCTCTGTGCCACATCCCTGTTGCAGTCATTGGTCAGCACCTACTCCCAGGTCACACATCAGTTTTAAAGGTCCTCAGCTCCATCATTCTGTTCAGGGCTCTCCACTCTGTTTTTTACACTTGTCGCAATCCACAAGCTTGTGCTGGCAGAATTTATGGTTTCTCAGGTCTGTTTATTCGATTCTCTAATGTGTTCTATTTCCTGTATGCTGACACATGTTACATTCTCTCTCAGCTTCAATACCCTGGAGAAATTCCTGTAACGAACTTGCGTTCCTAATTCTACACCCACACTCCACCTAGCTATGATCAGCTCCCTAGAGTAAGCTGACACAGCATTAGTAATTTCTATGCTTGAATTTTCATTTATAATTCAACATAAACTTTATTGATTTATAAAGAAATAATTACATTTGTAGAAATTTTGTTTCAAAGAAAATTAAATAATTGAAAGAAAGAAATGCAATAATGCAACAGAAGGTAGAGTCACTTTGGGTTTAAAAAAAAAAAAGGGGATTAGCAAATTCCTTTTAAGGCACAAATGGGGATGGATAGAGGACATGTCCCTTAATAAATCCCTTGCAGACTTCACTTAGTTCTTGCTTAAATTAGTTTGTCTTCTTTCCCATCTGACATGAATTGATGCCTGTTTAGAGTCCACCTATACCACCTGAAATTACAGGTCAGCCATATGAGTGAGCATGCGTTTAAATGCCGGGGAAATGTTGTAACAAGCATATACAGATATTAGCATGACTTGATATTAAGCATGTAAGTATTTGCTTTGAGACCTGGAGACCAGCTCTCATCATGTCTCTGTGCCCAGTGATTTGTCTTATGACAAATCACTGGGCACAATCAGAAGAGATTCTCAGAGAATGTGGGTCTGATTTTTAGCGATGACAACAATCAGCTTTAGCCTCTGGTGGATTCAGGTGNGAAGGGGGCAGGGGTGGCGTGGGGAGGATCTCTTGGGAATGAAAGAGAACCTCAAATATAGATGTAAGTGCATGTTTATGAGAGGCTGAGAAGTAGGAAATGTTCTTTCAACACCATGAAGGAGCTCCTGACCTCGTAGATCCCAACACTAGGATAAATAACCTCTTCTGTGAGGAAGAAGTTGGCAATTGTTGCTGTTGAGCAGGGTAAGGATATAGCAAAGGCATGGCCACAGGAACTATCACTTCCCTTGTTCTCTACCTCTTCTGCCATGGACCTTAAGACAGTGACTTTTATAATTGGAGAGAGTGAACAAACATTAAGGCTAAAACCTCCTTGTCTGGATACAACAAACTAATCACACCTGTCTGTATTTGGGGTTTGGAGAGAGAAGCCCCAATCTGTAATGCCTCCCTCATGATTCTGCACTGGACAGGGGTGGAGGTCCCAGTCCCTTGCTTTGTTGCAGTATCAGTGTCTTAATTTTGTCTGGGCTTGTACTGGGATCATGTACTTTTAAATCTAGGTTCTGAGGACTCCAACTCGTTGTTATCACTTGTATGAAGGGCAAATGGCCACTATCAACAACAGGCACTATGCATCTGCTCCAGCCTGACATTTCAATATCTCTGTTACAAATCTATATGGATATGCAAAATAAAAATATTAATATTTCCTTTTCCAATCTGATAAAAACAGTTTGCTAATTTAACTAGTATTTTTCTCTTTTTCTCAAGAGTCATCTAAAAGATACATAAAACTTGTTTTTGAAAAAATAATGAGTTTTCTGGTCTCAATATGGAAGCTGAGAGTAAGATTTTAGGGGTTTTTTATGGTTTGAAATACGAGTTTTGCGAACTCTGACATGATCTCATGTGAATGAATATCTGTTGCTCCTCCAGAAAGAAAATGGAAGAAAGATGTGGGAGACTTACAGAGTTTCTGTTGGGAGAGTCAGATCCACTTCCAGAACTTCCCTTTTTGGTTTTCTGGGCTAAGGAAGTTCCAAAGCGGAGAGTTTCATACACAGGGTCAACCTTATTTCCACAGGCTGCAACAGAAGGAGCAAAACATGCATCAATCAATACCTTGAGGATATTTCTGGTTATGCTCTTGCTTAACTTGCAGCAACACCTGCCTCTACACCAAGAGGCTGAGCTGTATGCTTAGAAACAATTTGAGAGACTATCCTGATAAAAAGTGAGTGTTGAGCTTAATGGAATTGCTATCAATTTTCTGCTGCCTCTCTACTCCCATAAAGATCATCCTCCTCTCATACTGGCTCTTCTATTCTCAGCCATTGCCTTGTCTCTCTTCACCTGCCATTCTCCTTCCCTGGTGCTACCTATGTGGAGGTAAAGAAGACAAAGTACCAGGAGTTCCTAATCCATGTTTGTCTCCACCAGTGACTTCTTGGATTGCTCTCAACAGTAGCTTTCCCTCATAGCTAGCCAAAAAAAATAATCTCCCATGGAAGAGAAATGGATGTCTTCGCTGGGAACAAGCAAACTCAGTTCCAACTCTCTTCTACATACTGCATTCTTACACCTCAACTTCCCTTGTGACACAAGGCTGTGGGCATGTAGAAAACCGTACATTTATGGCACGATGTAGAAAGTGGAAATTTTAACCAAAGTATTGAGAAAATACAACAGATTTTGGATTTTGATTAGAGCAAAGCACACCACATTTTTTAGCCAGAGTTTATTCAAAATGTTTCTAATACTTCTGTTAAAAATGATGGATGTTTTTGAGGAAGAGAAACTTAGATGAAATCCTTGGAATTAATTTTTTTTTAACTGCTGGCAGTAACAATACAAATGTCATCAGGCAAGTAGTTTTAAACTGACTACCTAGTTTTGGCTTTGAGTTTTTGCACTTCCAGGTCTGCCTGGTTAGAATACTGGTGGGAAAAATATTTTCCAGAATAAATTTAACTTCTCAATTTCAAAACGTTTCTTTTCAGAAATTTGGTATTACAGGGAGGAAAAAGTGGTCTTTCAAGTACTCAGACAATGTGTAGACATGATCAATAAGGAAAAATATGAGGAAAGTAAGAAATATGGATGAAAAAGGACAGGAACTAGCAGCATCCCTCAAAAGCCCAACCAGTGATTTGAATGCCCCTTGCTATTTTGATCTCCCTGTCTTTCATCTGTTTTTTCCCAGCTCAGACCCTCATATCAATATTTCAGTGTTTCTCCACTTCTAAGTTCCTACCTTGATCTCAAGTAGTTGTTCTAAGCAGGGTAATTGCTAAGAGGTATGCATACAGGGTTTTGAGTGAAACACACAATGAAAACACCCTCTCCTCTTCCAGCTTTGTGTCTTTGAGGTGGTCCTTTCCTGAGATGGCAGAAGGGCATCCAGTCACCCAAAGGAGCTGGACGGCTGCTGAGGGTAAAGACCACGGCTGGAAGTCATGCACATTGCCAAAGGAAGACTGAATGAAAAAGCAGTCAAAACCTACCAATAGGCATCACTTCTTTGATGCAGCCAAACTGTTCGTGAATGAGTAGTGGTGAGCTGTAGTACCGTCGAAATCCCTTTGGCTGGAGGGAGAAAAAGCAAAAACAAGTGAAGTGCATTGCTTGCCGTGACTGATGAAGTACAAATAGCCTCAGCTCTTTGGTTAATGGTGGAACATTGTGGTGAGGCTGGAAATTTGCCTGCTGTTGTTCAGTCACAGTGAGGTTTAGAGATCAGATGTTTATTTGAGTTTTCACCTAGAAAAAACCAATTTCCTATATTTACGTGGAAGGAGACGCTCATTTCCAGCTCTCCTTTTTCTTTTGTCTTACACAAAAGCAGCAGTAATTAATTGCAGCAGAAGTGCTGAATCATTAGAGGTTCTGGGAAGTTTCCCTCTCCCAATCATCTTATATAATGTGAATTTGCATTGTGTTGCATTTGTTAAACATGTGACTATCCTTCTCCACCCTAACTCCAAATCCTCATGCTCCCACATATGCACATGTGAAACCCAAGGAATTCAGAACCTTTCTATAGGTTTTTCTAAGGTTTACTGCTGACTGACTGCAGCTTCCACTGTTTTTTTTTTAAGGTCAAAACCTCTCCAAGCTGTTACCAGATATTCCCACAGTGTCCACTCGTAGACAAATGCACCATAACAACTCAAGCTGTATCATTAAAGAATACCATAATTTGGCAAATAAAGGTGCCTATACCACTCTAAAAAACATAATTCAGGCAAATTCTTAGTACTCAAAATTAATGCCTTCAAGGCATTGGAATTTCACAAATGGTCCCTTCAATTTCTAATGTCTGCAGGCTGTGAGAACTTCTAGCCACCGTGAAAAGTGAGGAAGATTTGAAGAGATGTGCATATTTTCCATATCCTCTGTTCAGTGTACACCAAAACCTGATAGACAACTAGTTCTCTAGGTAATGAGCTGCAGAAAAGATTGAAGAAGAGTGAGGGGACCGATAATCTTGGAGTCTTAGAGGAATAAATTCCAGATTCTTCAGCCTTTGTTTGCCCACAAGCTATATTCAGACAGAGCATCAGCATGAGCTCACAAAACTCCTGTGACTTTGCTGACAACTTCCTGATGTAAATTTGGTCTCTCTTTTCATGTTTTTGTAAACCAGTTACCACAAGAGCTGAGGCTGGAGTCAAGAAATGCATGAATCAATTAACATATTTGCCTTGTCCAGGGCTTGTCATTCAGCTCTTCACAGACTAACTTCCTATACCAGAATGCCTCATACTAGAACTATGATTATGGTTTAGATACGTGAAGATTTGCCTCAGGAATATAAACAACAATAGCTTTCAGTGAACACTCTTGGACAGAAAATATCTTTCCTGTGGAAGGTGGGGTTTGTAGCATCTTTGAAGTCAGTGCTTGCATTTTCCCATCACTTAACAGAGTAAAACTGTTTGATTTTAGCTCACAGTTGTCTCAAGCACCTTCAAGTTGCGAAAAATCTGGGAACATCTGAAACATGAATCTATGTATTCACTTTTCATACTCCAATTGGTATTTTTCCAAGTTCTTTTTCCAAAAGTAACCAAAAGGAACCATAGTCCCGTAACAGGCAACAAGGTGGGTTAGAATTGTCTCAGACACAGTCTACTGCCATTGCCACTCATGAGATTTTGCTGCTCAGAAGGCAACACAGGCACTAAAGTCCTGTGTCTATACAGAGGCAGGCTCCTCCCAGCCTCTCCTGCTGAGAGATTGCTTCAAATTCTGTAGTGTCTTATTGTGAAATATCCCTTGGTTTTCTTTTTAAGGTGAATTATGTTTTTTTATTCAAGCCCCAACAGTGGAGAAAACAATAAAAAATAAAACATAATTTGAAGGATTTTTCATTTGTTAAACCCTATGGAAATACTATGATTAATTTATAGCATTCTTTGAGAGGTTTACACTACAGCAAGCACAGTTGAAATTAAGGTGATTAATTCTGTTAGCTAGCGAAATTTGTATTCTGTAACTGTATTTTCACATCCCCAAAGCAGACCAGATTTGTGCTTTGGTTTTCTTTGCATTTTTATGCAGCAGCAATTGCCCAAATTGACAACAGGGCACGACCTGGCTTCACTTTTCCCGCCTGAGTAAAGTGATCTGGCGTGGGTTCTGTTAATGCAGCAGCTTAATGCACACCTGGGGTTCAGGCACACGAAGGAAATGGCTCCAGCACCAGCTGCCCTGGGCTGCTCACTTACCAGCTTGCCCATGCAACGCTGCTGTCCAATACTGTCGGCACACTTGTGGTGGATGCTCATCTTACACGCCTTACAGCGCAGCCCGTGCTTGGCGTTTGTCCCTGTGAAATGCACAGCAAAGACTGAATTAGATAAAAATCAATAGTTTCCATCCATTTAAACAAATGACCTGAAAGAACTGATGGGGTCAGTTGAAGTAGAGCAAATATTGACAGCATCTTTTGCCTTACCTCCTTTTAAAAACACACATTCGTACACCCATTTTCTTTACAGCCTCTCCATTTTAGGCATTTGTCCCCCAGGCTCTTTCCCAGGCTGTTGCTGCCTTTAGATTAATATTGGATTATGCTCTGCTGTATGATAATCTGATCAACAGTATCTCAGCCTCATGAACACCAAGCAAAACCCCTTTGTTATTTTGAAAGGTCTTGGCATGGCTGTGCATGGCTGAGAGAGCCACTGAAGGAGCACCCAGGCTTTGGACCAGCTCTGGGGAGCTGGGCCATCAGTGGAGGCCCAGATTTTGTGGGTGAGAGGTGGCTCCAGGCATGTGTGAGAGGGTTAACCCAGCTCTCTTGCCATTTCCCACCCACAGGCAAACACATCCCTGTTTGTGTGGTTTCTTTTTCCTGCGTGGTTGCACTTGATTAATGTGCTGTGAGGATTTTTTCAGTTATAGTTTCTTTTCAATTACACATGCTCAAACCAATACTGACAATTGCTCCCAGGGACTGCTGCTCTTACCATCCTGAGCCAGTGCTCAGAGGGTGCAGGAAGGGCTCCTTGCATGTCCCTGAGTGGGGCAGTGAGGGTGCCACGAGTTTGGCTGTGCTCTCCTCCCTTGTCAGTGGAAAAGTTGTGTGTCACAGGTAGGGGAGCTACAGCAGAAATTCTGCTTTAAAGAAGCAGAATTCTCCCACTAGACCAAACGTAGTTCTGCATTAGCTTCAGTGAGGACCTACTCTTAAATGATAGACCCAACTCTGCTTGCTTCCAGGCAGGAAGAGTCACTTTTATTCATACAACCATAACACTTCCTAAACTATGCAGAAGCAGTGATGCTGCAGCAACTCTTTTATCCCCTACAGGACTGTGTAAACAGGAGGAGTAAACAATGTATCTGTTCATTATATCTGCTGTGAGAGTGAGTAGGAAAAGAGGTAATAAAAAACCCTAAAAACACTTGACATTTTAACCAGCCCTCATTAGTCAGATGTGATAAATATTAGTCAGAAGGATCCTGCATCTGAAAGTACTCATTTAGCTCATTGGTTATGTACATGCTGCCAGTTTCATTCAGTGAAGTGCTACCTCTGAAATAAGCACTTCAGGGAAGGTTTCATCAAGTTGGTGCCAAAACCCAAGGCTTGTGTTCCACCTTCAGAGGAACAGGTGTCTGAAGTGGCTACTTGCAAGCCAGATAAGGCAGGCTGAGGTAGCCATGGGTTGTTGCAGCGAGCCAGACTCAGATGTTTCACCTGTGTGCTTCCTTTAGGACAGGGAACCAAGATCCTCCCCACCTTCCTAGAGAGGCTGCTGGAGTGATAGGGACTGAATGGGGTTGAGCGTGGGGTGTGCCCCAGGGACTCCAAGGGAGTGGGGTCAGTGCCTGCTCCCCACTTGTTGTCCCTTTTAGCCACCTTTCACTGTGTGCAGACATCCTTCCTGTCCTCTTTTCTGGGGTCTTTTTTTCCTAACAAACACAGGATTTCTTAGAAGAACACATGCCTATTTGTTGGTTCCTTTTTCCTGCATGGTTGCACTTGGATTAGTGTGCTGTGAGGATTTTTTCAGTTACAGTTTCTTTTCAATTACACATGCCCAAACCAATATTGACTTCTGTGGCTTTGTGCTTTTATTACTGATGATGAAATGCTGAATCACCCTTCAGGTGATCAACAACTGGCACTGAGAAAAGAGTAGTTCCCTCACAGTTTTTCATTATATTTATAGGGCAGAATGCAAAAAGGAAAATGACATCACAGTTGGCCTGTGCAACACGTCAGTGCTCACATCGGGTCTATTTCTCCTCTCATACTGGTCTGTACCAAGTTACTCCTAAGATTTAGCTGTGAAAAGGCAGAGAGTCTCACAGTCCTTCCTGCTGGCTGTGTTGTGCTCTTCCAGCCACTTTAATGTTAACTTTACAAGGTGGATATTGGTCCTTACATGTCATAATCATGTGATCGCAGAAGATACACATTTGTCAAAACAATTGTGTGCCCAAGTGATGTGCAAAATGAATGTGAAGCATCTGAATTGCTTTCAAAAATCAAACCCCAAATCCTTCAGAACAGACATCTGTGGTCATGTGAAAATGAGTAAGACAATTGCAAAAGAACAACACTGTATTTCCACTGCTTAGTGCCTTGTTTTTATATCTGAGTAGCTAAGTAGTGGCTTCAAAGAGAAGAAAACTATTTCCATCACACACTTGAGTCTACAAGAAGTCTTTGTAAATCAAAATGAAATCCCTGTAACTACCAAAAGCTCCAATCTTCAACCCATTTTCATTTCTAACTACTTGGTTTACGGTGGGGTAGCTTGGAAAAAAATTCATGGCATCTCCCTGCTTCCCACTGAGGAATAACTATGGAGTTTAGAGAAGAAGCATTTACGCTGTATTTATGCTTAACCACCATATCTCAAGCTCTGAAAATGTGATTTCTACAAGAAACATCTTTTTTCCCCACAGAAAAATTCTTTCTTCAGTTTCTCTTCCCGATTACACTAAATCACTCAGAGAACCATGGCTAAGCTGTTTCAAAACTGGTGCATGCCAGGAATCGGATAACTACGTACCGGCAATGTACCTGACCCAAAAGTTCCTGAGATTCAAAAATGAAGCACAATCACAGCTCACATCACGGATAAGAGATTGCATTCAATACAGGTGTAAATGAGACCAGGGTTTGACTCATTGCATCAATTTCTGGCCTCCCATTTATGCACACTTATTGATCTTGCAGATGCCTGAACGGGGCATGTTTTAGGCGACATCTGGTAGGTTGAAATAGTGAAAAAGCAGGCAGAAGATTGATCTTGCAAGGAAGTTATTTAAAGCTGAGTGAGTACAGTGAGAGTTCTACAGTCATGCACCGGTATAAGAGAGTTATTTCATTACGCCTAAAGTAGTGGCACAGGATATAGCAATGTGTTGAAACATTATTTCCCAATAAATCCCCCTGGAAATCATAAGTAAGTTAGGAATTTGGTCTGGACATACATTAAATAACAGAAAATAAGTTATATTGATGACTCATAAAAGTAAAAACAAAAATTGACAAAGACAAAGAGAGTAACAATAATAGCAATAGCCATGAGAACACAATAGGGCAGACTATTTCAGGAGAATTTCCTTCATTGCCATAGAGTACCAGGCCTTGTTTGAAGTTGAAAGCCTCTCTGTGGCGTTCCCAGTGGGTTAATCCTTCTGTGAATTGAAGCATAGGGCAGGGGAAGGATAAGGAGAGAGTTCACATTTGAGCTGGTTACAGCGCTGTCTGGAAGGTGCAGTGTTCCAATTAGTGAAGTCTCAGACACTAACAAAATCTCCTCAGGGACATCTGCTGAACACACATTGCTCACCTGCAAGCCTGACCGCTGCTGTCTAGGTTAATTCCTGTACCCCTAAATAGCTGATGGCTGGATTGCAGCCTACTGTTTATTCCCATCAGCAGATATTGCCCTATACCAGCCTTAAAGCAACGCTGGAAGCTACTGACACTCACATACAATAGTCACTGCTATATCTTAGCCTACCTGGAATAATTTCAGTCAGTGGTGGATCAGAAATATAGGAACTAAAGGCTTAACAATTAAGTTCCACTTAAAGTAACCTAACTACTTTTTTCTCTGGTTTTCATTCAAAGGGGGAGTAGACCAACAGCTTTGACAGCTTTGCTATTACCTTCAAAAAGTAATCATCCCTCCTACCTTCTTCTCTAAAGACCATTATTAAGGATACTTAAGCTGGTTGTATAAAGTAGTTGCTTTTTGGTTGCTGTCTCGGGATGTAATTTTCAGCATTTTTATTCAAGGCACACTACTTCATTCACCAAACAGAGCAGACAGTGTTTGATGAATGAGCAGTTCTATTCAACATTTATTTTTTACTTTCCTCAGTGTGTGTGTGTTTAAGCATCATCTCTTGAGTCCTATGTTAGCCTTATTCCAAATACAGAGTGATTAACAGCCTCATGAGTTTTCTTATGGGCTCACTGTCTTTGTCTCTTGCCAAAACTTGTATGAGATGGCTCTCATTTAGGGGACTAAGGGGTAAAACTGTCAGAGGTTGCACTAATATTATTTTGGCCCAGATGCTGGTGTTTAAGTCATAAAAATTGCAAACTCTAAAAGTGGGGGTTTAGAATGGAAAGTACTAGATATGTTTAGCTAACTTATAGTGTCCATGAACACTTAACATATCCTCTTTTGTGAATGAAGTAGTGTCAATGTAGTCATGAAATTCACACGGGAAAAAAACACACAAACATTTGAACAAACATCCTCTGTGTCCTATTCATTAATGTATCAACTATCTCCAAGTCTGTACAGGCTAGTACTCCTTTTTCAAACAAAAAAAAAAAAGGCAAAACTGACAAAAGAAACAGTATTTCACTGGAAAACAAAAAAGAGGAAATTTCAGGTCAGAATACTGAGTAGCTCTTAAATAAACTTAAAAATGAGGTTCTTCCCAGTCATTTTCTTCAGATACAAGCTAATGTATCCAGGCACCTAGGTCTGGAAGGATGCATTGTTTTGAGAAGCAGGTCATGTTTAATAACACCTCACTAGAAATACTCTGTGACTGGGTCAGCTCCCATTTGAATATCTAAACCAGTGGCTAGGTTTTCCAGAACAGTCATGGAAAATTGAATCTTAAACTGTTCTGATAATATGACCTTAAATAGCAGTAAAAGGACACATTGCATCACTTTTGTAAATTTAAATCTTTTTTGGAGGAAGCCTAAATGGAAACAGAGCACCTCAATATAGGTGAATGGAAATATTTGGAGGCAGAGAGAGACAGAGGGAACAGGGCAGAATTTGATTCTAACTCTTTTTGTCTGTGTTTCCTACAAAAGCAGCTTAGTAACTACTGTGCATTTCAGAAAAGTCACTTTTTTTCTAAGGAATGCAAATGACAATCTGCTTGTTACACACACACAAGGGGAACCTGTATCATCCTCTTGGCCAGCACAGCAATGGCCACAGCACTGCTGGCTGGTGCTTTTTCCTGTTGTTCCAAGTCTCAACATAAGATAAATAACTGGAGAGGGAGAATGGGCCTTACAGCCTGGAGAAATTTCAAAGAAAACTGCAGATGTTGGTAACAACATGATGTTATACTGACTGTATAAACACAACTATATTAGGCACTTACGCCAAAGTGGGGAAAAAAACAAAAAGGAGAGGATAAAAATGTTCAGGTCTATAAAAGAGAGAGGAAGGGAAAGAGATACAGAGAGACTGTCACCTCCAGCTAATCTAGCTATGACCCAAACACTATTTTTTTATTATTCCAGCTGAGAGGAACATATCAGTCAGAAATTGTTTTGATTTAAAACTTTCAAAAATAAATACATTTAAAATTACATAATTTCCATAGAACTTCAACTTCTGCTGTGGGAGGCTGATAAAAATAATGAGTGTCTTGCCCCTTTCTCCCTAAATGTATTTACAGTTGTCACCAGAAAGCTTCATGCATGCCAAAGTTTATGGGAAATGGAGAACTTTAAGCAAGCTGGGCCAGCATTGCAGCAGTGAAGGGTTTAAGATGTCACCTTAAAAAGAAGAAATCCCCAAAATAAGACTGGTGCCTCTGCAATTATCTCTAAGCTTTTGTGGACTCTACTCTCATGCCCCTTTCTTAGTTTTTAATTAATGGGTTTTGCATAAAAGCTCTGATGCTGAAAGAGACAACTATTTTTAAAAATTCCTCTGTTGCTGCTTCCGACCCCTGTGGCTGGCTGCTGCTGGACAAGCACTTCTTCTTCTCCTGCTCTGTCTCAATCAAGAGCTGTAAGGAGATCAGAAAATGGCATTTTCTACAAGAGACATCCACATCTTTGAAGTTGAAAACCTTGAGCCTAATTCATCCAAACCACTAGGCTGGTTTGTAAGAATGGGCTGGGAAGTGCTTTTCTCACCCTTCCTCAGCCTCCAGCCTCCCCGAGTGCCTCTTGCCACCTTGGGAACTATGCTCTGTCCTAATGCCTGGCACCCTTCTGACTATTTTTTTTTAACTGATACTGCCCCATCACTTTTCCCAGCTGACATTTTGGAGAAACAGAGGCTGTTTCCTGAGAGCTGATCCTCAGCTGCTCATCAGGCGAGCCGCAGACCAAAGCCTAAACATGGATTTGCCCAGCCACCCTAGAGGGCTGAACACTGGAAGTCATTGCTGCCTGGTACCTGATTGAGAATTCAAATTGATAGACACGGAGTTACTCTTTAGTAATGACATTTTTTTCTTTATTAAGTTGTGGGTTGGATTTTTTTACAGTTAAATCTGCCGGTTCAAAATTTACAGAGCTTTGGGTGTGTTAAATTTATAATTTCTTGGGATGAGATACACTGTACAGGGAAGTACAACCACGTGTTGGAGCTAGAGGAGGAACCTCTGAACTTGGGAGCAAGCTGCCAGGTCTTGACCTGATGCCTTGACTGCCTGAAGTGTCCTGTTCCCCTGAGTCTACCTTTTGTCACTCTAAAACAAACAGAGTGTGGAGAGAAGCTGGAGCTTGTATATTTATATTTTGTAGAGTAGGACTTGATATCCAGTCACAGTACCTATCCTTTCAAATGAATAAATTTTAGATTACAAGTCAGTGAGAGCTGTGGGTCCATTTGAGTGCCTATCCCAGTTTCTCCATAACAATATCCAATGTTTAAATAGCAAGAAAAGTTGCCTTGCGTGTAGGCAGGCTACAAAACAGTGCATAAAATTAGAATTGACATCCTAGGGACATAGTTTTCTTTAGAAATGACATGCTGAGAAAAAAATGAGGCAGTAATAGGCAGGTTTTTCTGCAAGGCTGTTATAGAGATGAAAAATATCCCTGCTAAAATAAAGTCTCTTAAAAATTTGGCCATAAGATTTTTTTTCAAAATGCACTTTTCACATATTCAGCAGCTTTGCTATAAAAGCCTATCCCTGAAAGGAAATATCCACCCTCGCACTTCTTTAAAATATCATTTCAGGTTTTTGATCATCTAAATGTTAATTAGGATGCTGGAACGCCATGGTAAATAAACTAACAACTATTATTGAAAGAAAAAGTCCCTGTCCCCTAAACACTAAACATGCTAAATCATGTCTAACGTTCTGTGCTCTGTACAAACTGGTACTGATGTATCCATACCTACTTTTCTAGATAATTTTCGAGATTGATGAACCTGTGCTTATAGGTCTTTGAACTGGGCTGCTTTGCTGAAAAGGAAAATATCTCAGAGACGATAGGCATAGACTTGCCTGTGGGAGGTGACGGCGCCAGAACTGAGCAGGACAAGGGAAAATGGAGAAATTAAGCTTGATGTGTTATTTCAAATGAGGACAAGCAGAGAGGAATGGCTGATCTTGGTCTCAGTAGTATTAGTAAAGATAGCATCTTAAGTAACTCTTGAGGTGAAGATGATGAAAATCAGATTTCAAACAAGATCTCCATTTTGACAGGCTCAGGTTATTTGCACCTGCTCTTATATGTTTTGAAATGAAAAGTCATGAGTTGCAGCCTTTTTTCCTGTGTTTTGACATGCTTTGAAAAAGCAGTTGAATTTTGTAAGGCCGCTCACATGTGCCAAAACCTTTATCTTCCAGGGGCCTTGTACCATTACAGAGGAGTTGGAAAACAGAAACCAGAAATCTGAACAAAAACTATGATGTCAAATGAAGACCAGCACTGTGAGCTTGCTGAAAATGTGGGAAAAGAATTACAGAACAAAAGAACAGTGTGTCCTCAGCTAAGGGATTTGATGTCCTCTCTTCTCTGCTAATGGATCTTTAACATAGCCTGTTGTTTATGTGGCTCCATCATCATCAATGAGCTTAAAATGAGAGACTGATATTTCCCAGATCAGGAAAGTCAATTAGAACTATAAGATGCTTAGTTCCCATGATATTTATCTATATAGCTGGCTGTTCACTGGCTTTCTACTGTTTCAGATTTACTGAGGGTTTGGGCCCTTTCCTCCTGCACTAAAACCACTCCCTCACCAGTGCAAGCTCCCAGTGTCGTTGCAGGTCTGTGTTAGCACAAACCAACTGGCAGTGCCTGCAGCAATGGGCCTTGCATGCAAAGTGCTGAAGTGTGACTTATCAGGACGACAATTCCTCTTCCTCACTCTTTTTTCCTCCATTTTACAGTAGCTAGTGATGGAGGTGAGAAATGGAGCAACAGAAGATAACTACATGTGGCTAAAATCTAGTGCTTGGTCAGGATTTGGCCACACGCACAAATTTCTGTTCCAAAGCCATTTCTTCCCTTGGGTCACACACAGCTAAGGAGGATCTCATCAGAAGCTACAGGTGTAATTGACAGCATGATTTGCTTGGACTAGAGGGAATTCAGGGCACCACCACAAGTAACTGGGTAGTTGCACTACTTTGGTGGGAGCAGTTTTCAGTGAAATTATTTCTACAGTTAGTCACAACGTGCTTCTACCTTTCAGAATTTTACAGCCACATTTTATAGCAAAATGTGTTTCAGTTTCTTTTCCATGTGGGAAACATACAATCACAGAATGAACTAGTTTGGGAAAGACCTCTGAGATCATTGATCTAACCTATCACCTAACACCATCTTGTAAACCAGACCATGGCACTGAAAGTTACATCCAGTCTTTCCTTAAACACTTCCAGGAGCAGTGATTCCATCACTTGCCTGGACAGCCCCTTCCAATATCTGTTCCTCTTTTCTGTGAATTCTTCCTGATTTCCAAGCAATGGAAATATATTCAAGTGAAACCTTTCACACCAAGTGCAGGTTGGGGGGAGGGGGGGGTGGAGTGCTGCTAATTTTTTTCCAGAAATAGTTACGGATTTCAGTGAAATCACACAGGTTGGGCAGTAAAAATACTTCATTTACAACTGTCATCTGCTCAAAGGGGCAATCTCAGCCTTCACTGTTATAACCTGAAAGAATTCAGTACTTGACACATAGCAGTACTGGCCTAAAGCACACATACAGGTACAGTTCCATATGACACCAATTACTAATTAAATGAATGAGAAAAACTTCAGTCAAGTGATTGTACAGAAGTCTATGTAGCTCAGCAAAGTAAAAAGAACATTACCTGCTCAAGGGTCAATCTGGACAGTGAAAAAATGGTGGTATTAAGCTGAAATTTCACTGTTTCTAAATATTTAAATTATTAATCAAAATCACCAATAATCTGCTTTTTAAGATATTGTCAATCAACATGAATAATTCAATGCACTTATAAACTGTCCATATTTAGACGGTATTTGCATTACCTGAATTCATCCTGGATTCCAGTAGGAACAAGCCAAGCCAACACAAGCCATAGATTTTCTCATCTACACATGTGGTTTGGACCAACAGTTATGTGGTTTGTTGTCCAAAAACCTTAATTAACATCGATCATAATTGTGCTACCACTATCGGGGTAGGGAAATCCACAGGGGCAGCGAAAGGCTTGGCAGGTATTTTTTGTCTCTTGTACAGTGTACAAAGCTCTAACATGTAACAAAAGTCCAGCAAAGAGGAGATCAATGTGTCAGAAGGTACTGGCACGGAGCTGAATGTCAATACAGATATTAAGATTTAGGAGCTGTCATAGGCAAAGAACAGCTGAAATTGTGAACAGGAACAGGCAGCAGGTAACTGCTGTGTAAGTGCATGGTGAATGCATGAAACTGAAGCCCTGAACTCTCAGGCAAGAGGCTGCTACTTGCAAGCTGCAACCACTGTTAGCTGCTGGAAATGTTGGTAACACTCTGACTAAATAAAAGCAGTGTATCCCAAATCCTCCAATTAATAAAGAGACAAAAGACCAGAGCACTAGTCAAAAGGCTGATCATGTGCTGTTCTTATGCACATACGTTGTTTAGACTGGAGGAACTGTGAGCTTGGTTTCCAGAAAGAAGATTTAGTGCCAAGAGATGAGTTCCTGAAAGAAAGAAGTGTTCTCAGAAAGAAGAAGGTGGCCAAAGCTGAAGATCCTGGCCTGGGGAGGGATCTGGGAAATGCAGGAAGATCTGGAAGATGAAGAAGCCATGGACACCAATGCTATATATCAGTGGTGGACATTCAGTGATGGACATCAATGCCAGGGGATGCCCAGGGACTGTGCCTGAGATAGGCAAATTTAAGCAGCGTCACAGCAGGAATATAAAATGACATTCTGGCCAATGTCACCAGTAGTGACCCCTCCATGCAGGGAAGGGGAGACTTAGGGAATGAAAGGCTGGCGGGGAAGGAGGAAGTTAGATTAAGAAAAAATAAATAGGGTAAAATCTGTAATGTCATTGTTTCTTCAATAAAACCCAGAACCCAGATGCTCTCCACATTGGAATTTTTTACAGTGTAATCAAAACTACAAGACAGACAATATCTCACCTTGCTGAGCTGCTGTAAACAGATGTTACAACCTGATTATTACTTGACACAGAGCACTACTGGCGTAAAGCACACCTACAGGTACGCTTCCATGTGGCACCAATTGCTAATTAAATGGATAAGAAAAACTTCTGTCAAATGATGGACACAGAAAACTCCCTGCATGTTAAAAAGGAAACAACAATGAAATCACAATTTTCAACTACATGTCATTTTTAACTGAGCATGTCTTCAGAATTAAAAGTCAGGACCCACGTGTTTGCAGCATCCTTTGGTGTACAAGATAAACTTATGTCAAAGGGGAAAACAGCCCTGGATTGTGTATGCCCGGAGAACTAAAGTTTTGGCAGTTCAGAGAAGAGCATTGGTGAAGTTGTGGTAACTTGCATTCCTGTTACCAAAGCAGAAAAACATGGGATGATCCATGTGAGCTGCAAGGATCACAGCTCTCTGAGACATCCTTCTATATTAAGGACAGCAACAAGCAAACGTGGGTAGGCATTTTACTCTACATGATGGCAGTGTGCTATTTCTTGCAGAAGCATTTCTGTTAAGTGCCTCATTTTAAGATTTCTGCAACTCAGAGTAAGGTAAAGCTTCTAATAATTTTGCTTCTAGATAATGCTTTTGTCAGCTATTCAGCATTGTAATTATCCACATAACAGTCACACTCTGGTAGATAAGGACTCTAAAGAGAAAAATAATGCTTTTACAAGAAGGTCAGCTTGAGAGAAGACGCACTCAATTTGCTTATCTGTAAACACCCGATATCCCATGTGAGCTCTGGAAAAGTACATAGCAGGACATAAAACTCCCACTTGCATTCTGCTTCATCCCTTGGCCTTTAAAAAACCTTGGGCTTGCCATTATGTTCTTCACTAGAGCTGATAGCAGGAGCAATGGTACCAGGAGCCTACTCACTACTGAATAGGGTGTTTGGTGGTTAATTGTGTTTTAAAAATCACCATGGCAATCATAATATTAAAATATTAATTGTAGATGTTCTAGAAATGCTTATTGTTTTACATCTAATTAAACAGCATATGTTGGTCAACATATTTCAAAGTCTCTTTTGACTGAGGATTAACTGCAGTTTCATATTAATAGCAATTTCCCCCAAATTAAAGTGAGCTTGCAAATTATCTAGTAACAAATGTGAAACATGTCTGATGCTGTTCAAGGACAAATTAGAATTTAAAATATATTTCCAGCCTCTTTTCTCAGCTAAGCAGTTCCTGATTATCCAACTTACTGATAACATTCTTGCCTCATCTCAGAGGAGAAGCCTTCCCAGAGGACAAACAAATTAAATATTTTCTTTTCAATATTTGCTTTAAAGCATGTTTAACTCTTTGTTAACAAAGAAAAGTAATTATTTAATTCAGGGATAATGTGTGGCTTTTCTACAAATGTGGGACTGCGTGAATTGGATACTTTTTGCCATGTTTATCAAAAAATAGGAGTAGAAGTAGATGGAGCACATCTAAACTGCACATATCATGTGTGTTTCTATGCCTTTACTTCTGTTTATTCCCACTTTATTCATTTTAACAGGCAAACTATCCACTGCTGGGAAATTTTGGAGAGTCCAGATGATATTACCAATACCTGACTGGTCTATAACTAACAGTTAAATGCATACTGTACAGTTTGGGTCAATTAGTACTTCATATTTCCAGAAGGCTTTTGTTTGGCCCTTCTTACAGGGCTCCACTCAGAAGTGGGAAGGTCTATGCTTATGGAGATTTATTGACTCAAGAAAGAGATTGTAGGATACGCCAAGTTCAATATCAATCTAATGGAGTAAAATGATTATTTTACACCAATTTTTAGCAGATGTGTGTTAAAAAAATACAATGTTTTTGTTTGTCCTAAACCTACGCACAGCAGAGAGAGATGACTTTAGCAACTCTCACTCACACTGACTCTCAAAAGTGCCAGAAGATTCATTGAAGTGCCCAGAGCCATTCATTGTTGTCAGCTGAAACGAAGCGTCCTAAATCCAGGAGTAATTTTAGTGGAGGGAAGGAGGAGGTAGAGGCAGGGATTGTAGATCATTTAGCAATATATGGGATGGCACCTGGTACCAGTTATTGAAAAGGTTACACAATGGCCCTTTTCCAATGAATCACAGAGCAAGTGGGTTTGGAAATGACATCTGGAGATCCTCTAGTCCAATCCCTTGCTGAATAAGGTTCTACTAGAGCAGGTTGCACAGGATAATGGCCAGGTGGGCCTTGAATATCTCTGTAACATGAAACCACCAACTCCTCTGGACAACCTGGTCCAGTGCTCTGTAACTCTCACAGTAAATAAGTTCTTCCCCATTTTCAGATGGATCTTCCTGTTACAGTTTGTGCCTCTTGTCCCTTGTCCTCTCCCAGGGCACCGCTGAGCCTGGCTCCACCCTCTTTCAAACTCCACTTCAGGTGCTTACAGACACTGATGAGATCCTCTCTCAGTTGTCTTTACTGCAGGCTGAACAACCACGGCTGCCTTCGCCTGTCCTCTAAGAGAGCTGCTTCAGGCCTCCAATCATCCTTGCAGCCATCCACCAGACCTGCTCCAGGAGCTCCATGTATCTCTTGCCCAGGGAGCCCAGAACTGGACACAGCATTCCAGATGAGGCCTCACCAGGGCTGAGTAGAGGGGCAGGATCACCTCCCTCAGCCTGCTGGCAAAGTAAATTGGGTAAATTAGTACTTCATATTTCCAGAAGGCTAATGCACTCCAGGATACCATCGGCCTTCTTGGTCACAGGGACACTGCTGGCTCTTGGACAGCTTGTTGTCCACTGGGACCTGCAGAGCTGCCTTCCAGCAGTTTGGCTCCCACCCTGCACCAGTGCCTGGGATTATTCCTCCCCAGATTCAGGACCCTGCATTTGCCTCTGTTGAATTTCTGGAGCTTCCCCTCCATACAACTCTCCAGGCTGTCCAGGTCTCACTGGATGTTAGCTCAGACTCTGGGGTATCAGCCACTCCTCCTGGTTTTGTAATGTCAGTGAACTTGCTGAGGATGCACCCATCCCTTCGTCCAGGTCACGGATGAATGTGCTGCACAAGACTGGACCTGGTGCCAACCCCTGGGGAGCATCACTAGCAATGAGCCTCCAACTGGACTCTCTGTCTCTACCATTCAACCAGTTCTCAATCCATATTAATGTCCGCTCATCCAACACTTCCTTAGTTTGCCTATAAGGATGTGAGATGGTGTCAAAAGCCTTGCTGAAGTCAAGGTAGTCAACATCCACCACTCTCCCCTCACCCACTCAGCCAGTCATGCCATCAAAGACGGCTAACAGATTGGCCAGGCATGATTTTATGATTTTTCACAAATGAAAAATAAGGAGTCTGGATTCAGCTGTTTTTGAAAGTTTATTTCCATAGGGAAACTCTTAATAATAAACAAAACAAATTTCTACTGTAGTAGTAAGAGTGTCTCTGGAGAATAGATGTGGGAAGGCTCAGCTGTGACTACACAAGCCCTGCTCCAGGGGTAGATCCTCCTCACTGCAAGCTCTTTACCCTTCTCTACAGTGGACAACTCCCATTCTGATGAAGTGGCAACACGAATCTCTTCCCTCAAGGTCATCTGTGTTGGGAGATGCTAGAGAGACTAGGAAGAGTGGAGGGAAGGACTGAATGAATAACATTATTTTTTTCCTTCATCCTGCAAGATAAATAAAACTGGCTTTTTTTTGGTTTTGTGTTTTCCAAGATCTCTGTCCAAAGAGCCTTCCAAACTACCATAGCCTTGGAAAAAGCCAGTTACAGTCATACTTCCAGGAGTACTTTACTTTGTCTTGCTGCCAAAAAGTGGTGCTCAATCTGTGACCATTCACTGCACCTTTTTCTACCTGGATAATGCTGGATATAGGCAGGTTTGGACCAAACCAGATTGCCTACTTCATGAAATGAGGCAGCAAGCTTAAAAAAAGTCAAGCATATTTTTCAGGAGAGAGCTGATCAGACTGGAGGCAGAAAGCACTGTGTCATAGTTCCTGTGAAATTTTTCTATATTTAATAAACATCCACATAAATTACAGTTATATAAACACTTCCTCTAACCATGGAGTTTTTCCAGTACTTATTAGTCGCAGTTACTGATAGTCTAAGAGAAGTAGTTCAAATGCAGGATCTAACAGAAAAGGGGAACCATAGCTTCAATCTAGACCTCTTTCTTTCCTTTATTCCTGCATTTGAAAAGCTTGACCGATTTATCAACCTTGACCTTAACTTTCTGGAGGATTTTACAATACAGCTTTGGGGATAAAAGTGGTTGAAAGTTCTAGTGGCCACAACTGCACAGTGAAATAAAGAAATACAGGCTGGTTGTAAAAGATGAAGTGAGAAAGAATTATTCATGGTACTTTTTTGGCTGTCTGAACCTCCAGAATGACTGGCTAAACCAGAACAGACGGTGGTAGGAGTGAGTCAATTCTGAAGGGATAACACAATTTCACTGCTTGAGCACTACTGATTAATAGACTGAAAGGAAGCTGTGCTACATCTATATTTTGGTTTTATCTTTTTTATGTGTTTATTTGTTTTCCACCATTTTCTCTAACTGCAATCTGGTTAGTTCCCTGAGAAGACAGGTACTGAGTTATTTAACTCCAGAGCTGCAAACGTCTGGAGAATCCGCATCCAAACCAGAAACCCAGTTGCCCTGAGAACACCTATAAATGCATATATGTCAGCTACCTAAGCCAGGGGTGGCATGACCCAGAAGGACCTGGTTTTACTGTCCACTATTACTGGACATTGCAGACCGCAAGTTTTTCCTAGTCTTCCTGCAAGTTTGTTCCAGGCAAATACGCTCTAACAGGTATGCCAAAAAACCCCTGGGTGTTTAATTAAAATTCTGTGCCATAGCTAAGCTTAAGGATGGAGTGAAACAGTTATGTACACTTTGGAAACACAAAGAAAGATACAATATAAACAAGCATATATTTATTTAAAGCACAGCTTTGAAAGATTGACTTTAAAGTAATATATTTTTAAAAGCAAAGTGCCTTACTTTTTTACTGCATTACTTATATTTGACTTAGATGGGAATACATTAATTTCATGTAATATGCTTGGAATATGTGGAAAATAACATTTTTTCCATGTGAATCAGCACAGGAAATGATCTGTAAATGAGTAAAACGTTGAGAATTCTACAGATGGAGGTTTTTCTTAAAAAATAAACAATGTTTTACAACTATAGAGTACTGACATCATGTTTTCTTCAACAGTGAATTGTCACAGAGATGATTGATGACACACTGGAGACTGCAAGAAAAGCAAGAACTTGCTTCTGATCAGCATAGTTTAAGACCGTAGTCTGATGCAACATTAATTTAACAGCATCTATCTTTGCTGGTGCTAGGTGGTTTTGCCTCCCTTAATTTGCCATTGCCAAAGCTTACCACATTCTTGCTAAACACAGAAAATGGTAGATAAGACAGTGCAAACTCGGAAGTATCTAACTTGGTTTTCCTTTCACTGTGATGTAAAACAAAAACCCCATAAAACCAGTGTCTCCTAAATGATGATCTAGTAAAACATTCCACAAGACACTTTGATTTTCAAAATTTTCCCTTGTTGGGGTTAGATATTAAAATAGTAATAAATACTACTATAAAACCAGCAAATTAATGGTTTTCTAAGAGACATACTGTGAGATGATGTTCAAGGGTGGATATGTTTAGGAAAATATGTAGCCCTCCATGGAGCTGAAACTCCAGTCCTAAATTAACCAATGCTAGGCACTCACAGCTGCAAAACACTGAGTGGGAGAAAAGAGTACAGAGTCTGCTCCAACACACTATTGATTTGCTCTGAAATTATGTGAATTATTACTGTTGAATTCCTTATTAGAAATGATGATTTTATTGGAGAATTAGATGCTGTAAGAAGGCCCCATTAATGTAAAATGGATTCTGCATGCACTCTTCAAAGCTCCCTCAAATGTGAAATTTCCTCCATTATTTCATTTGACAGAAAATTACTGCTTCTGTAACAAATTTCTCTTCTGTTTACTGAGGTGGAACTTGAGTCCCAGTCTAGTACAATTAGTAGGAACTCCCCGACTCCTGC
The DNA here is from genome assembly GCA_013397155.1 of Irena cyanogastra. Taxonomy (NCBI): domain Eukaryota; kingdom Metazoa; phylum Chordata; class Aves; order Passeriformes; family Irenidae; genus Irena; species Irena cyanogastra. The sequence goes on from VWZV01016577.1 coordinate 532,631, forward strand.
CTTTAAAGTGTGGTATGAAGCACACTATTAATACTCTTTTTTCTTTTCTGAAATCACATCAATAAACAGGTTTTCTTTTGAATATGCTGCATTGTACTCTGGGATGCATGTAAAAGATTTGAAATAGTAAGTTTACTGATATATATATCTATATATACTGATTACACTGCATCCCAAAGGCAATATTTGGCTCGTAGGGCCCAGGGATGAAAGAGAGATGATGCACCGTATTATTTTCTAGTAAGATAATGTTTCAAGTTCTTTAATTTTGCTGTGAAAAGAGCAGCACAGGGAACCTGCTGCCTGTGCTCCATGTGTCCTGTTCAGTTTGAAGCTACAGACGGATTCTGCCACATGAGTGAGACTGCAGTCACTGCACATTCATGCTGTGCACTGTTCATTACGCTGCCGTGTACCAAACAGAGCCGCTTAGTTCATAGATCAGAGTGCCATTTAAGGTGAACCTGGAATCATTCTTGGTGGCAAAATTGAAACCATCTAAAGTCAAGACACAATTTTCCTGGAATCTTTCCTCCAGCCTTCAAAACACGTATCTGTCTTTGCCTTTATTCTCATCAATGAGGAATTTAAAGTCATAGACTCATTACTCTTAAATGTCACTGCCTGTGAAAAACGAAAACAGAGAGAACAAACAGGCTCCATGTTTCAAGCGCAAATTCAGAGTCCCTGAACAGAAATGAAGCTTTTTCAGTCTGTCTTTGGGAGCAGGCTTGATGGAGTTTCCTGAAAGCTGCCTGTTTTGCTTCTCTATTCCTATAACCCACAGTTGCACAACCTATATGGATTAATTGAATGGCAAACAGTTAACGTCGAGATCTACCATGTCGCTTAAAATACAATACAGCAAAACCAGGCATGACTGCAGTAAGGATCAAAGAGAGAAGATGGCAGGAATAGAGAAGATGTTTGTCTATGAAAATCAGGGCACTTATACTCTAAGGCATCTTAAGGTAAAACTCAACATCTTGTCTGCCTTACCTCCAAGCAAAGATGAGCTGGAGGAGGTCAGATCAATTCACCTGACTCAGACTTCTACCAGACAAAACAGGTTACATTAGTTTTTTCAGCAGTTATAAAAGGCTTCTTTAGCTAATGAAGTGGCTAAGATACAGAACAGAAAAACAAAGCCCTCAGCAGGGAGAACAGAAAAGAATTCAGGAAGCACAGGGGGTTAAAGCTGATGTTTTGAAGCTTAGAGCTGTGCTTCAGGACTTTCCTATTCCAGGCGGACACAGATTGCCCAGCAAAGGAGAAGGGCAGGAGTGTTTATGAACTGGATTTACTCTCTGCAAAGTTTGCTGCCAGCAATAATCTGTCATGAGCAGCAGTATTTTGAAACACTACTGCTGAGTCATGCAGATTAGTGATGATATTTATCTCCATACAACTTCACAAGGAGCTGCCAGAAATTCAAGGAACTTATATTTGCAACATATATTTGTGAAAATAAGCTTTGATAGAACATCCATCCACATTACTGAAGGAGACAAATTCTGTGCCTTTTTCCCATATATAAAGTTATTTCAATTAACTACTTTTCCAGACTTCCTGTCAATTTCTGGACCGTGAACTTCCCTGATTCTTTACTGCTTCTCTCTTTCATTTATTTTACCACTTCAAGTAGAAAAAAACCTTAAAAAACTGAAAAATGACACAAAAAATGTGATTAAAGTTCATTCGTTTCCTTGGATTCAGTACAGCTGTGGTGAAGTAAGACTATAAGTTAATTTATGGAAGCAAGACTGTCTTGCATCAATTTTAATGTTCTGTAGACAGCTGCCTTTTCCAAAGACCACAAATTCCTCACACAAGTGGGGAACACTGAGCACTCTCATTTGAAAAATGTTGATCAGTCTTATCAGCATCTTTCAAGAACTTACCATACTGTTACCTAAAAGGCAGGGACTTCCATGCCAAGGGACATAAGTTTCTGACAGCAAGCCATACAAATTGCAGGCAATATTTTTACTCAAAGACCTGCACTACTTCTACATGAAGCTAAATCATTAGCACGTTTAGCTCCTTGTCCTGCCTAAAAGCTTGGAAATTGTGTCACTCACTTTCACACTGGTAAATTGACACTGAATTTACTCCTGCTCTACTGTGCTGGGACAAGTAGATGGTAAGTAAGCAGGAAGACTAAATCATGTGCACAACATTAGCCATGAGGATGTGAACTTCCAGGACCAGATTTCTGAATAGCAGCCCCTTCAGCTTCCCACTGTGGTGGCCGTGCAGGTTCTACATCTCCAGGCATTTGCACTTCTCTCTTGCCCTTTCCTTGCACAGCCCCATGGATTATTTGCATGAAGGCTTGCTTTTTAGGTCTTCACTCTGCACTGAAAATTACCTTACAAGCAGGGCTCAGCATGGAGGTTTTTTCTGCACACTAGAGACAATAACAAAACTCTCTCCGGTCTGTCAGTCAGCCAGTCAGTCAGTCAGTCCCTGGCCAGAACTTACATATTCATGGACAGCTTCAGAGAGCAGATAGGCCTATCTTTCAAAGGTATAATGTGTGAGGTTTTGTCCATAGGAGGGATCAGGTAGAAGAATACCAAGAAAGTCTGCCATGGAAATTCAGCTGTTATATTTGGGTTTTGACCTGGTCTCCCAAAATATTCATCCTATTCAGCAAACACCCACACTCACACAAGCAGATAAGAGTCTACCACCCAACAGATGCTACTTCTTGTCCCTTAAGTGACATGTGAGACATCTGGGGGAGGTAGGTATGGTCACCACAGTGGAAGGGAACTGGAGGAGATGCAGGGTGTGAGGGCAGACACGAGGAGGAAGAGAGTTAAAATTACTGCTGTGGAAAAGAGAGAGGATAGTGTACACACTTGCAATATCGATTCCTGCTGCTTCTAGTGTAGCATACAACTTGTGCTTGGTGCTCAGTGTAACCTGAATGACAGAGAGTTTGATTTCAGCAGAATCCCTCACCTGTAATTTGTGATAACAGAATGTGTCTACAAGGCAAGACATCTGCCAACAAATGTAGAAGTTGTGTTAGCCTGTGGCAGATATGACACAAATCCAGAGCCACCTTGCAGGAATATTCTTCAAGGAGACATCTGGGCTCACAGAAGTTAGAGAAAGGTCATCCTGCAAGTTCTAGCATGGACACACAATGAGATTTTAAATAAAATGTTTCTTACCAACAATCATATGATTGCAGACATCACAAAAGGTTGGTTTTTTGAAGATGTGCTCCTGGAAGATGTGAGTCTTGTTGTTTTCTGGCAGCTGTTGGGCTCTGGTAGGTGAAGATGCCTGGCTCTCTGAGTTGGGCAGCTGCCCAGTGCTTGTGCTCACCTCAGGCATCAAGTCTACTTGCAGTTTCACATCACTATTAGTCCTCTGGAAGAAATTGTCTGCACTTTTACTCCGCAAGCTTTTAGTCTTGAAGGAGAGGGATCGTTTCAGTTTCTGCAGCTGCAACAAATAAACCAGTTATAATTACTATTTTTTCTGCTCTAAAAGCAATGCAAGGCTCCTGGTTTTGGGGTGTGTTGTTGCCAAATGAACCTGGGAGCTAATGTCAGACCTCGAACTATCTGAACAATAAAATTGACTTTAAAATTTAACCAGAAATTTCTGAGCAAAGGAAACAGACCCCAATCAGAAAACAACCTACCCTACAAATGTTTTCTGAGGGACAATAAACTTGATAGTCCTAAGGAATGCTTCTTTTAGTCTTTGTTTGCAGGTATGGCAGAAAAGAAGTGCTGGTGAAAGTTGTAGGCATTGGAGAACACACCCTTTGTATTCAAGCATGAGGGAACTTAAAACATTATTCATCCTCTAAGAGTACTTAATCAGTCTGTAAAGCCATTGCAGAATAGCTGTTAAATGGTGGTACAAGATAAGTGAATTCAGTGAATATATTTGATACGCTTAAATTTCTTGAATTTGGCAGAAACAAGGATTACATGCATTTTATATTATATATATTTTAGATTATATGCATTTGATTAGCTTTGACTAAGAAATTCTACTTTTATATTTTTAAGGACAGAAGTCTTAACAGCAGTAAGAGTGTAATTAGCTGGCCAATTGATAGTTAATGCATTAATTAATACTAGTTAACACACATTCACATATGCTCTTGTATGTTATATTTTGTGTTGATGGTCAGACTATCAAGCACCACAATAAGGCATTACTAAATTAGAATTCTTAACTCAAACTCTTTATCTGTAAACACTCTTGTGCCATATCAGCCATCCTCTCATTTTTCATTCTCTTCCCCAATTTCGTATAAGGCTGAGAAGGCCTCCAAATGAGTCACTGAAATGATTAGGAAATTAGCCACACAAATTTGTGGGTTTGTCAGCTCCAACATCCCACAAGTAGAGCACAGGTAAAAGGAAAGCCAGCTCAGAGTCTGTTTTGTGTTTGCCCTCTGTGAAGTGCAATAATTCTGTATCACCTTTCACTCAGCATTATTCAAACCACTGCAAAAAAATTTCAATCACCGCTGCTATTCTCTGGGTGACTGTGATGTAACAACTGAAATTTTCCATCCTGCTCAGGCTGTCTGTGGTAACCAGTGGGAATGGTTTATATTAGAAACTGTTTATGTTAGAAGCAATGGTTATTTGGAATCATAATTCACACTAATATAAAGGGAGGGAGTTTACATGCTTTCCCAAAAAAAGCATAGAACTGGTACGTCACATTGACTTAGTGTCCTCAGGGTACTTGCTCTCCCTAGATTCTGTTCCTTATCCATCCATTTTCTTTATGATGTGGCTGACAGCACGCTGTTGGAGAGGAGAGTCAGGACACTCTGGGGGAAAGCCTCTCTTCCACCTTCAGAAACAAGCAGCTTGTTCCTGGAGAGGGAGACATCAGCTCTCTACCCAATGTTTCACAAGAAAATCCCAGAGTCAAATAAATGGACAAGGAGCTGCTGTTGGCTCCAGTTAACAGTGCTTGGGTTTGCTACATGGAAGCAAGCTGCATTTTACTTCCTGAGCTGTTCCTTCACAATGGCTTTGGGAGTAGGGAGGCATCAGAACCTGGGGCCGATCCCACATACACCTCTCTCCACCTACAACTCATTCTGGCTTCAGGGGAGGAGCTCTAGATCCAAAGGAAGGAAATACCTATTTGTAAGAATCTCTCAGTCTCTAGGGGAATTTGAAAATAAGAGAAATCAAGTAATTAAGTGGCACCTATGAAGTAAGTGAAGTTTATGGTTTCTGATGCTCTTTCAGCTGAAACCTAAGCCACGGACTGATTGAGCCTAAAACTCACTCTGAACTGCATCATCAGAATGTGAGATCTTCCCTCTTCCTCTTGGATGTTAAGTTACTGGCTCTTGAAATCACTGAGGTTAGCCAGTTCTGAGATTACTTCATCTCCCCAGTGACAGCCAGGAACTCAGCAATAATTCACCTCCTTGCTCCTGAAACGTTTCTCACTGAAGTCAGACCTCATTAGTGTAGCAAAACACAGAGAATTACAACACCACAAGGTGACTGAAATGGCATCCATTATTGATTTGCCATCCATTTCTACAGTGGCACATGAAGCTAATTAAATTTCAAAATGCTGTTCCTGCCAGGGAAGGAAACCTAAGCTGTGTGATACAGTATTTGTTTCATTATGAAACAACAGTCCTGCTAGTTTGGACTATGTATGCAGTACATTTTAAGAAGCTTTGCATTTACTATCCTTATCCCATTCTCCTGTGCACAGCCATTTACCAGTCGAGGGGTCTACCAGCAGTTTTTCCTCCCCCAAGCAAAAAAGTCAAGTTTTCCAAAGAAGAACAGTCCAGCATTCAGGCTATACCTGCCCAAACTTATGAATAAACACTAAAGAGCATAAAACTGTGTGTATTCTGTGCATTCGCTCCCAGAATGTTCAGAGGACACATACCCAAGAATGAGTTGAGCAAGTTACCTTCACACATTTGGGAGGCATCTCTGCACTAGCTGATAGTCCTTTCTGAAATTCACTGAGAACCATCCTGTGTTCATGTGGTTAAGTAATTTCCAGACAAGATGGGCATCCTTTTCATTAGCCAAATACAGATTTCATGTCCGTTCGCGTTCAGACTGGAAGACATCTATATTTTTGGCTAGACATCTATATTTTGGTAGAGAAGTGACTTGGAGAAAATGAAGAGTATTGGCAAAATTTAGCATTTTGCACAGCTAATTACACCCTTCTACTGTTAAAAAAAATACCTCTCAGATCAGCAGGTTTTATGCCTTCATGCGTAAGAGACAATATACAGGGCCGTAGAAGATTGGCATCAGGTTTTAAGATCAGATCCAACTTTCTCATATTAGGCTCATGAGAGAATTTAAAATAGGGCAATGGTACATGATTGTTTACTTAGGAGAAGTTGGCCTAAGCAAGCGCAAGTACTGGTTGTTATACATATCATATAAACTATAAAACCATAAAAGCTTAATTATTAGACTGCAGTTGAGTAAGCATCACTTCTCTGACTTAAATATTACTATCTCCTCATTTAGAAATTTGCTGTGGATTATCCTCATTCTTTTTTTGCAAGATTTCAAATGTAATTAAATACAGGTATGTAATGTATGTCTGATTTTGGTCTGCTGTAAACTGAGTTGAAGCACTTGTGATGCCACAGCTGCTATAACATTCACCTGAGATAGGAATCAAGTCTTTCAATAGGGAGGAATGTATGCAAATTTTATTATTTACACTTTATTTCTGCAGAGTGAATGAGTCCAAAGTTAAACCTTATGAAGAAACACTACAAAACTTTGGAAAAAAACTGCAGCTAGGGTTGTTCTACACTCAATACTTCAACTCTTCAGTGAAAAATCATGTACTGAGACTGAAACAACCCCTAAACCAAGCACAAAAAGGCTTTAAGAAATGTATTTGAAATAAATCTCCTAAGACATTCATATTTCTCCATTGTGAGCAAGGCTGCAATTTAGCTTTCATTTAAATAAAAACAACATTCCCAAAAGCGCAGGAGGTTTTCTAGACTTGTGGTAGCATCATGAGACTTCACAATGTTGACACTTCAGAAACATGAGTCCTTGATATTAAAGCCAGGATGTTCCTTGTGGTTTGAAATTAGAGTAAGGGAAAAATCTTTGTTTCAAGTTAAAAGCTTTTTATCAGTCAGATTCTGAGACTGCACAGTCTAACCCCACAGGCAAGGTAGAGATAAGCACGATAGCTCAACCTCAGAGATTGATTAACCTTTTTTTTCTGTATCTTGCAGCACAATCTCAATTTTCTTCCAAGTCAGTGAATGTTCAAGCTTCAAGGGACCAGGAAGCTCTGTTATCAGCACTCCTCCATTCCTAATTCCCCTATACTACAACTCTTTAGCTGTTATAAGCAGAAAACAGACAGCAGCAAAAGAACAGATATTCAGTTTCATTGCTAATGTTAACTACATGCCACTGCTTTTGCTGTGAATGGGAATTGCACCTGCCCTCACCAGGACTTTATTTGCTGTAGTTGTTGGAAGCACCCAATGCTTTTCTACAATTTTCATTTAAGAAGTTCCCATGAAAATCAGAAAGATGTGATTTGAGCCATTTTACAATCCCTAGCTTTGCAATTACAAAGATATGTGTCCGCCCTGCAGAGTACTTTATTCAGGCTCCTAAGTGCTCCCTGATATCTCGGAACAATTTTCCCCTTGATTCTCCAGCTTGTCTACATTAGCAGTCATCTCAGCAGAAGCGGATGGGAAGAATGAAGCAGGGGCTGTTGAGCACCCAGCACACAAACATCAGTTATTTCCCAACACACTCGGTCTCGTTGCCTTTGGTCACTGCAGCCACCCCTGCCAGCAGCAGAGGCTCCTGTGCAGCGTAGGGCCGATGGCGTGGAGGTTGTTTTGTACATTTCCACTCTTAACTATTTTCCAGGAGAAATGAATAAATGAGTCCTGCTTATCAACCCTAATTCACTGACTCACCATATAGCCAAGCCCTTATTTTCAGACATCAGCTGTTTGCTATATTGTTACTGGACTAGCAATAACCAAACAAAAAATATTGCTTGCTGTTCTCTAGCTCTTTCTTTACGTTGGTGTAACAGTATCATTAGATCCACTGCAAGTAATTCAGGGTATTAACAGAGTTGGAATGAGCCATCAAGCCAGTTTGAATCCTGCAAGCCTTATAAAATGTAGCTATTTTGTTTAGTATGCAGACTAAAAATGCTCTGTCAACAGATTTCACACTGCTGTGAGATAAACATCCACCTTCAGTAAGGAACCATTTTTAGTTCTTTGTGGCTTCTTAGAGCAAATTTCCAAATTATTTGACTATAAAAGAAGGACTTCAACACACACGGCTCAGATGATGTTGTGTAGATTTGCTAGAGAGAATGTCAGGTACGGGGGCAATTACCAAAAGGGACTCAGACCAAAAGCATTTCAAATAAGGGAGAGAACAAAGCCTTGATGAATGGCATCTCCTCTACTGAGTACAGTCCATTTTCTGGGTCAAGGAACATTCAATTTGTATTAGCAACTCTCAGAACATACTTCAGTTGTTTACTTGCATTGTTGAAGGACTGGATGTTACCAGGGTGTAAGCTACCCTGGCGGCATTTCTGGGCTCCAGCTAGCTGTGCTGATCTAGAGCCAACAGGGAACCAGCTCAAATTAGGAGTGCTTACTTTTTGTGAGCATGAAGGCTAATGATTTTCTTAAAACTGAGAGATACAAAAGCAAGTGATTTTTGAGGACAGACAAGAGTGGGTTTTTTACAGATTTTGAGTTGAAAATGCTTTGCCTTGACATTTTAATGAGTAAAAATAAGATTATGACATGCCTGAAGGCAGTATGCAATTTCATAAACAATATGTGTGTTTGCCTGCTGATGAGAGGAGTACCATGTAACACTAACAAGATAAAAGGATATTTCTAATATTTAAGGGGTTGTATTGTTTATTGGCAAAGCACCCATGAAAAAACTTGTAAGCAAAGCTGATTTCTTTTCTACCATCTTCTTTCTAAACAGTCAAAATACTCTGCTAGTACAATTAGCTAAACTGACTTCAATTGTAGATGATTTATACGGTCTGAGAATCTGGCCCTATCACGCAGATGTGTTTGCTCTAGCCAGCTCTCTTGGAAGCTGTATCCTTTTAATCCACTACAGACAAAGAGGGAGTGTTCATTATTGCAGAATTTGCTACATATTATATTTGTGTATTTTCCCAAACAGATTGCATAGCTGTTGTTAGAACAAACACGTTTCTTAGTGTTGTAAAAAGTAAATAATTCAAACTTTCTGCTTGAATATTGTACTGAAATAGTCAAAGAGGAGAAATTTTCTGTAATACATGCCTTGGGTATAACTACTCTGGCTCTTGCAGCTCTGATCATCATCCTCAGATTCTCCTCCCTGTCTAATATTATTTTTTAAATCCACTCATGGGTTCTCAGACCTATTTAGAATATAATCCTTTCTAGGCAGGGCTCTTTCTGTGATTTTGTTTCACACATAAGAGTCCTAAACTACAATGAAATGCTCTGATTGACATGACAGAGCGTAGCAGCAAAAATCCTTGAAAGAGCTGCAGGGTTTGAAAGCATAAAATCTGAAGGGATGCCCAGGCGTCACTACCCTCACAAATGTCTCTGTGAATCCCATGTCCTCAGCCCTCTCCTGATGTACTGCATCCTTGCCAGCTGGGCGTTTGCATCTCTAGCCAGCAGACCTCTGAATTAACAAGAGGTCAGCCTGCATATGTAGCCAAATAGGCAGTTTGCTTAGCAGAGCTGTTCATTCTTTATGACTCTGGTTTGGTTTAAACCAAGCTAAAAATTCACCTGGTTCTCAACAATTGCTCCTGCACTTGGTTTGAATTTGTCCTACATTTTAATGTGTGTCATCTTCTAACTTTTCAAGGAACGAGGATGGGTAAATATGTTAGGTAAACATAAAATAAAGTACATGAAGTTTTAAGGCCTGAAAATATAAAAAGTTTCCTATGTGATCCAAATTCCTTTATATATCTTTAAAATTCAGCATCAGATATGACAGAATAAAGTAATGCAGTCCAGTGAGTGATAGATTTGAGGGAACACAATTTATTAAGGGAATCAATTTCCATCAAATCTCAGGGAAATCCTTTTCTCTCTCTATTATGTTCAGAACTGTCTACTTCGTCCTCAGGTGAAAAAAGGGTAGACACTTTATTAGATTTTCTGTAATTGTGACTTACCCTGAGCTCGTTACCTTCCCAGCTAAATTATATTTTCATTGTAACTTCAAAAACTCACAGTCATTTACAAAGTTTAAAATAGTTTATAAAAAGGAGGAAACATATGCAAAATAAATACGTATATGAATGAAAATGAAGAAAAAAGCAAGGCTTTTTTAACTCAAAACCAGCAAAATCCACACCCAAACTCTCAAATTTTATATCTAGCATCATTTTTGCTTTTGTGTTTTTGAACAGCTCTATTTTGATGATTCCTTTGATTTCTTTCAACCAAGCTGTATTAGAAAGTGTAATCTAGAAAGAAAAGAGTGCATATTACATTATCTTCATGAGGTCTAGTGTCTATCATTATTTCTTCAAACTTCTTAACAGGTTTGATTCAAGTTTATTTTTTGTGGGGAAAATGCTTGTGATAACCCTCAACCATGGTTTGCATTCAGTCTGCTTCTAGCAGAGAATCTTTCTCAAATTTGCAGTGTTTCAAGATTACAAGTCACAGTATCTTTCAGAGATTCTGTACTGTAGCTTTCCGAAGTTTGTAATCCAATTGACGAAAGTCAGATTAACAGTCCCAAAGTAAGATCTACTGAGTTCACCATGTTGAGCTCTATGATCATCAATTCTCCCTCCTTTGTCAACATGTGCATGAATCAAAACACTTTGCAAATCAAACTAAAGAACCCTTCAGTCATTATCAAATATCAGGGTTGCAAAATATTTTGTCTCTTTGATCTCCCCTGCTGCCTCACCTAACAAAAGACAGGCTATTTCTCTCAGGAGCAGAGGCAAAGACTACAAGTCCTGTAGCAGGATTCTATTTTCCCTGCTGCTGAATAACTGTTTCCACATGGGTGGCACCAGCTGCAGGACATCCTTTATAACTCAGGTTACGAAAGGTGTCTGGTGCAGACCTTTATGTAGCTCTTGTCTCTCTTTCATAGTCTGACAACAGAACTGTCTCAAATTTTTCCTCCTGAAACCAAAATAAAAGCTCACAAAGAAAGTAAGAGATGGTTAGGAATAGTCCTTCCGTTTTTAAAAAAAATCAGCCTGTTCTTTCAATTTCAAGAAAGGTAGCTGTTTACAACATCTTGTTTTGTACTTTGGGGTTCACCTCAGGCACCTGGTTGCTAAGCAGCCAGTCATCTCTATACTTTGTCTCTATCAGGATGTTGTTATCTCTTGCCTCTGGATGTAGAAGGCATTTTGACTGGTATCTCTGAGGTCCCTTCTGGGGATCCTATATTTTGCATCTCTTTTTGGGTAGCTCTTTTCCATTTCAGCTTTAAATGGAACACTGATTCTCCTTTGGTAACTCCTGATTTAGTCATTTATTAATCTTTGCTGTGGTGGAAGTGGCACAATGAAATTTGGAGATTAAAAGGCTGGATTTCAGAGTGATGTAAATCCAGGCAGCCCCGCTGAGGTGAAAGAAGCTACACTGGTAACTGCCTGCTGAGAGTCTTCCAGATTGATAATAATAGGTCCTGAGTTTTGTTTCTTTTCCTTCTCATGAATAATCTGGAGCAAATGTGATTGTGAATGTAAGATTAATCATCCTTGACTGTATCTCATGTCTGTACCTCTATGAAATGTGCATTTCCTCTATTGATCTTATGCCTCAGTATGACACCCTTGGACCTCTTAAAAAAAAGCCCAAAACACAAGAGTGTTCTGCTAAAAAATGCTGGGCTACCTACAGCAATAGTTTCCACTATTTTTTTCCCCCACTATATTTTATCAATTTTCTTTTCTTTTTTTTTTTTTCTTTTATTTTTGTTAACAGAGCTGTTTTAAAATACTTTAAATGGTAGTATATCTCTTGAAGCAAATATGGAAATACATCTTGCAGAGAGGCTGATACTAACTGAGGGCAAATTAACATGAACACCACAACCCACATACTGAATTATCACATTTGTGTCATCTTAAAACAAAAAAGAAGTCCAAGACCTGCTGGGAGTTGTTATAGTTAATGCTCTGTCAGTGTTTCCACTCTTACCTCTGGGCCTCAAAACTTACACTGTTAAAATTGCTTTGCAGTGAAAACATGTAAGTGCTCAGCTCTACAACAAAATAATTGTCACTGGGCCAAATCCTAAGGTCTTTGCTTACTGCTAACTCCCACTGACTTCAGTGAGCATGGATCCTGAGTAAAGGCTCAGGGTTTGGATGGGTTATTGAAGGTTTTTTGTTGTTGCTTGGATGTTTTGAAATAAAACTTTATTTTTTTAATGTTTTATACTCTGCATTAAAACTAAAGGATTTCTGCATGCAGCATGAAAAAACACCTGGCCACATTTGACATTCTATTACTTGGCTGACTTTATCTGACTTTTCAATTCCTTCTTCTTTTTCTTAAACTACTCTTTTCTAAACTGTGCTGCTCCACAACACAACCAAGTATAGATAGATCCAGGTGACATTATGCTTCTGCTTCTTCTGCCCTTCCTGGATACTTGTATCAATTCATACTTTGTGTCAATATATTCTGTCCAATTCTTGCCTAGCTACTGTGCTTTAACTTTGAGATTATATTACTTTGTTCTGCAGTCAAAGAAAGAGCTAGAACACAATGCCAGAATTTGGGTGCTGTATGGCCTATCAGCTTAAAAGAAGCCCACAGGCCAATACTTTGTCTTTCATGATCCCCCAAGTTTCTTCACTCCTTTCTTTGCTGCCTGTTCACAAACAGGGATTCAGATCCAAATTTTACAACTTGTTTCTGTGTTTCCATATCAAGCCCTTCTCAGTGAGAGATGGCATAGGATCTTACATCTTACAGAATATTAGCAGTGTTTATTGGTTCCCTTCCATTTTTTCCTTTTCATGGTTCCCTTCCTCTTCTTCAGCATGTTTCTGCAATCTGCTAGCAAATTTGCTGCCTTCTATCTTCCTTTTACCCCTCCTGAAGACTAACAATGTCTCATCATGTGAACACTGCTTCTTGCCAGCCACTCAGGAGCCCAGGGCATTTGGCCACCCTGGCAGCGCCGGTTCAGACACCGCAAGTCTGACAGGATCCATACAGTCCTGGTGCACATTGCTGCCCTGAAACCACTCTGGCATGAAGTCCTGGATCTGGGGGCAGAGCTGATAGCACATGAGGAGCAAAGCTAGTTAATCCTCTGGGCTTCTCCATGCTTTACCTGGGTACCCACAGGGTTTCCTTCATCTCGTATTTTCAGTTCTTGAGTCCTAAAGCAGCGACCACATATGTAGCATATGCTGTGTCAACTAAAATTTTTTCTACCTTGATAACATTTTCCTTGTCATTTGTTCTGCATCCGGTTATCTTACTGTCCACCATGACAAAGATATGTGTATTTTCAGATCCAGTCCAGATCTGGTATATTTTCCATTAAAGCTCTTCTCAAAGTGCAACTTATAGTATGCATTTATCCCTTTAAAAAAATCTACTCCAGTAGCACTCTAGTTTTCAAAAAGCATTTCCAAATTTTTTTGGGAAAATTATGCTTGTAGTACTAGTTTCCAATGAATCTGTTACTGCTACAGAAACTTTCCATCTAACTCTGTCTTTTGTCTTTTTGTTATGAATTTTTCGTCATGCCAAGCAAAAACTGCATTCAATGTCCTACATAAAGAATAGGCCAATTCTCCACATGGAAAATCTGTTTAACTTGATGATGATATTGTCATACAGACGACACACAATTACTTGGCACTTTATGGAGACATTTGAAGGCCTAAACACTGCTTCAAGAAGTTGACAATGTAAACACGTATATTTGGAGACATTAATTAGCAGGAGTTGTTAAATATGAGATTTATGATCTATCTTTGACTCCTTTTGCCTCAGGCTAATCCATTTATTTTATATTTTTTCCTAAACCTCCAAGCTACTGAACATATCTTTAACCAGCTACTGTTTCAAGATCAACCCTGCAAAACAAAACCATTTTATTTTTATCCTCACCAGCTGCACAATTTTCTTTCTCAAATTACCTCTATCAAAATTTCCAGATTATAATGACTGAACTGTAAAAATGTGGTTTCATACTGAGATAGCTGGTTTTGTGTAAAAAGATCATTACATACAGGATACCATATGTAGAAAGGTAGAGAATTTAAGACTATAACTCTTTCTGAAGAACTACAATTTTTTTCTGACTATTAAGATTTTTTTAAAGTTCCTCAAAACTCTCTAAACTGTTGCTAATGAAATCCTGAACACAAACATTTAATAATTGTAATAATGTTTTTGAAGAAAAATCTTGTAATACTGTCACAATGTTGTGTTCACCTAATAAATGAAGCTTCATAATTTTGGTGTTGCAAGAGAAAAGAACTATTGTCATTGACATAAGTTACCAATTATTTAATTCAATAAGAGTTACTGCTTTGATAGGAAAGTCAGGGATCTTGAACCAGTAAAACGGTGAAGCCTTGTCTGACAAAAATAATATATGTGACTTCAAGAGGAACAGCATATTGCATGGGGCTGCATGAGAGATTCAGGCAGGCAGGAAAGCAGGGACGTAGAAGGAAGAAGAAAGGAAAGTCAAGTTAATAGAAAGAGTTTTAAAGAATGTGAATATGAATCCTATGAAACTGGGGTTTTTTTCCATGAACAGCTTCCCTTTGTCTCATCTATTCTACTGTTAGTGTAGGTGCAATTCTTGAATTCTTGGTATTAGCTGAGTAACACTGACTTATAAGGCATGTGAAATATTGCATCAGAAATACAGTTACTGTCTACTGCTGAACTAAAGAGCAAGTGCAGTGCTAAATTCTGAGATTTATATCAATTTTCTCCCATCAGTTGCTTTTTTTTATATGCAGCAGAGGCTATGTGTGGGACTGTACTGGAGAGATATTAACTTATGGAAAGGAGATCTTTTTTCCTTAGAATTCAGCAGCTGGTAGTAAAGATAAAATGACATTACCTTTATTGCTACTTCGGGAATATTGTATTTATTACAGTGTGTTCCCTACAGTGCCAGAAAAAAAAATAGGCTAGCTTTCTCATTTTGTTTAAAAAAGAACTGATGCTTTTTTGACCAGACTGAGTGGCTACTTCTTATGGCCAGCATCTAGTCATAATCGCATTCTCCTCTGAGGAAAATCACTCTATTAAGATTTTTCATTTAAGGTTTCACTGTCATTTTTTTGGACTTTTATGAAATGTTTTTAATTTGTCTACATTCTAGCAGGATTCAGGTAGGTCTATTACAGCTGTTAGCATTCATGTTAATTTTGATAATCTCTAAGGAAGATATCCAGAACATTTTTCTTGGATACCAGGCAGGTACTGCTAAAAAACCAGTGCTGTTGAAGTGCAGAATTGCAGCCTGAGGAAGTCCTGAGGAAGAACCTAAGCTTCTGGGGAAGGCAGGAGCTCAAATGACCTTCATCAGCGGTGCACTTGAAAAGGGCTTCTTTGAGTAACACTGGTCCTCAGCTACCTACCCCAAAAGGAGGGGACAAGATGGAGAAACTAGGAAGAGGGCTTTATTTCTTCTCCATTAGGAACATATAATCTCATTGTTCAGGTTTTAAATTTGTGTAGAGTTTCCTGCATGGACATACAAAGACATGACGAGGTTACATCAAGGAATAAATAGGAACAAGGAACAGGCCATGTAAAACCAGAAAATGTGAGGAAATTAAATGCAGCTGAAGGCATTTCTCTGTGAATAATGCAAGTACAGCTTGACTATAGGTGAAAGGGAAAGTACAGACTTGGGGTTTGCTTTTTTTCCAAGCGTACTTACGGCACGAGCATCAGCATCCACACAGTATTTGTGAAAGGTCCTTTTCCCTAACAGAAGAACCACAGCCCATTTTCTTAACAGTAATCTCTAAACTTGGCTAAGCCTGGAAACATGGAAGTTTTTCCTGTAAAGACTCATTGTATCAGAGAGCCTGGTCATGGCTTAAAGCATTAGTGTGAGAATAGGAGCAGAGAGGGAAGAAAGAAACATCGGAGGGCAGAGTGCGGGTGGGCGAGGTAGCACAAAAGTTAACTGTTTCCCTGGATCTTTAATGGCCAGGAGGATGAAATCCATTTGTCATTGTAGCTAGCTACAGGAGGTAGATCTAACTGCTGTGAACCTGCCAAAGACTCCTGCGTGCCCATACTTCGTGAAAGTGGTACATGATTCATCTCATGGCTACAGCTTAACAGCAGCACTTCATATTCCAAAGCCTGGATAGGCTCACACTTTTCTGTCTTTTTCTCATAGGTGCATAACTTTCCATTATAGGACTGTCTGGAAACAGCAGTTCCACCTAGCTAAAGTTTTCAGAGTTTGAATGATTTTGTCCCACGTTGGCATGAAAAAAAAAACCCCAAGTGCAGCTTTTCAGAATGTCTTTGAGAGACCTGTGAGCAGGAGAGGGGAAGGTCAGACAGACTAGCCATGCAGGGGAACAGACAGCTGACCAGTCTTTGTGGGCAAGGTTCAAGACCTGGCTCTGACAGAATCTCAGTGGTGTTCACCTTACTTAAATTTGAGCTTTTAACTCAGCTGTAGCTGCCGGCTCTGGTCAATGGAAAAAAGATTTCTGCTCAGAGGGGCTAATTTAGATCACACAAAGCAGACTTTTCCTCTAGGTCACCTTTGATAAAGCAGTTTTGGTCTGTGTTCCATTTATAACCTAGGGGGACTGAACTACTAACTTACCTGCCTATAGTTGGTCTCTAATTACAGGTGAAGCTGCACAATGTGACCTAGGATGCATTTTTTTCTTCTTCTTCTTTTGTCTGGAAATTTCACTTGCAATCAGGGAATGCTCTTTAGCAAAAGTTTACACAATTAAGAAACTGAACAAATCCTCAAGACCAGATGTTTTGATATTGAAAAATAAGCAGTGAGTGCCTTTCACTGGAATGCTTGTTATCAGAAATATTTGGCAAATCATTACACTGGATGCATTTCACTGGAATGCTTGTTATCAGAAATATTTGGCAAATCATTACATAAGTCATCTTATGTTTATTTGTAAACTATTCCTTAATTAGATAATTTAAATTAAAACAGGATGTTTTACTTTAATAAGTGAGAAATTCTCTAATATCACTTATAAATAATATATATAAGTACACTAAGAGATACAACAAAACTTGTATATGCCAGGTCCTTGAGTTGGCTGATACTAGCTGATAATAGTAGGTGCATTTTAAAAATGCATATGAGCCTGAAACGTCTTAACAACTGAATTCTTAATTTAACTGCACAGCAGTCAGGGACAGTGACAAGTTTACCATGCTGAATGTTTTGTTTACTTGTGAGCATAGAGATGCCCAGGCCATTTCTCACTGTGTGCACAAAGGCAAGAGAGGCTGGGTGAGGGCTTTTAGACTCTCATTTCAGTCTCAAGATATGATTTAGATTTTGGGAACCACAGCATTTAAACTGGCAGAGAAAACACTGGCAAATCAATCATGAATAGTACACCTATATAAATGATGTTTTAGAAGGTGACTTGTTTGCATTACACCAGAAATCTGACCCTTAGTTGACAAAAGCTGATGTCTCTCTTCACTATTTTGCAAAGAAAAAAAAAAGAAAAAGAAAAAAAAAAAGAAAAAAAAAAGAAGTTGAATACTGAGGTAATGAGTATTTGTCTGTAAGACCATATTTAACAGTATTTGCTATAACAATCTGTCAGGTTGGCTTTGCCCTCTCACCTGTAGTTGTGCCTCCAAAGCATACATTTCTTTGTCTTAGTCTGATGAATAAGTGAAAAAAAATATTCTAAATGCAGATTTTAATAGCTCTGTGAATACCAGTTTATAGTAATTTTTCTCCTTTCTTAATTAAGCCTAATCATCAATTACTGTAGGTCAGCTTAATTTTCCTTTTCTATTCAGAACACTAGACTGCTAAAATGTTCTTTATTAATAAAGCAGTGCATGTGTGGCATTTTAATAGAGCTTTTAAAGGGCACTCAGAGACGGAGCATATTACAAAAAAGAAAAGCATTAAAGTTGTTGCTGTTACTCACCTAAAGGACTGCAATTCCATATTGAACTTGCAGCCTCCTGTGGCTGGGAAATACCTCTGTCTCACAATTATTCGTGCTATGGTATTTGTAACACCACTGCAGCCCCTAAACAGTAACACTTTCATTTGACAGTACTTAGCAAACTACTCTCATCACTTAAAAACAGGTCAGCTATGAAATGCTAACCTGTCAAGGAGAAAAATTTCATGAGCCTCTAGTATATGTGAGACTACACACATGAAACTCATTTTATTTTAATAAATAAGAAGATGGGCAAGCCATTTGTCACATTTAACTGCTGATGTCAGAGACACAAGAAATCTGTTTTTTAGACATCCATTGTAAATTTACAGGGTTCCTGAGTTAAATTCCCTGACAAGGAGCATTTACTCTCTCAACTGGTCTACTGAATCAAAGGGAGTTTCCTCCAACAGAGGCATATGTCAAAGGAAAACAAATTCAAGTTATTTCAGTCAGTCACACATAGATTTTCACAGCTGGTCCTCTTTGCTAATGAACATGCAAAGTTTGCTTATGCTTCAGCACTTTCCTGGGAAGTGCTTATTTAACACTGAATGACTGCCTGCCTATGCAACTGGAAGTTGTGCAGGACTGACTACTGTGTTAAGAATAGTCACCTCACATCTGAAAGCCTAGTCCTCTGCCTGACAAACATGGGTATAAATTTATCAAATACACAATCTTATACCCATCAGGAGTATGCAGCAGTGGCTCCTAGGCAAAATCCTTGTCACACAAAGAATTACAGTTTTCTATCAAGTGGTTATGACTTACTTGCATTTAAATTAAATAAATTGCACAGGAAAAACGAACCTTTAAGCCACATTTTGGATTTCAAAAATCCAAAATCGATGTGCTCCATTACGCTGAAGAAATTTCAGGCCTCCAGCACTCTCAGATACCTAGAGGTGTATTTTAGACAGCATCACTCTTTGGGGTGTGACACAGAAGGACCCGAACTAGTAACTGTAGGAAGGGATGAATGTCTCAGCAGTGGTCTGGAAAGCAGCAGAGCTGTCTTGAATGTGCTTGGGTGTGTAAGAGACATATAATTTCTTCAAAGCTGTTAATACTAATACTAATGCTGTGAAATGAAGAGAAATAAAAAGGCTCTGTGAATGTGTGCTCTTGGAAAACTGCATGAAAATAGTTACCTCAAAAGGGAAATTTGGACTAAGAAAAGAGTCTACAAAGAAGATGAGGAGGGGAACAAGAGAAAGAAAAAAAGTAAAACAAATGCTGTGGAAATAAGACTGGACCTTTCAAGCACAGTTCCTTAGGTCAAAGGATATTAATTGACAAGTAAAGCTGAGTGAGTCCTTTGAAAATGTATTTTAGGAGATGTCAATGGACAGATTTGGTCTAGGGAAAGAAAAAGAAGAAAAAGGCTGTGATACAGTAAGGACAGGATAAAAGGCTGGTTTGGACCTTTGGCAAACACTTCAGCTTACCTTCTTCCCAGAACCATGATCCTGGGGAGAAACAACAGGAACAAAAGGAAAGAGATTACAGAAATTTATGGCACAGCATTAAAAAAGCAGTTTAATCTGTCTGTTGAGGTGAAAGGGAGAAAAGAAACAAGTTAAACTCTGTTATAAAATTTTACTTTGAAAGTCTAGAAACAAGTTTCCTTAACAAGCTTTATCAAGACAGAAATTATGTAAAGTGAAATTGCAGAAAGTTGAGAGGCAGAAAATGTGATTCCAGCAAATATAGATTTGTAGATCTGACTTCAACAGAATTTGACAAAATCAAATCAAAATGAAACAATAAAAAAAGATAAATCCTCCTAGATCAGTTGTAATGAATAAGATAAACAATTTTCTAGAAAATTTTGTAGAAAATGTATTAGGTCAAAGACTGTGTCTACTTGGATTTCATTTAAATTATTGAATACGCTGCTAAAAGGGAATCTATTAGCCAAGACAGAAAAGAAGGAAAGTTATAAATAGTTTTATGGAAAGTTCAGTGGGAGATGGATACTGTTGAAAGGAGAGGTTGAGGGTTGGTCATTGGTGGAGTCCTTCCAGCACTGACACAGTCTTAGGGTCAATATTGCTCTCTCTACCTTTATTACTGGATTTTTTGCAAAGATTTTGCAGATCATAAGGCCATATCCCTCTGGCATTGTTAAGGAACATATTTAGTACAGACAGCTCCGTGTGCAGCTGCAGATTGAGCTCTGGGTGGCAGGACCCCAGGCAGGACTGTGACCTGATGACCCTTTGCATAACAAAGGCTATGGGGACCTGTGGCACAGCCTGGTACCACAGTAGGAGCCACACTGCAGGAGCTGAGGACTCCAGGCTTCCCCACGCTTTCCTGTAAAGGTGCAAACCCCCAGGGCTTCCTTGGTTTGGGGTCCCTCCGTGGAGGCAGCTGCCCCAAGCTGTTATTTTGCTATTGCACCGTGATTGAATTGTTTTAAGGATCAAAACATGTGCTGTGGGAAATCTGGGGTCAAGTGGGTAAGGAAAGCTGGTGTGACTGTGTGAGTGTGGGATGTGAAGCTGGGAAGGGGTCTTGGTCCCAGTTTGGGTGGTCTGAGAGGACTGTGCCAGAATGGTTCCTGGATGGTCAGACACGGAAGTTTCTTTAACATGAGGTGGGAGGCATTGTCACATATGGGGAGGCCTGGATCTTGGGGGATGGAGTCAGGGAAATGTGATGAAGTTCAGCCCTGGAAATGCAAACTTCTGTGCCTGAGACCTGATTCAAACCACTGCAGATGAGGACAGACAAATGTATCCTGCCTGGACCCCCTGGAAATTCCAGAAAAATAGAACAAAGACCTCTGGTTCATCAAGGGGTGATTTGGAGACACAAACATTGGAAGCAAGGTTTCTCGGAATTAATGATACTGTCCAAGCTCTCATTGAGAATACCATGCACAAACTCAGTCACTCTTTTTCAAGAAAGATTATTCAATACTGAAATGGGGGCACCGCTCTGCTACCACAATGAGATGAAGAATGGAGAGTTTATTTTATGTCAGCCCAGATTATTCAGTATAAAAAATAACAGACTGGTAAGAGATATGAAAGTCTCTTATGTGATGGAAACCTGCACCAAGAATAAAATGTTTAAGCTAAAGCAATATTATTAAAATTACAATGCCACACAAACTGGCAAAAAATAAATGTATACTGGAATTAGAAGAGGATGAAGTGTAGAGGACATTGCTTAGCCATTATTAGACCATACAGGTGTTGGCAGAGCTTTTTAAAAGTAGTGGTAAGAGCTGAATTCAACAGAATTACTTTATGAAGAAGAATACAGTGTAAGAGACTGAGACAGTGAAGTGAACTCTCTTCCAGCTGTGTAAACAACTTGTTTTGTTTCAGTGAAAATTTGCACTATTTAAAAAATCAATCTGCTTTTTTTTTTTACCACAGCAGATTTCAGTCAAGTCATTTTTAGTTGTTGAAATATAATATATGTCTTCTCCATTTTGGCACCATTGAAAGAAGAGAATGAACTGATCACATTTCTATTTTGTCTTAGATATTACAAAGTGCCTAGAAACTTATCTGACATATATATCAAAGTAAAAACAATATCAGAGAGTTTCAATCAGAACAAGAGTAAGAAAGAAAAGTCAAAATAAGTGTAAACACAAGAATGAGTCTGCTGAAGAGACATTGATAGGTTAGAGTATTACTTTCCTGCTTTAATGAAGCTTTCCTTTACATAATTTGTTGCAAAACACATAAAAAATACTTTATCTAATTTCTTTTCCTTAGTCTTACCTTCACAGTATATACTCACCATTTGACACAGGGGCATGGAAGCAACACTGAGAAGGAAAACTGTTCTTTCTTCCCCTTTCATGGGATGTTTTTAAGCTGTTTGTTATTCCTTTGAAGACTACAGCAGTAGTTTACATGCTGGATATTTATCATTGATGTGCAGGGTGAAACACTAGCTGCACACCATACTCCCTGCCCTTTTAAAATATTGATGAGCAACCATCTATGGAGCCTCATAAGGTATTAACCCTTTAAGTGGGGAAGGTCTCTGCTTAACAGCATAGCACACGTTCTATGTGATTTAAACCCCATACAACCCAAAAAGTTTCAAGCTGTTTATGTTAGTTCAATATCCAAAATTAACACCTGGTTTTGAAACCTCAAGTAAGCAATATTGCTTTGTTGATGCAGCAGGACAGGTATGTAAGTAAGTTCAGTCTTCGTGATCGATGTCAGGATATTCATAAATGAAGTTTACATCTTGAACTTCAATGCTTTTATTAGCTTCCTACTCTTTTCCACTTCCATTTTATGTACTGCTTTTCAGGTTAGCTCATGTTGGAACAACTGTTGCATCTCCTGAATTGCCATACCTGAATTTCAAGATAATGGTCTGCATTTCCCTGAATATTGTCCACTAGGTAGTCAGTGTGTGAAAGTGTTAGACTGAGGCTGACTCATATATTTTTTGAAGTACATAGTCCAGATACCATATATATTTGGAGATCTAATTTATCTTTTTTCTTCAATTTTTTTTAGCTGTTCAAATTACCTAGCTGACCTGAGTGCAAGCAATTTCTTTGACCCATGAATTTGTGGTTCAGAGGAAAATTTTGAATCCTTCCAAAGATGTGTGATTACAGTATAACACAATTACAGCTGTATTTTATGGAATAAAGTAGACAGAAATAGGAAAACTGTGGGGAAAAAATGGTCTTCACAGAAATCCATCAATATTTTCAAATAAGTAACTTTTATATGACATATTGCCTACAATGGTAGGGGCAGGACTTGATACCCCTTCTGAGGTACATGACAAAGCCTGAAAGACTTTTAACATATTGACATGGAACTCTAGAAGCTTGAAGATCAGCAGTGCTAATCCACCCTAGTGGCACTAGCTCAAACATTGTAGATGCTCAGGTGTCCTGTAAAACTTAAAAAAGCTAAGGGAATTTTCATGGATAACCCTATTGCCTAGGAACACCCCAGCCATTGCTCACAGAAGAGTGATAACAACTCAATTCATACCTAAAGAAATTAGCAGATGGGTTCTTTCCTCTTCATATACAAATGTCAGGAAGATAAAACAAGAACAAAGTTAACAGAATTATGTGCCAGCTATGCCAAAACGTAAAGAAATCATGCCATGTCTAGAATTCCTTTCTTTGGACACATATTCATTCAAATTTTAGTTTTCTTTACTAAATTTCAAGGTATATTTAGATAAAAGATATCACAAATACTGTCTCTGCTGCCACTAGATTTCTGCTTATGTTGCTAAGTTAGTGATTAAGTAAGTGTGCAGTGTGTCTTTAACTGCTACCACCCAAAATAAATTTTCCCTCAGGATTCAGTAACTAATGACTTCCTGCCTTGCTGAGTTGTAAATTTACAAAAGACTTTGGCAAACTAGTATTTTGCCCTCTTGGAAACCAGATGTAAATGTCCCAAACAGGTGGGAGCCGTTACTACAAACATGAATGTAATACATTTAGCAATTTTGTGTGTTTGTGTGGTACCCTCCTTAAGTCATTCTCCTGGTAAACTTTAAAGTATCCACTCAAGTCAAACCGAGGTGTGAAGTAAATTTTTTCAAGAGCCAATAAGTTAGTTTAACAAATGAATTATTAGTTTTGCAAGATTCTTAGCCACTCAGGCTCTAGGGTTTTAGCACAGCAGCAGTACATATAGTACCACAGGATGGCTCTTTCAACAGCCAGGGTGTGCTCACCTGCAGCTATGCTCCTAATCCATAGGAAAAGGTGGTGGGAGGCTTTCCTGCCACAGAGGTGTGTGACTAACACAAGAGAGTCATCCTTCCAAATTTCAGCTACTTGGTAGCAGCCTGAAGTTCTGCCTCTCAAACTCAATGCTAGTCAGAAGTTGCAGTACCTGGTCCTTGTCATCTTCTAAGTTCAGTCTGGAGGATGCAAGATAAAACTCATTTCTGGAGTTTAATATGGACAGGGATTATGTGCCACCAATGTCTGTGACTACATTGGACTGGAAGGAAGCTTGCAGCTAGTAGCTCTACATTATTTTTTTCAAAATTGCTTTTCTGCTGAAGTGTTTTCAAAGGCATTTTGAAGGTTGCTATTATCCATGTTGGTTCTGTTCATATATTTGGAGTCATAATAAGTGGAGTGTTTTGCCAAAGAAAAAAAATTGTCAAGTTCAAAGTGTTTTGACACAGAAAAAAGTTGTTGTGGGCTAATTAGATACTGCACAAACAGTAAATGCAGCAGACATGAACTTGTTAACCTGGGCAGCAGAGAGTACCTGAAGAAAGCCTAGTTTTCTGTGAATGACAGGATAGCTCCCTCAGCATGGGACACCACAGGATGAAAGCACTGACCTATGCTGCTGTCAGATTCTAGTTTTTGAAGTACATCAATTACCTTAGAAAATAAAAAAAAACAACTCAAGGATAAACAATATCTTCATGAAATCACAGTTTTTTTCCATCCTCCTGTTTCCTTGGACTAAAACAAGAAAGCTTATTACCCCAGTGATCAGAAGGCTCTTTTGACTCTGTCTATTGAAATGACAATACATCATGCTATCTGATCATATTTGCAGCTCTAAAATATGAATACACAGATTATTTGTTTACTAAGAATATCTCTATCCAAGTAATGGCATCAACTGCATGGTCATAGCTTCATAGTGTATTGCTTCAAATGCTCAAAAGACTGAAAAAAATTTGATGATGATAATGTTTGATTATAAACTAGTTTGGAGCCTATTTGTTCTCCAGACAGATGTGCCTAATTCCTGTTGTCATCCTTGGAAGCACATGGGTGCACAAACAGCAAGAAGGAACCCTCTGAGCAGCTCTTCACTTCCTCTGAGTTTTGAATCCATGCCAGTCTGTTTTGGGAACAGCATTTTGTGACCCAGTGGGAAAGTCCCTCAAGCACCATTGTTATCAAGTGGCACACGGAGCTCCTTAACCATTCTGGCACAGGGTGAGGATCACAGCTGGGATCATGGGGAGCACACAGCCCACCAGGCCCCATGCACCGCCTAGAACACTTGAGCAGCTGGTGCTGGCAGTGCAGTGAAGGCTGCAGTTACTTTTGGGACCTCACTAGGGGCAAAGCTTTCCACTGCCTATATAACACTTCAGTAATTCCAGAGAAGCAGACTCAGGGGAATGGGTTTTAGGTACCGTATCCTTTTAGAGCCTGGGCTTGCACCAATAATGCATTTACTTTTCATTTTCAGTGAACAGGGAAACTCCAGTAGAGCTAAATGTGTATAGTGAATATTGTATGCTATTGTTACTGAAAAAGCTCTTCTCTTTTAAAGAGGTTGTATTACATAGGGAATACCTCAGCTCTCCTCCTTGGAGTAGAGCTTCTAAATAAATATATGAAATAAAGAAGCCAAAAGCCCGCGTCAAAACTCTACCCACACAGACAGATAATTGGAACTCACTCTCCAGAAAGTGGAAAGCTATAACTGCAGAATAATGTAGCAGTCTTTCTATATTAGACCCAGGCAGCCACTGCCTTTACACTCATGCCAGCACAAGACCTTCCCTGTCAAGCAGTTGTTTTGCCCATACAGTACTTCCTGAGGCTTTACCCACCTGTAAGCTCCTAGTGACAAGAACCTCCCTGTTTTTGTGTGTTTATACAGCATCACTATGAAGTCCACAGAAAGATCTTTCAGGTGCTATCGTGGTATCAATCATAAGTAACAGAGGATCAGTAAAGGCATATTATCCGAGTCAGCTGCAAGGAACTTTCATTATGTAAGGTTACTACTTTACGTTTAACCTCTCTGTCTTCCAAGTAATACCCTGGCAGTCAGAAAAACTTTTCACATGCGAGTCAATTAAAAATTCAGAGGCCATGCCGTTTGAGCTAAAAGTCAATTTTCAGTAAGGTAAATTGAACCACATTCAAAAACTCACAAACAGAAAAAAGGCTGTGAAAACAAAAATCCTTTTCTCTGTGGTGTACATAAGGTTCGTTGTGATAAAGCTGTGACTTATCTCCTGTTTTAACAGACTCATCAAACGGTGAAAGTTCACTGATGAGTCTGCCAGAGAAGTAAAGTCAGGTGACATACCCCAAGCCCCCAGACAAAATTATTTTCTCTAAACCTTTGAGGAAAATAAATTTTTCCAACAAAAACCCTTTAAGTGATCTGATGCTTGGTGTGAAAATAGCTAACAATGTCCATTGACAGCGATCCCCTCCCTGAGCCCCATCACTACCCCAGGACGTTACTGTAATACGAAGAAAACACAGGCAAAAATTCACCAACCCAAACATCTCAGAAGGCAGGTATTTTCCCAGCTCTGACTCCTGAGGTGACAGGGAGAATTCAGAAGCAGGGGTGTCGGAGCAGTCACTGCAGTCAGAGGTGGCTCATAGCACTCTGCCACTGATCCTGGCACAGGCTCCAAGTGGAAATCAAAGCAATACATCTCTTTTCAAAACAAAGAAAGAGGGAAAAAAAAAAGATTCTCATTCTCTGAGTACCTTTGATTCCTGGCTGGTAGTTGATGCTGGAGACGGGGGCTGCTCTGTGCTCTCCACTTCATTCTCTTTCTCCACACTATCCACGCTGACTTCAGTCGTGCCGCTCGGAGGAATCATTTTACCTCTAAAACGCTGCTACTATCAGGAAAAAAAGCTACAGATGATTCTTGCTTTTTTCCATTTAACGTCCTCTTTCTTCTCTGCTCTTCTAGAGCAAATGAACTCCAACCGCTTGGTTTCACTATATTTGCCAGACTAGAATTCTCTGGATTTTCTTTTTTTCCCCCGCTTCTCCTCCTCCTTCTCCTCCTTCCTCCCTCCCCTTTCCTATGCAATTGTGCTGCAAGGGAGTAAGTTATCGATGGTTCTGTAGGTCAGTTGTGTGCCTGCTTTTCCCCGATACTCCTCCCCTGCATATGAAGCCTGGAGGTGTGGAGCAGCGTCGTGACCGTCAGCCCCACAATCAGAGGGGAGTGAGCTGAAGCAGCAAGCCCAAGCCACGCACGCACACACACACACACACGCACACAGACACAGAGACACACACACTCACGGCACTGGAGGGAGGAGTTGTATTTCTAATGCTGTGAATAGCCCTGGAGGAGCATGTGCTGTCATAGTAGTGAAAGAAAGTAAAGTGTGCATGCACATGCACACACACACACACACAGGCAGCACACGAGCATTTGGAAACATTTTACCTTTTAACAGCCTGGCAAAGACAGGGTTGAAGGGTACCCTTATACTCTTTCATGTCTTTTACTGAAGAAAAAGAAGCCCAGCAAAAAGGCTCTAGGAAAAAAGGACAAAAATTTCTTTTTCCTTATCCCAGAGAAGATTATTTAAATTCCTAGCTACTCAGTGTCTCAAAGGCTCCCACTTTGCCCATGTCCCAAACTTGCTAAGAAATGACAAGACAGAGTCAGAGGAGAGTTACCTGTGGATCCACGTGTTCCTTGCTCCCCTCCCAGGCAGGGAAGCCCAGCTCTGAGCCACGCACACGCAATCTGGGTCATCTGGAGCTCCTTCTATCATGCACATACTATACCTGTAGGTTGTCATAGTGATAACACTCCATCAGGCAGCAGCAGAGCAGAGGCAGCCATTGGGAAGAGCCTGTTGGCTTCCCTCAGTGCCGTCATTCCTGAGGATGCAGCACCTGAAGTCACGCTTGGGTCTGCAGTACTACTGGCAGAAGGTCAGCGTGACTTTGCTGTCTGCCTCAGATTGCTTTATATTGCTTAAGGTTTTGCCTCTGATTTAAATCTGCTGCAAAGGTGCTTGTCAGCTCTCTTCCCTGCTGAATTGAGGTCTGTATTGTGAAAAGTTGAATGGATGTGCTTCCCACCAGATACTATTTGCTGAGCGGATGCCACTCCATATGGCTGGTGGAGATGACTCTTTCATTTAAAGAAAACAGAAAAAAGCAACCCAAATACGTTTCTAATAGCAATACTTACATCCTGGAAAGTGAGAAGAAAAAAACCTGTTGTTTAGTGGATCTGTACAGGTGTTTGGAGGTGATTTGATGGGGTCAGAGATGATCTTTAGTACCTTTTAGCTCAGAGAGAAAACACAAGGTTCCCCTCTGGCCCCATCCCTTAGAAACACAATTACTACTTGGCGCTGCCCTGCAGGCCCCCTCTACCTCAAATAATCAGTGTGTGAAGGTGAAAGCAAGTTTACAAGATAGTAGGGGTTATACAGATGAAAGCCAGAGCAGAAATTGCCCTGCAGCCTCTGTATTCTCATAACTATGCAGAAGCCAGAAAAAAAAAAAAATCCACTTCTCTTTGAATCCCCAGTGAATCTTCCAGACTAAAACTTAGATGGGGAAAAGATCTTTATGTTTTTGAAACAGAGCATATAAGATACCAAAATCCTTAGCAGACAATAAAGAGGAAATGCTGCAATGCTATTTGTACAGCTACTTCAGAGTAAAAGAGTGTCTTAAGGGTCTGCCAGTAGAACCTATTATTTGGCCTGTAGTCACTAACACGATTACAGGGATCAAAATAAGAACACTGTTTGCTCTTGAGGCAGTGGCACTAACAACTGGGATTGAAGCAAGGAAATACAGAGCTCAGAGGGGCAGATTTGGCAGGTAAGTAGAAGAATTTATTTCCAAGGTCTTTCTTTCTAAAATGCAGTAGTGTCTTAGACCATTCCCTTCAGTGCTGGAGGAATTCTCCAGGTGCAAAGGTAATTTCTTCACTCAGCAAGTAAGATTTGGGCTTTGCTGTAAAATCATCCTCTTAGCAATGAGCAGTGACTCGTCAGAGCCACAGTTTTGGAGAATTAGGGCAGCTGTGGGCAACAGAGATCTTGGCAGAGCAACAGCAATTGAATGCTCCAGCTCTGGCAGTAGCATCCTCCCCTGATGGTCCAGCCTAGAACAGCCAAGCCATGGCCAGCGCATGCGGTCTGCCCGCTGCAAGGACTGTTCTGTGTGCCCAGCAACCTGACAGGTGAGAATCATAAAACTCAATTTTGCCTGGTTCCCCACAAGGGTTGTGATCTGCTCTTTCCTGCTAAGAGGCTCGAAAACATCTTATGGTGAACTTGCAGGTTACCTTTGAAATGGATATGGAGTGGCTGGTTAATAGTTAATTCTCTAAGGGTTGTAAAATCCTGCACACATTTTGTATGAGGAGCTTGTAACGTCATGACTGTGTAAGTGACTATCATACCACTCTTTACTTTAATTGTTTTACCAAATTAGTACTAACACCTGCTGCACTCCTTCTCTTCCCCCAATTACTCACTTGTCAACCACGATGGATTTGTCAGTTTCTTGACAATTAGCTTGGGAAAGATGAGTCAAACATAAAATTTTAGCAAAAAAGCAAAAAGGAAAAGAAACTGGATTCATTACATTTTTATTTCCTTCCATGGGAGCTGGCTATCGAAGATCTAATATACAGTATAACAAAACTGACTGATCAAGTTAGATGAACCTACATCTCTCACCTACGCTTCACTCCTGAGAAGTTGGACTTGTGATTACTGCCGATCAGACTCTACGTGAAGGTACTCAGAGGAAATGGGAGCACTGCAGCACGGTGCTAAACAAGAGGAAATTGAACAGCTTCTGTAGTGTGGAGAGGAGTGTAGATTTCTGGAGTGGGGAAAAGCAATTTGGATGAATAAAACATGAGTGCCAATTGCCAGCCCCCAGCTGAAGTTGTTTGGCTGTGCAAAGGCTGTTGCGTGTTGCCTGGAGTCCCTGCCAAGCATTCCTCTGCTGGTGGTCTGATGCTGGCTGCGTGGGTGCCGCATCTTGTGTGCCCTCCTGCACTGCCACTCTCTGGTCCCACACACAAAAGTGACAGGGTGTGGTGTGGCACAGCCCTCTGCACTGAGGCTCCAGTAGTTCTTTCTAAGCTCTGGCTGAAGCCAGCCTGATAAGAGCGTCCCCGAGGCTCCTGACTCCAGGAATATATAAATACACACTTGCAGTGCTGCCAAGTCTTACCTGCTGGAGACCTCCACAGTGGCAAGATTAAACTGGTGCGATCTGGCCCATGCCATGGTTTTTGCCTTTTTTTTTGCTTTTTTGGTATGGACATTCCTTTGAAATATTTGAGCACCTCTCTGCTAATGATATACATGCACAGTGCTGTATTTCACTAAAGGAATGACAAGAAATCAGTACCTATCAAATATTTTATTTCTGTTTAGACTTCCATGTTAGTAGAAAAAAAATAACGAGGAAAAAGTAAAGAGGGAGATATAATTGTCAGTATTTAGAGCTTGGTGCATGAACCATACCATGCTTCTGAGCAAAGAGGGTCTAAGGGGGCACACAGAGATGATGTTGCTTGTAGATGACACTGGTTTAAGTTAATATGTACCACTCTCTAGAAGTTTACAAAGCCGTGAAGAATCAGTCTGGTTACTGCAGTCTGGATTGCTCTAAAACAAACTCTTGAGAGAAAGCAGAATCAAGTTCAGAGAGTCCAACTTCCAAGAGGATGAAGACTGAGAGCCACAGAAAACCATCAGACACAAAAAACATGTTGCTGTAGTAGCACTTGCAGTGAAACTTTATCAGCCTCATCCCAAGTCCCTCAGTCCAATTTGTGAGCATTCCAGGTGAGAAACAGTTCTCTCTCTTGAGTATTCCAGATAAGAAGTAGTTCTGTTTCTTTGTCAAATAGATTTTGTCATTGTGGAAACTGACAACAGGATACCTTGTGTAATCTGTGATGAGAATTTTACTTTTGGCATGGTGCTTTTGGCCAGATGTACTGGTTGATATCTTCACTGGGCTCTTCTCTCAAATATGTGCTTCACCCACAGCTGTCTACTAAACTGCAAGGAGCATTGCTCTGAGTATCTTTCTGTGTTTCCAAGTGACAGGCTAGTGGGCTCTTCTCACCAGCAAACATTGTACCCACAGAGAAAACAAGATTAAAGTAGTATCACGTGGATGGGGTTTTTTGTTTATAATCACCCATCTCTTGTTTGCTTACAATCTTGGCAGTTCATTGAGCAGCCAACATACTAACAAATCCCTGTGGATTCTGCTTATCTAAATGCCATCTAAGGGCTAAAATCATCAGCTCATCAAGCTGGAAGCAAAAGCTGGTC
Organism: Irena cyanogastra; assembly: GCA_013397155.1. Lineage (NCBI taxonomy): Eukaryota > Metazoa > Chordata > Aves > Passeriformes > Irenidae > Irena > Irena cyanogastra. The sequence goes on from VWZV01016577.1 coordinate 563,907, forward strand.
AATGCTCTGAAAGTATTCCCAGTACTAATGGAACACTGGTGGCCTGCATTTTGACTAAATAATCTCAAAGTATTTTTTAGAGGCAAAGTATTAAGCCTTCCACTGCTCCAGGGAGTGTAGCAAATGAGTAACTGTGGAGGAAGCCAAGCCAACAGATTTGTGCTTGTACTTAAGCGGGAAAAAAACCAGAACCTCTGCCTGAGTATTAAATTCAAAGCCCTCTTTCTCTCTGTCCACAACAATGCCACAGGGGAGTGCTGAAGAGACCACTGCTTGCTGCATCTTGGGCAACTTGAATATATCTTTTAGGGAGGTCATGATGAGACTGCAACACTGTTACACAGGCATCTAGACCAGGAAAACGATGAGTGCTGCATCCTCTTGTGACAGCGAGAAATGTTTGAGAAAGGGAAAAGAGGATGTAATTATAAAAGATGGAATTTAGCCAAGATACAGCATGTAATGTGTTCAGTCTTACAAAAAAGCATGGCAATACCTTTAAATAACCAGCGACAGTCCCGACCTGATTTTACATCTCTGCTGGCAATAAGATTCCTTCTCACTTTTTATAGGAATGCGATATAAAAAGAAGAATCAGTAGCAGCATTTCCTGCAACTCACAGATGCTCCTAGAAATTCCTGCCTTTTAATAGCCATTTACTGATTTAGTCCAATATGACTGCAACAGGAATGACCTGAACCAGTTCAATGGGTTGCAGAAGTGCAGATTTAGCCATGTACTAAATCCTTTCAGGGTATCCATGCCACAAAAAATTTAAAGAGATAATAGAATTATGATAAATAACATAATCTCCTCTACTCTTTCTAGACTCTGCTTCACTTCTGCTTCCTTGGATAGTCATTAAGACTCTTCCTGGTGACTTTCAGTAGCAGTCAGAATGGCCTCACATAATCATACCATCTCAGCCAGGTCTGTGTCTCTTTTATCCTCAGCATTTTCCAGGATATGGTGGGAGGAAGGACCAACAGGGTAACCATGCTGGATCTCAGTCTTTTTTTTTTTTTAAAAAGGTTTTTGATAGAAGGGGGCTTCAATCACTTCTTTCTTCCCTAGACCTTTCTTGACCTGAATTGCTCCTTAAATTCTTTGTCTGGTTGTTAGCTTTTCCAGGCATGAGCTGGGTATTACAGCTTGCAGAGCTTTACTGGATTTGTTTCAGGTTCCTGTTCTTTCCATTTACTCTGGTACTGAATACCGTCATCATGAGCTATTTCTTAGCTAATGTCAGTGAAAATGCATTGAGAGCACTGTTTTGCTTAGACTGTAAATAGAATCCAAAATAAGATCTGGCAAACATTCCCAGCATAACCAGTGGTGAACACAAGGATGTGTTCCATGTATATGGCTTGCTTTTTTTTTTTCTTTAGATATCTTATGGGTATGCACCAATTTTTAACAGGCTGTGCATGCACAGTATTTCCTGTCTTAGGTAGTTACAGCATGCTTGTCACTGTAATATTTAGGCACAAACATGCATGCTGAATGCAAAATGAACCTCACTGCTGACTGCAAACCTGCAACTGCTGTACGAATGTATTTTGCTTTGGAAGAAAAAAAAGATTTCTCATTGTGCTAATGACCTTGGTCAGGAAAGGGTGCTTTACTACGGGGTTTGAAGAACTCCATAGTGCACAGCAAATATTTTAAATGCCTTTGGACATTAAAGAATGAAAAGCTTTGTAGAAATAGAAGAAATTATTGTCAAAATTAACATTTCACTCTATCAGATTAGTGCATGTGTCAACTGGAATAGAAGTGTGTATGATGAAGGTTGCCTGCAATTATGTAATTTAGTATAAAGATCTATCACAACTCTCAAACAACAATCAAGAAAGTAATTGTTCAGCCCTTTATAAATTGGATGAAAAAGTGAATATCTTGAAGATCAAATGTATTCGGTTTATTCCTTGATTCTTGATAAGATGTAAAATTTGAAAGATATTGATGGTAGCTGGGTTGTTAGCTCTCCACATATTTACCAATTCAAAATAGAAATAGAAATAAAATTTTAATTGAGCAAAAAGTAAACTTTAAAAATACTGCAAGAGGTTGTCTGTAATGATTTGTATTGTTTTGAAACAATAAAAAGTCTTAGAGGTCAGTGAAAAATGATAATAGGAAGATAAGTTTGTCTTCTTAATAAAGAAAAGACTATCACAATCCTACGAGCCTAGGTAATATACCATTTTACAGTAGTCAGGTTAATTCACATTGAAAAAATCAGATCTTACTATTAAGAATACAAGCAGTATTTAAACTACTAAGCACTGTAGTTGAGAACATTTAAAACCTGATTTCTTTGAAGAAATAACACTTGCTTTGACTGTGCTTCATTTCATACAGTTGCTTTATCTGTGATGACTGATGTCCATTTGAAATCTCAACACATAGCATCCTGGACTCATTGCTTCTTTTGAGAGTTACAGATCACAGCCTCTTATTATTCAAAGGGGTCAAGCTCAGCTACAAGAGCAAATGATTTTACTAGCAAAGATATTTAAGATTTTAGGAGTGCAAATGTCATAAAAGAGGAGAAATAAAAGAAAAATGAGGCGGAAATTGTCCAAAGTATGAGTGCCTTTACCTTTCTCGTTCATAACTATTTTTTTTCCATTGGAATCAAGAAAGAATCACTCAAGGTTTCCTTATGTCTGTTAGTCATACCCCCTGCTGTAAAACCACTCAATAATTGTCATTCTGATGTCTCAGAATCTGTTTGAATTCTTGAGGCAGAATGGGACTACACACTGGACACAGTAAGAGCTGGATCTTCCCTGCTGTTTCCATGGAAAGGGGTATCTCAAATTCACATGCCTAATCACTGAAGTCTGTGATTTCAGACTTTGAATAAGCTGGGTACTGAAGTATGTTGGAGATTTATCCATATAATTGGTCAAAATGATTTTGTTAGGATAACTGTGACAGCTAAAGTTCTGTGATTTAAGTATTATATCTATATAATTTCAAAATTCTGTTTTCATTTTGTAGTCCATTACACTTACCTGTCTTGTTAGCCTCTTTACTTGGACCATGAGGAAAGAAAAGACTACTGAGTAATGAGCATCAGGATGGTTGAAATTTAGCCAAAAGCAGAACAAACAGAGCTGAATGTCGGTGGTTGGACATTATGTAAACACAGTAGACCAAAAATTAAAGAAAGCAGAAGTTTCTAACAGAAGGGATACCCATCATCTCCTAAGGTAGGGGATTGTTTCAAACTAGGCCATTCCTCTGGAATGCCAGATACAAGGAAATCCAACTGACTCTAAAGTCCACATTCAGCATTCAAGAGATGAGACATTAGGAAAAGATAATTTCTGTCAGAAAAAGACTTTGATTCACAGGAAAATATGAAAAAAAAAAAGTCCTAGTAATCAAATTGGGATAGAGAGGAGGTTATCTTCACAAAAGGATGTGATCAGTCCTCTGATATGAGCTTCTGCAAACATAGATTGTATGTAAATTATGAGCTCTTCAAGCTAGGTATTGTTCTAATTTGAGCTTGTACAGAAACTAGCAGATTATTGGGGATTCTGTCTGGTCTTAAATATTGCAGAAAAAGATCTTTTAAAAAGTGGATGTGTGTCTATTCAATCCCAGTGGCACTGTAAATCTAACTTGTGCAATAAAATTATTGTGTTCAAAAATTTTGTCACCAAAAAATTTCCCTTCCCTGCTCCCCTCCTCAGTTTGTTGTGATAAACAGAGTGGCGTTGTGCGCTGACTAAAGTAAACTAGAGGAAGAAGTATAAAACCATTTTTCTTTATAGAAAAAAAGCCCAGTGTTGTTTTCAAACCTGATAGCTTAAGCAAAGACACTGAAATAAAAAGGTGGAATCTAAACAGTAACTGTATATACACACACACTTCCACTTATGTTCATGTGCTGCCTATTTAGCACAGTAGTAGCTTCATGTATTGTAGACATGTTGAAAGATAAGGAATTATGCTCAGGAGAGATGAGGGAAAAAATCACTGCACTAGGAACTCCATACATCAAAAGTAGTAGTGTAGAGGATGATCTGATCTAGAAAAAAAATTTCTTCTCTGTATTTGTTGACCCTCTAATGTGAGCTTTGTGTAGGAAATCTGTTTTTATCTTCCGCACGGAAGAGCAAAGAATATGGACTAATGCGAATGATTGTGCTTTAACTGCAGGGTTGGTAAAGGTTTTGAATTCTCTGTGATCTATTTTTTTAATCTATTGCACCCAGTGGAATTATACGGATGTTTGGAACATATCTTAACAGCCATTTCTCCATGAACTGTAATACACTGTTCTTAGATCATCTTGGGATTTTTCAAAAATGCTTAATGGACCTTTCTCTTACGCCACAGATGTGACACCTGCTTCCTGTGGCCTAGACCAAAAAGCTGGACCATAATCAAGCACTCAGCTGAAAGTCTTAACACCACTTTGGTCCAAAACACTATTTTTCAGGCTGTTATTATTTTCTTTCAATATTATTATTAATCACATAAAAAATTCTTCCTGGACCCATGCTCAGAAGCAAAAATAAAAAGTAATATGATGCTGGCTCCACTCACCTAATAGCCATTATTTTACTCATTAAAAATTGAGAAGTGAAAGTATTATTTTAGTGAACCAAAATTTGATCTAAATGCAAAAAAATAAGTTGTAAGTAGCATAAAAGACATGGTAACAAGCAGCTGAAAAGATTTTTTTTCCAGTCCTTTATTGTCAGGTGGTGTTTATTTAGCATTTGGTAAATAGGCTATTAAAAAGTCTTGGAGACAATTCTGCAAAAGATGTGAATGACACTCAAATCCTGAACTTTGGTTAAGAACAGACAGATAAAGCTAATATTTTAGTATAAAGAGAACACATCTCCCTCCCACCCAGAGAAGCACATTTTGAAAATTACAGTAAAAGCTTCTGTGACAGTTCTAAGAAACATCTCTGAGCAATACAGCTTTGCACATGGAGTTTCAGTCCTATTATTCTATTGACAGGAGGGAGTAATTCAGATTCAACTACCAAAAAAAACCCAAAAAAGTTGAAAAAGTACTATCTTAAAAGGAAATGTTGAGGATGCATGCAAAATCCTGGGACCACTGAAATCAGTAAAAGGTCCCAGGATTTCATCCTTTCAAACAAATGGAAGTGGTTCCAGTTAGGCATGTCTGCTGCTATCTGTGGGAATAAAATGATTCCAAAAAAACAGGTCATAACAGTTATCTGGCAAACAGATCAGACAGTGCTATTATAGTCAGCATGCAAGCCATTTTCCCTGTTAATTATATGCGTCTAATGTCAGAGATCTAATTATCCAAGAAAAATTAAAATTCCTAAAAGAGTGCAGAACTGAAAAAAAAATGGAATACAGCCAAACAACCCTGAAGTTTTAACTTATTGAAATGTTAGCCAGAGAGATCAACATCAATTCTGATAATACTTTAACTATGTTGCAGGTTTTTTTCAAGTGGAATGGAAAAATAGAAAAAAAAAATCCTTGGATTTATCACTCTCTAGTGCTTACTACTTTCCAGTGCTTTTTGTACCATCTGATTGTACCAAATTATGCTGATTACCTTTTTCTTTCTATCATTGCGACAGAACCATATCCTGAAACATACAAATTCATTTTGTGAAAAAATTTTACACCAGTGTTCATTTTATCTCTAAGAAGACCACTCAAAAATCCCCAGAGGGGTGGAAGAATACAAATAACTGCTCTGTTGAATGGTTAAGGTCATAAATTCTGATTAATATTTAAAATAGAAATTTAGGTGAAATTTCTTCCTGAAAGCATATGTTTTCTCTGAATAGATGTCCAGCCTTGTTTCATGAAATGATTTAGATATTCTGGTGATGAGTATTACTTCTTCCCATCTTCTGCCTTGAGGCTCCCTGGGCTGAGGACCAGGCCTCTTGGGAAGCACTATCCATGTCAACAGCACGTTTGCATTTGGCAACTTTGTCCCACTGTCTCCAGCTGAGACAAGTGTCATCTTTAGTCAAGATGTGGGACTGCACTTTTCACACAGAAAATTAGGAAAAAAAAAAAAAAGAATGGAAGAAGAGGTAAAATTCTGTGAAATGTCCAGGCATTGGGTTGGACCCCCACTGGAAAGAGGAGAGCCATAACCCAACTTGCTTTTGAAGACATATGTGGAAGTTTCATTTCTTTAGATCTTATGATTTTTTTTATCTCAAGCCTAAAGTCTCTGTTTCCAAGTTTCAACTCCTTTACTAGCAGAGGGTATAATACAAGCTGAGGGCAAGTTTGTAAAAGAATTCACCAAAAGGAGGAACAAGTATTAACTTGACATTACGGAAACTATATTAACTATATCACCTGAGACCACAGATGAGACACAAATTAATGGGATCATTGCTCTCATTTTGTAAGAATCTATCCACAAGGGAACAACTTGACAAAATATCAGTCACTGTTTTAAATGACAAAGCTAAACTAATTTGTTTTAGCTGTCAGACATTCCAATGGAGAAAGGACAGTCCCCGTTTTTAGCACACACATTCCTATTTTCTGTATTTTTCTATATAGTCTATCTTGCAAAGAAGTGTAACTATTTCAATGCATTTCAGCACAGTTTAAAAGCCATGTCCCTATTTCAGCCTCAGGGGTTCCTATTAATTCCACTCAAATGTTATATGTTAATTCAGGAAGCAAAGGTTTTCTGCTTTAATTAGTCACCTTAGTTACCAGCTCATATTCCACTATCTGTCCTGGGCATGTAAATGTTTTATACACTCCTCACAACAGTAGCTTTGATACTGGGGACCTTATCTAACAAACGGTTTGCCAGGTCTCTCCAACAAATTTAACCTCCTGTTTTTTCACTCAGACTCTACTACATCAGTATAATCCCTATTGGGATTTATCGGCAGATGTGAAGTATGGTTGCCAGCTTAGGTAGCATTGTAACCAGCTGGATAAGTTTTCCCAATGCAGAGGAGGTGAATTGCTGCTCAGCAAGAGCATGGCCAGTGTCCTGGCCTCTGCTAAAGACTCACTGGAGAGCTGGAAGAAATCCATGAGCTGTAAGCTTTCTTGGGGGACATTTTCTAAAGGCATGTGAGCATGTCCATTTGAGCTGCTGCTTGAGGGTTTTCCTTCTTTCCCCAGGTGGGGAAGGAAAGACCATGGAGTTATAGAGTCATTTGTCTATCAATGTGTCTGATAGAACCTGTGTGCCTGTGTTCACATCACATGGACTCAGGAAGACCGGAGGCAGATTTCAAAACACGTTTAGGAGAAAGCTAGGGCTTGGTCAGTGATTAGCTGATGGAGGTGAGAGGAAAAACTGCTTCCTATTTATTAAAAGTGAGCACCTATGCACCATAGACTCATTGGGTGTTTTTGCTTGATGCAAGCATGAAGGTCTGTTATTCAAGCTGAAGAGAAAGAGATGGTCTTTTATTCCTTGAAATTCTAATTCAACAATGTAAAGTATCCTATCAAAGACTGCTGAGCCTTCCCTAAGTCCAGCTTTTCAGCTGTAATGCCTTAAGCCATGTAGGCATGAAGACTAATACCTATAATGCTTATTGAGACACCAAACATAGCTCTTAACTCTCTCACTCTTACACCAGTGCAAACTGCCCTCTCCCACCCACACTCTACCTTGGCCTTTAACTGCAATACTTGTGCACAATTTACCTCCTCTTTTCAGACAAATCTCTCCAGTGTTTAACATTTATGATGTGGACAGAGTCGTTTTCAAATCTGTGAGTTACTACAGCTTGGTCAAGTCATGTGGGTGCATGAAAGGAGGAAGGAGCGTGCTTGTGGAAATCTTTGATTTCTTATCTGTCGTGTGTCTGAAGTAAGACCTTTCCTAGACAATCACTCATGAGCAGTGGTCTTTCTATAACAGGAGATAATGCACTGTGTATACTGTGTTCAAATGAGTTTTTAATTCTGAATGCAAAATTCTTCATGGATGTCAGTTGTACATACCAATGAATATTTGAAAGGGAAAATGCATCACAGCGCTGCAACTGTAACATCTTCCTTTTCCTCCAAAATGAAACAATTTGATTTTTTTGATCTCTTAAGAATAAACAAAGGTAAAAGAGAAGAATATCAAGAACTCAGTTTCTGAAAAGGAATGCTGGGTTTAGTTTTGCTGAGTCAGATACATGGATGGTGGATTTACTGCAGTACTTTCAAAGCTAATGGCAGCACTCTAAATTTGCACAGCAGAACATCAGATTATGAAACACTCTCACATGCAATCAAATAAAACTGCAAAAAGTGTCTCTAATTTTGATGTAAATCTGTCAGGTGGTTCATCTGTTTTAGAGGAACATGATTTCTGCAAATTTTGATGCATTTGACATTAACTGTTACTTAACCGTAGCAGAACTTGAACCCAGTGGAGCACTAGATAGTTTTAGGTTTAGAGATATTTAGAGACATTTTCATTACAAGGTTCACCAAAAAGGAACATTTGCCCATATTAAATTCACAGCCCATATTAAATAGTACAGCATTCCTGTGACTGCTTGTCAAAGCCAATGGATAACTCGAATGCTGTAATGTAAGAGCGTTGGTTTCTCTGAGAATAGAGCAATTGCACATTCAGGAGAGTTCAAGATCCAATTTGACATATATCTATATATATATATGTGCTGCAAATGCTGCAAATGCTTTTCAAGGCACGGTGTGCTGAAATAATTATTTTGATTACAAAAATTACAGCCAACAGAGAATTAGCTCCTGGGCCACCACTATGGAGTGAATAAATCTCATTAATCTAAACATGTGTAAGTTTCAGATGTAAAAGATGAACCAATGCCTGAATTCTGCTTCACACCATGCGGCCTCCTTCTCTCTCCTGTTTCTCTCTTGATCTTGCAGCACAGAAGTCAGGCAGCTCATTCCAGGCACAGCCCTGTCTCATCCTTCTTGTTGCTCCAGTGTAACCCATCATCAACCTCATATGTTTTCATACTTCTACTAGAAAAATCTATTTCTTATGCAATGCTGGAAGCTGAGTTTCTGAGGCCCTGGAGGAGAATTGAGTGGGATCACTGAGTTATGAAAGGGCTGGAAGAATTGCGGCCTGAAACTATATCAGCTGTAGTCCCTGAAACAAGTAGAGTGGGTTTTGTATTCATACATTCTACAAAACAGATTTAAAGCAATCTAGGATGGCCAAACTACATTTAAATGGAAAATGAGTTTATTCAGCCTGCGCTAATCTCTATGTTTAGATCCCTATTTTGTGAATGTCTGTCCAAATCCTTAATCTTTGAACTCCATGGCTGGTTTTTTCTGCCAGTGTAGCCACAACTCAAAACTAACACCTCAGTGTATTTGTAGCATAGTTCACCCACAGCATGTAAGCAAGATAGGTTTTACTTCTTCAGCATTACACCAGTCACGCATCTTTGCTTCAAGCTGGCAGAGTGGCTCACAAAGGGCCTCAGCAAAGGTTCATTTAACACACAAAGAAGCAGTTAGAAATAAGGACACTGAGCCAAGCACACCTCTCCATCAGGTTGGCTCAGCACTGTGAACCAATCAGGCTAATTAGATAGATGTGATGGGGAGCTACAGACCTCTCTAGGAAGACCCAACTGTGCACAGAGATGGCAACAGTAACCAGCCTTTTGTCGGAGACAAGAAACAAAACACTAGTACCACAATTACTCTGGACTGACTCTCAGGTGCAGAACCTCGGCTATCTGCGTGTGTGTGTGGCTCTGGGGCATTTTTAGGTTGTGGTAAAACTCTGCTCCAGTACCTAGACTTACAGAGAAAAAAAGAGTAAGAAGAATGAAAGATGTATATTAAATTCTAGCGGAATTAATTGAAAACTGTCAAAATTGTGAGATGTTGGAAAAAAAATCTCCAAAAGAGGCAATTATATACCTGCAGTTTTATGAAGTTATTTCTGTGTTGATACAAAAAGAATTGAACAAAACTTATTTTAAAATGTTGAAATGAGACAGAATTTCTTTTCATGCTGTTGTGTCTGCACACATTTTCGGAAAATTATAGTTTCCAGTCCTTAGGATTATGACTATAATTTAGAAAACATTAATTGGAACACTATACAGAGTAGAAATGTCTGCAGTTACTGCCTGAAACAATAGCTTGGTGGATATGAATTAGCTCATCTTAGAATATATTAACTCTGAAGACATATAAGAACAATACAATTACCAGTTTACTACTATTCATTTAATTTGAAATACCTAGCTAAAGCACATATCTCAAAAACTCTAAGCATAAAACCAAGCATTGTCTCTATGCATAAAACCCTCCTGACTATATTCTGTGTAATCAAGCATGAACATGCATTTTTCTTCCAACCTGTTGGTTTTTTGGAGTTCTTCTGAAAGAAATGTTTTATTCAGGCAAATAGTTTCTTTCAGTGCCTTTAAAAGGGTCCATTTTCAACAAAATCTGAACTTTCAATAAAGCTGAAACATTTTTTCTAGAGCTAAAGTTGATGAAGTCTGAATTGGAAGAGGCAGTTCCTTTCATATTTGGGTTACATTCCTTGCCTGAGACTCCAAGGACCTAGGAAGTTGTGGGTCATATTTGCAAAATAGGTTTTATTTAAGCTTTGCTTTAAATGGTCATTAAGTTCCTCCAGGATCTGGTTAACCTAGTTACAAGCTGCACCATGTTAGACAAAAGACACAAAACAGAAATGCCAGAAAATTTTTCACAATTTTTTTTTTCTCCCGGTAAAAGAAGGAACCAAAGTGAAATACTTTGTTTTCTTCCAGTCTAACTCCTCTTACATCTCATTTACTAACTATTGTTACTTTTTCCCCCCTCGATTACATTTTCTTTCAGATGCAGATCTGGAAAGTAGTTCCCTGTTTCTGAATTTGTGTCACAGGCACAATGAGCCAGTGGGAGATGAAGGCAGCGGAATTCCACAGGCCCCCCCCACGGACTCCAATTAAAATGAGGGCCAGAAAGCAATTACTCTGTGAAAGTATATATATCTGCAGCCACCCAGGAGGGGTGCCATTAATAAAGAGTTTTAATGCTGTTGCCTAATTAGGAGGAGGAGAGCTAAGGTTAGCAGTTTCTCATGTCACAGTGATTCAAAAAACGACAAAGAGGAGTAAGAAATAGTACTTCTAAGGTAAAGAAGGCTTCACTTTCAAGCTCAAACCAACCACCCTTTCATCTGATAACTGCATGACAGATGGATGGAAAGAGTCTAAGAATAAAAGAATTTTCTAGGTGGAAAAGACCCCTAAGATCATCTAGTACAACCGTTAAGAGTGTGTTGCAGATTCTGGAAAACTGCATCTTCAAGTAAAAGTAAATTCACCCCTACTATTCCCATTAGGAAAGCAGTCATCTTAATTAATGTATTTCTTTTGCTATCCCATAATACTCTTCCTTCCTCCTCATATCTCATATCTGGGCTGGCATTTGCCATTAGTGAGGGTGATTCTCTGTACTCTGAGTTATCTTTAAATTTTCTGGTGCTTTTGTTCCTTTCATCATTACATAGCGAGAAGTTCAGGAGCTGACATCTTTATCTGACAATCTTATTTGGACCACTGTAAATTAATTTAAAAGGGATCATCCTACACTTGACAGGCAGCTCTCCCTCCTTGCACTCGCAGAGTGAACTTGATTGGTGGCCTGCCTGGCAGGTAGGCTTCAGTCTCCATCCCCTCCTCTCAATGAGGCTTTCCACCTGTATGGAAAGCCAGACCCTCACCTTTTGTCAAGGAAGTTGAAGGAGGGTTAGAAACCAGCTGTTCAGCCAAATCGAGCTGAGGTACAGGGTTTACTAGGAAACTTTTTCTGAGGGTGCTGCACTGCCTCTTCTGCCAAGCTAAGCCACCTTTTCCTGTGTGACGAGCTGGTCTGTACCAGTTTACACAGACAGGTTCACTGGATTATGTTCAGCCTGACTGGAAGAAGAACTTGAGACAGACATTTCTGCAATCATCCTTACTAGAATGGATAAGAAACTCCACTGTCATGGCAGGGCATATGCTCTGCTTGCTGTTCTTCAGGGTCTTTGTTCTGAGTATTATTAATCTGGCAGTACATCCAGAGGGAGAGAATCCCCTGCAGCTAATTTGATCATTGGTGAATTTGAGGTAGAAGCACAACTACAGAATCATCTCTTCCTCCAACTCTCCAGATTTCCAGCCACTTAGCAACCACCCTATCTGTGTTATTGGAATTTTTGAGGCCATGGCCCCACGGACTATTTGTGCTGCCTAGACACGCAGATCCAATAGGTTTATGCTGGGCAAACTGGCCCTGTAGGCTGTTTATTAACAGAAATAACTATTTCTCATGTGCTCATTATTTACCTTGCTACTGGGAAACATGCCACCCTAATATCAACATAGACAGACAGCACATAACATTTACACTGAACTTTGAGTCATTTCAGGTACTGCTGGAACATTTAAGAATGGGAATCTTAGAAATAATTACTACTCTCATATATTTAGGGTATGACCGGAACAAGTTCAATTGCTCTCAAATGATAGGATCTCCTTCTGTATGGTCAGCAGGGTTAAAGGTGATAAACGTAGGTATATATATATTTTTTCCTCCTTTTCTGCACAATTAAAGCAATGTATACACACATTACAGTAAAACTGTACAAGTCTTTCTCCCTAGGGCTAATATCAATCAGAAAGATATATGCTCAAGTGCTATTATGCCTCTATACTACTAACTAAAAGAAGAAAAAACACCTCATCTACCTTTCTGACATCTCTAATTGCACATTTTCCTCCCTGCAACCAGCCAGCTGGGGAGATCAAGCAAGAGCAATCGCTATATTTTAGGTCATTCAGAAACTATTCTTTCACGGTTATTGTCATGAAGGTAAAGCAGAAATCTTCTTATAAGAAATCTGGAGAAGTGTCAGGGCTTTCTTCCCTTTTCACCACCCACACAACAGGTCCACACACAGGACAAGGAGAGCACTTCTGATGGAGATTAAAAGCTTGCTCTCTCACTGCCTGTGAGGAATTAGACATCAGGGCTCTGGCTTAAAAGCCAGCATCCAGTTTACTGGCTCCTAAGTGCATGCCAGAATTCCTGTTAATTTCAGCTGGAGTGCAGCATGTTTTACCTGTGCTACCTTGCTGGGTACTCTGGACAAAACTCCTACAGCCAATAGTTTAGGTTAAAAACAAAGAGGGGACAGAAAGAAAACAGTGACTTAAAAACAAAACAAAACAAAAAACCCCTTTATTGAAGTTAGAAAGATAGTGGGTATATAGAATGTGAGCATATAAAAAGGTGAGTCATTCTGAGTGGCTTTCTATTATGTGAACCTGGATGATACCTGGGAGTCAATCTGCCATGAGATAGTAGAGAATGGTAGTGCTGAGTAGCTCATGCTTTTTTTTTTTACATTACATTATGAAGTGTGGAAGATTTTACGATAAAATCACAATGCTACATGTACTCAGCATGTGTCTGTGCCATGCGATTGTTTCAGCTCTAGTCTACCTGGCTTTTTTTAGCTTGAGGCAAATGTTTCACTACAGCTTTGACTCCATTTTGAAATGCTTGCCTTCTGTGCTGTTCTCACTGCTTGATAATTGTCTCCTGAGTAGCAGACTTCTTGCAGTGTTTCCGTGAGGATGTCACTACAGAAGCATTCCTGACAAACTGTTAATGTCACCTATAAGAATGAAAAGCAGGGGTCCTGAGTTTGCCAGAGACTACAGAGAAACAGAACAGAGTTTCCAACACGGCGTGTAAGACAAACGGATTCTTACAAGGAAAAGGGGAAAGATGGAAAAGAATTAGGGATTTCAAAATTATCTCTTTAATTTGCTGAAAAGGGAAAAAAATGGTGCTCAGTTCTGTTCTTAAATCTCCTAACTTGATTTTCTACATTTCCTCTCCATTTCTCCAGTCCTCATTCTTTCCCAGCTGCATACAGGACATTTTAGATGCTTGATGGAGACCTTTTCTTAATGCTACCACTTTGTGGAAATAATACATTTCCTCAATACACAAGTGAAACCTTCCCCTCTGTAAGTGGAATTGAAGAACCATTCCCTCAATTTTTGTCTTAAGGTTGGCATAATACCCACGGGTCTCTCAGGAGATGCTGCAAACCACATTAGACTGTGATGCATCATGCTTGGAAAGAAGTGAGTCATTATCTCCAGCCAGCATCAGCACTTGCACAGTTTTCCTCGCCCATGTAGCCCACTACCAGGACCCTTTTGGCCTATGATCCCAAGTGCAGATGTAATCCAGTACCTTGGGCATGGCTTATGGTGAAGCCCTGCCCTTACAGGGATGAGTTAGAGATCCATACGACTTGTAGGCCACCCTCACTCCTTTTGTATCCACTGAGCACCAGCAACTATTTAGCACAGACCAGAATATTTGCAGAGACAAGGGGACTTTGAAGAGGAAATGAAAAGATAGGAAGAAGAAGGGAGTGGCTTGGTTACACAACAGTATTGATTGCTGCTCATTACCAACAGGCGCTTACTCCTTTATGCAGCTTTATAATAGAATAACAAGGCCTGGAAAAAAGCTGGCTATGCCTTTACTTACAAATAAAAGACATCACAAATCACTGGAACCTCAAGGAATTGAAAAAGCCATCAAACAAATCCAACCAGATATGCTGGCCTCCAACTAAACTAGAAGTGAAAATGCACTTGCCTGAACATTGTTTTGGATTGAAAAACAAGTTTTACTCAAATTTTGAAAAGTAAAATCTAGAAAACTTGGTAACAAAGGTAGATGAATTTTTTTGTGCTGGTAGAATACACAAGACTTCCAATTCTCTATTAGTGCTAGGATGAATTGGGGTTTCACCAAATATATTGAACCATCAATCCAGAAGTATTTGCAGTGCCATTTCCAGGAATTAGTGTCTGCAAATACAGGATGATTTTCAAATTCTCTCTTCTCCTACCAAGACAAACAACTTTTTTTTTTTTTTTGTACGTTGTTTTGAAAACTAGAGAACTCTCAACATCCTACTGCTCTATCATTCATGGTGGAATTTTAAATGTCTACACAGTCCAGCTTCTTGAGCTCTTTTGAAAATCCAGCCTCTTAGCCTGGTGCCTAAATACTTACTGCGAATTAAACTAATTTGCAGAATCTGGCCTGGAACATGAGGACCACCTAACTCGTGCTCAGATTAGAATCAAAAACATCTAAAGAACCACTAAAACAGGCAAGAGACAGAAATCCTTTAAAAACGAATTAATATGTCGTAAAAGCAACAAATGGAAAAAAACCCAAAAACAGTTTAGCTAAAGAGAGGCTGCTTGCATATCAGAGAAGACTGTAATGATTAAATGTTTCTGTAGCTCTTTGCCAGAAGCAAAGCTGTTTGAAACTGTTACAACACTGTGGTTTGGGGTCTGCTGATGAGGATGAGAAGGGCAAGGTTCAGGCATCCCACGTGGATGTGGCACGTTCCTTCTGTGGTGAGGGCAGTAGGAAAGGTGCCTGCAAAAGGCACGGCTCTAGCAGAAAGGCTGGTGTTGCCACAGCCCCAGGGTTGCCCAGTAAGGCAAAGGGTGGTCAAGGGGCATGGCTGGTACTTCATGGCTGTGCTCCAGGAGTGCACGGCCCTAGGAGGGAGGAGAATCACAAATCACGGAATAATCTGTGTTGGATGGGACCCACAAGAACGGGAAGGGGCCTTTCGCATCTGTCTTCAGCCATGCTGATCTCACCAGCTCCTGTTGCCAGCACCACAGGGGCAGGAGCACCAAAAACTTCCACTGTGGACTCCCAGCATGCCAGGTGGTGTGCTTGCATGACAGTTCCCAGAATTTCACAGCAGGCAGACAGGTGAGGTGTGGGGCCTTGAACTTGCTGCTGGGGATGTCTTCACAGGATTGTGTAGTCACTACCATGAAATGTCAAAGCAATTTTCACTCGTACAGATTCACAGCCACAAGATTATAAACAGCCAAGTCCTAGATAAACTCTTTTCATGTACTTTTTTTTTTCCCCCAGTGCCAGCATAACAGCACATTGGGGTTTTTTCCATTGGTTGGTTGGAGTGAGTTTGTTTGTTTGTTTGTGAGTTTTTGTTTGTTTCCTTTGGATTTGTTTTGTTAGTTTTTTTTGTTTTTAATCTGACAGCTGATTTCTGAATAGGTTGACAAGGAAATTATATGATGAACTCCTGTTATTGATTTTTTTCTCTCTCTTCTTTTCAGTAGCCTAAACAATATATTTAAAAAAATTCCATGAAAACAAGATTGAAGAAACAGACTTCATATTATAGCATTTTTTATCACTTCAGAATCAAGAATCAAAAACACTTTCTGAAATGGCTTCTCTTTTCCTGAGGAATGTGATAAAACACGTAGAATAATTAACCTGAACTTCCTGCAAACAACCTAACACAAAACAACCTAGCACTTTATATTTTTCCCTACAGCCGATTCTTCTTGGAAGAAGTAGACAGGAGGAGATTCTTTTTGCTTAAATGAAACAAGTTTATCAAAGGTGGCAGAATCTTAATAGTTGGGAAGCTCAGGAATCAGCTATAGCAGGATGAGGCCTTTTGAATATTTCTCGGAAGGTCTTGCAATGTTTTGGGGTAGGTGGTGGGGTTTTTTTGTTTGTTTTTTTTGTTGTTTTTTTGTTTGTTTGTTTGTTTTGGTTTTTTTGTTGTTGTTTTTTGGGGGGGAGGTTTCTTCTTTCTTTCTTTTTTTTTTTTTTTTTTTAATTTTGGTCATTTTTGACAAGTTCTATATGTCTAGTTAAAACAGGTCATCTCATGAGTTTCTTAGACACATCCTTCTAATTCCATACTTAAAAGCAAGACATTAAGCTTTCTTCCTGCTATTTTCCAAATTCTGTATGAACACAGAAGACCATAGTTGAAGGAATAATTAATGAAAGTCTTAAATATGTTAAGCTATTTTTCATCTTAGCTCTTGGAAACACAGAACTTTAGAAATAAATGATTATTTTGGGCTAGTGACTGAAACCATAAACCAGCCAGCAACAAATAAAACATAGTTTGCATAAGGTGTTTTCCTCCTCCAACTCATCACTAGATTAAAGGAAAAGCACAACCATTTTTGTTTTAGAATTTAAAGCTGCATTTTCTATTAGTGCTGGTATCTCTTTCTTAAATTTTAATTTTGTTTATCGTGATCTAAAATGAGGATTTGAAGCGAAAATATTTTCACCTTGAAAATGCTGCAAGAAATATGAAAAAGAATATTATAAGATGCTCATTTTCCCTGAAGGAATTTTTTTTTCTGAACTTCATTCCCTACTGGGAGATTGTTTAGGTCATGCAAAAATTGATTTTCCAGCTAGTGAACAATGTGACTGAAAAGTTTTGCTTTAATCTAATATTCCATCCAGTTTTATCTGAAACAGTTCAGCGATGCTAACCTCATTTCATAGGTTACTTTCCAGATCCCCTAAAATTTACTTAAAGATAGTTAAAATCAGATATGCCATTCAATCAAGTAGTAATTGCACATTCAACTAAATCATACATTTTTCAGTAACCACACATTTTTATGAAGTGTATTTAAAGCTTTGGTCTTTTCTGATTGCGCATTCCCTAGAATTCACTAGCATCCCCTAGGAATTAACACACTGGACCCTCGGGGTCCCTTGAAATGTAATCATATCATATCATATATGAAAAATATGTAATCATGGAAGAAAAAAACTCATGTCTCCATAAACAGTAATGTATTTATAAAATATGCTTACAGACAAATGCCCACACTTAGCATTCTGTGCACTTTAAACATGTGGTAATGTAAGTTAGGGACATTTTAAGAAGGTCTAAAGAATACCAAGACACAAAAAAATATTTACATCTACAAAAGTGCAGTGCTGGAAAAGATTGCAAAACTACCTATATGTAACAATGTACAAAAATGCAGCGGGGTAATAAAAAAATTAGGATCATGTTAGATAGTCCCACTATGGCTTGGAGAGGAGCAAAAAGCATTAGGAAGACAAAATGAAGAATTGAAAGAATATTTTTGGGGGGATCTAAAGAAGAGAGGATAAAAGGATTACAAAACTTTATGTCCTGGCTCTGAGCTCTATGGCAGGTACACCATAGTGTGATTCTCCTGAGAAAAACACATACACGTATAGACAGATAATTAAATAGGATGACATTTCCCTGCCTTTATCTGAAACTCACAGATGAATCTGAAGAACAATGGTGTGTAGCAGAAATCCTGATGCTCTACCATGGTCTTGGGGCCTATTGAGGTTTTTCGATGTAAATCACAGCAGTTTCTGTAGCCAGGAGAGCTATTCCATTTTATTTGTCCATTTGAGGAAGTCAACAATCTCACTAAAACTGACTAGGTTGTGGCTGATATTAGCAACTCATGGAGGCAGTGCAAAAGAGTCTTGTTTTGGAGAGACAATTTCTCATTTGCCTTAATTGTGGCAGCTCACCTGCTGCAGATACAGCAGGCGATGCAAGCAGAAGACACCACACGAGACCATGCCTGATATCCACACCCAGCTCGTGGTGGTCAGCAGCAGTGCTGATTGCATCTGCTGGGAATTAAAGACGATCTGAAAGCTTCCCAGGAGATGTGAGCATCCCACCTCTGCTCTGCTAAACCCTGAGTGGCAGGAAAGGCTGAGGTCTTGCATTTCCTGGGAGCAGCACAGGAGAGCTTTTCAGCTCAGCGCCCCAAACTGCAGCCAACAGCTTCAGCTGCTCGGTGAGAAGCTGCTCGGAGGCAGCTCTTGTCCTCGCTCTCTGTCCTGAGTTTGGAGTATTTAGCCAAATGAGAATTCTGCTTCTACAAGCCTTGGGTTTATAGCTTTTAAGCCATAAATTTAACTGTGACTGGGGCTATTGTTTTCGCTTTGTAGCCCATCTCAGTGATTCATAGCTTGTTACAAACTCAGGGACTTTCACAAGGAATTATTTTTGGAAATGGTCAAATATCCAAGCATTGCAATAGCATCCTGAGGAGATGCCTCCTCCAAAGGCAGAGGAGATGGCTGGCTGAGGGATCATAAGCAGCTGAACCTAGAGCTCTGCTACAAGCCAGTGAGAGGAAATGCTCCTGTGTGTGTGTCCATTTGTCTGCTAATAAGAAACTGAAAAAAGTGGTAAGTAAAACAGTGATATGGCTCATTAAGGCCACCAAATTATTTTCTTCACCATCTCAATATTTCCTCATTAAAAAAAAAAATGAGTGTTAGAGAAGAGGCGTGGCTCTTTGATTTGAAAGGATTTTTAATTGAGTTTCCCTCAAGGTAAATAATTCTCTCTAACTGTTCCCTACCTTGCAACTCACACAAAACCCACTAGGGATTCATGCTGTTGGACTTGGAGAAAAAGCCCTGTCAGTAGAGAGGGAACAAACCTTTTATTTCAAAGGGATACAACTCAACAGCCCTCCCTGGGTGCGATGGATCAGTGCAGTGGAGTATGTTCAATGCAGCATCACTCCACTCAGCCTCAGGCAGACAAATTCTGCATTTAATGAGAGGGATGAGCTTCTTGACCAATTCCCCACAGTGTGAAAAAATGGATGGGGACAGTAGTAAGTGTAGGAGTAGTCCTGGTTTCTCTGTCTTGTCAATAGAAGAGAAATAAATATTGGCAGCAGAAAAGGGAAGACCACCAGCCTGTGAAGTAACCGCCCTCTGTCTAGACTGAAAGGGAGTTTCTCACACTCATAACTTGATTTTAGGGCCTTCTTGATAGGATTTTTTTACCCCGGGGAAGAAGCTGTGCAAAGTTACAGCACTTTCTTTACAGGCTGCTTTGCAATTGAAGGAACAATGCCTCCCCACAAAACTCTCCTCAAGCAACCCGCCTGAGCTTTACTATAACTCTGAGTGGGAGCCAATACCAACTAAGGAGATGCAGGAGTCAGCATAGAACAAAACCTCAGGAAGACTAATTCTTGCCCTGAAGAGGAGGAAGAATAAAATAAGATGAATTTGCTCTATGCTTCCTGGTACTAAGCAAACACATGTCAAGTGAGAAAAGAAGTTTGAAAGGCTCTGGAATACAATCTGGCTCTCTGTATAAAAACAGCTTTGGAGTGGAGTGTTTTTAGTTTAGATTCAGTTTCTGCAGCTAATCTTTTGGATCTTGGATTCTCAAAAAGTTGCATTTTCTCATGATCTTATTTTCTATACATATCTACCTTCTGTGTAGGAAATCCATTCTCACATGCCAGGGCACATCCTTCAGGAGCTCCTGTCAGTGAATAACATGACTTTCTGAAAATGGATTCTATCTGGGTTCTTTCTTTCTGGTATGGGTCAGGGCTCTTTTGATGTTACACAAATAGCAGTTTTATATTCCTGGTGATTATAACTCTCTCACACTGAGTTTAGGAGTTTGTGACTCTCATGCAGTCTGTCCAGTCTCTATATTTAGATTCATAAAATTAATATCCTTCTCTCAGGAAATATCACATTCAGATCTGTCCTTTCATCCTCTGAGAATTTCACCATGCTGCACTCATACAAAAAAAGACAGAAAGGCTTGGTTTTTCCCTATATTTAGTTATGGGACAATATCATAGTCTGAGCTCTTTTTTTTTTTCCTAAAAATTACAGCTTTCAGTAAGTGACTCAGCTGCGTTGCTCCAATCCCATTGGAAATTCTGCTGCTGACTTTAGTACAGGAAGAACAGTTCAACTTGTTACATCTAAATTTGATCAAACGTGAATTATCTTTAGGATATCACAGTGATATTAACTTTATGCCATTATCTTTTTTTCCACCACTGATGGTAGTTTGATGTAAAGAAAGACAAAAAATTACTGTCATTTGAAAACTGTCTTTCTAAGGTACTGAATTTTAGAACCTTCATGACATATTAATAGTTATCTAATGCAACTGAGCATGCTTGTTATCAGCTGAGATGGAACATCAATAATAAGAGGCATTATTTTGCAGTGATGAGATTGTATTTTCCTTCTGGAGAAGAGTGCACTATTACTCTTCACTAATTTTTTCCTGGGGTGCATACACACTTGCAGGAAGCTTCAATCAGAACCTAATAGAGTATCACCTAGGGTTAAATGAGAGTACAGATAATTAAGTGCAGCATTTATTTTCCTGGTTTTAAGTACCAGTTTGTTTGGTGATTTCATGTTTTTCACCAGACTGGCTGCTTAGCATACAACAAAGCATGGAATACACTCTCTGAACACAGGTATGAAAAGGTAATCACAGAGAGTGAAAGCCAGAGACTCTCAGCTAAAGTATAACTTGAGACAGCCATACATTGTGCCTGGAAGAGAAAACTTACCTTACAAAAAGAAAGGCAAACCACAGAGGAAGATATCAAGCAAAAGAGATATTTAACTTGAAAGATACTCATTAAAATCAGGTATAGGATAATACCCAAGGCATGGATTACAAAAGCTACATGCAAAAGAGAGAGATGTGTATATTATATGAGGGTTCTTTCTTAACCAAATGAGAAGGTTATTTATGAATGACTTTTATGCATAGCTTATGTACATAACCTATTTTTACACATGCACACAGCTGGAAAAGTACCTGAAGTAAAATGATTATGAGCTTTCTGCTCATCGTGTACTTCATGTGACTCAGGTGGTTCTTCCAAATCTAACTTTTCATGGGAAGAGTACATGCTGGAAACTCAAGTTTGCACTCAAATAAAGAGTCTTCTATAACTTGGGAGGCTTGGCAGAAATCAGTGAATATTCATAAATCGCAAATCTCCATGCCCAGAGAGGACAATACTCTGATTTCCTGTTTATGCCCCTGTAGACCAAGATTACTAATTTAAATAGATGAGAACTCACAAGAGAAAAGGCAAGGCTGGATATTGGAGGTGAGATACTGAAAAGGTTTCTGGGAAAATTGAAAGTGGAACATAAAAAGATACAACATTACAACCTTATTTCTACAAGAACCAAACTGAAGCACAATTTCCAACGCATTCCCAGTGTGTCTGGTCCCCGGTGTGATCTTTTCACACCAAAAGCGTAGCAATCCCTTTGCACATCTGGAAAAGGACCATACCCAGAGAGATGCATTTGAATGGTTTTATACATGAAGACAGGAAGAACTGCATTTTTATTTGGTGCATTTGGCAAGAACGTTTGGATTTACTATGTCTATACCAAGAAAAACAAATCCCCACACCTGTAGTAAATGAGCAATCACATGACGTGTTTATAGGAATTGTTAAGTGCCTAAGCAGTTGGCAGCAAGGAAAAATCACAAAGAAAATAAACACATTTAAGCTAAGAACTCTGAACACAGTAGTAGGGAAACAAGAATTATTAGACAACCACTTTGAAAAGAGTGAGCTGCATTCATCTGGTGTTTTACTCTGAGTTTAATCTGAAATATGAACATATACACACAAAAAGTTGCAATGAAAGCAGCAAAAAATGGACTGGCAATTGCTTTTTCATACCTCACCTATCGAGACTTGATTTATAACAGATCTGCATCTAAAGTGTGTTAAATGTGTAACAGAGAGCAAACTCTCCACCTCTACCAGAGTGACACATCTTGAGCCACTCTCTCTCACTCAACTTCTTGTCATGAAAAGAAGTTCCATGTTTCTGGCAAGTTTGGTTAAGATTGGCTGATGATATCACAGATACCAGAGATAAGCAAAGGAGAGGGTTGGTAGCCAGAATTTTTTGTCAATATTTTGTTGGCCTAGGAAATACAGGAAAAAAAGAAAGCTCTGGGAAATTGTTCTCCAACACCATTTAATAGAGTTAAGAATTAAATTTAGCATTACTGGGTCTGTGTTTATCCTTTGGAGCAAAGTGACAGCAGAGAGGAGTTTGCTACAGCTCCAAATAAGGATTCAATAGTAGTAGCACAGGCCATTAGACATCTTGGTCCAATTCTGCTTGCTTAGCCAACACGAGAACTCACACCAGCATAAATTGTCTTGCAAGAAGTTCTGTCAGCTCTACTATCTCATTGTTAACTCTCTGTTTGGTAAATAACAATACTTGAACAAAATCTGTCAAGTAAGCATCAGCTGAGAAAATAGGGCAGAAACTGGGTAAGCAGGCAAAGACAAAACAAAGAAAGTGTGGTTTTGTCTTCAGCAAAGTGGAATTACAAAGAGGGCATCTCAGAGAATAACAGCAGCAGAGTCAAGTGTTTTACAAGTATGTTTGAGACCCCATTATCAATTTTAATTAAAGTGCTTCTTCAAGATGCTGTATAATGCACTTTGACTGTTCAGAAGTAGGCAGACACAAGAAAGTAGGATGTGTTTTCCTAGAATATTGCAAATAGAAGTGAGGAAAAAATATCTAACACTTTAGAAATATTTTGATGTCTCTGTCTCCATGTCCTTATAGGTCCAAATATAACAAAGTAGGACAATTTAAACCCTAAATGCCTAACTATGAATCATTTTTGTTGGAACATTCCTGTCTTCCTGTGAAATTATTTGGTAAAAATCTCAATTAAAATGCAGATCATTGAACTGTAATTATAAAAATTTCTTTCAATATTTTCCCCTTGCTGTCATGCAGGAAGCTGCAAACTAATATTTATAAAACATACCGTGCCTGTAATTAAAGAGATCACAGTCTTGGTAGTGAGAGGGCTGAATGGGTTTAGATCAAAGTGTTCTTCTCAGAGCCTTTATTAATTTAAGAGGTTAAGCTGTTCATAATTTTTTTCCCAAGTTTTTTAGCAAATCTTTAAGTGCTGGGAAATAAAAGGAAAGGCTCTTTCTTTCCTCTAAGCCTAAAATGCTGTAAATGCCAAAGTTTTGATTAGTTCAGTTAACAATTAATGTGAGTTATAATAACCATTAATATTTCCAGCCAAAGGTTTAAAGGAAACGTTTGTGTGCTTCATCTCCAGTGTGAAGCTTGATTTTGGTTCTTTTAGCTCTGCCCAAAATCTGGCAATTTATTTGTTGCTTAAGCATTGAAAAGCTGCCTAAGGAAATCTCCCCCTTTTTGTGCCCAGGTAGAGAGCTTTGATATTGAACTTCGATCTTGAATAAAGACAGAAGATTTTTGCAATGCAAAATGGTCACCCCTTCTTTACCACTACACAGGGCACAAAGGATCAGCTAGATCTATGTTTGGAGCTGTTCCAAACCCATATTTCTCCCTACAGAATGAAAGTGAAAATTATAGCAGGGGTTTCTTGCATGTTGTGTAACAATCTTTAAATGCTGTACAAATGTGCT
Organism: Irena cyanogastra; assembly: GCA_013397155.1. NCBI lineage: Eukaryota > Metazoa > Chordata > Aves > Passeriformes > Irenidae > Irena > Irena cyanogastra. Next base: position 588,062 of record VWZV01016577.1, read on the forward strand.
CAAGAGCTGTATTGGCTATTTGAATGCAGTAAGTTAAACAAAACATCTCATCAGCCTCTTGGACTAAATATCCCACTCCCAGGCTGCCTGGTCTTTGAAACCTGAATGAGAAAATGGCCCTAAGCCGGAGAACCAATAAATATAAAATATGTGGGAGAACAACACCCACAACAAAAATGCCAACTTAAAGTACCCACACAGACTTTGTTGTGTGCTATGAAGATAAGGAAGATTGCCTTAAAATCCTCAGCATACATCCACATACTGCATGGAGAGGGTGCCAAGGGTTTGCCCTGCTTCTGTGTAGAATGCAAGCTGAGGCTAGAAACTTGCAGATAAACTGTGTGAGTCACTTCCCAAAGCTGAGAACTCAACATGGTGGCATTTTAACTTCAGATAAGAAGAAGATATTTTTCTGTCTTCTATCTCTTAGCTGTGCTTTCCACAGAAATGAGAGCTGGGCACGTGGGTCACAGCCAGACTGAGAGCATCAGTCCCTCATGAGTAAAATAGCCACAGCACAGCTGAACTGCTAAGCCTTTCTTTCTTTGAATGTCTCACATTCACCCCAGACTCCTGCCTGATACAGCTGAGCTACAGCTGCAGCAATGCGCTATGCAAATCAGATGAGAAATTGCTTTAATATTCCCTTTTCATGGGCTCTTTTAAGTACTGAGGCCTCATTTTCCCAGTTTCAGGAAATATGTTGCTTGGGTTTTTGGTTTTTAGGCTCAATGCTAAATGTTGTCCACAAGTGAAAAAAACAACTGGTCTTTTCTTCTTTGTCCACCTTTTCCTTAATGTGACATGAGAAAGAAAAATTAAGAAAAATAAACATTTTGACTGACTTACTTGAGGCATGTTCTTTTCTGCCTGCTACAAACAATGTTGAAATTAGTTCATTTTAGGTCATTCCCATTTTAGGGGTATTATGAGTTGTAGCACCATCTCTGCCCTCAAAATGGAGCACACTCTCTGGATCTGGCAAAGACATACAAACATTAAAACCTTCTTTTAATGTGTCCATTATATTTTGTATTTATATTACTTAATATGAACCAGTGGGGAAATTTTGACTTGAATAAATTATGGACAGAAATTTTAGCAGGAGGGGAATCAAGGGTTTCCCAATATGAAAAAACCTTGTTTTACATTCAGAAAATAAGCTATTGAGGTTTTAAACTATTCTTAGCCTGTTCAGCTAAGAATGTTTCAGTTTACCCACTTAATCAAGAAACATTAATTGATAAAACATTGTGCTATTCCTGATACTACAGCATAGACTTGATAAAAATGAATGTAAGGTCTGTTTTTTTTCCCTATGGTGGTGCATTTCCTTGAACTGTAATTCTTCCAGGGTAAGGTTATACTGTACTTTTCCTTCTATAGCAAAAATGATAGAAGATATTCCACATCTGCTGTTTCTGTCCTCCAACTCCAATGCCATTCACTTGGAGATCACATTCTAACCTGGATCATTGCACTGGGTAAGACTTTGTACTGGAGCCTTGTTTTTAATCTGGTTTACATTGTGGACCCCAAAATCTTCACTCAGAGGTGTAGAAAGAGCAGGTGAGGACCAGAGCATCTCAGTCTGGCTTTAGTCTTAAGTGCAGCACACCCTCAGGCTGTTCCTGTGCAATGGCCCCTGCAGCATCCATGCAGTTTCTGATTCATGAACAGAAGGTATGGGATGGGATTCTAGGAGATGCATCCCATGGGAAGGATGCTCTCTCTGGAGGGAGATGCTGAAAGACCAGAAATTCAAAGGGTTTTTTTCCTTTTTTTTTAAATTCACACCGATGAGGAAAATGTACTGTGATAAGTTACTGTAAAGTATTATGTGATTTCAAAGGAATCATCCTTTGAGAATTTTAATTGGAACTGCTGAAACATTCCTAAATTGAATGACTTTTGAGAATTTCTACCTCAAAGCTACTCTGATTTTACCACTTCACTAACTGACAAAATATATTTTATTTTTCTATCAGATAGGAAACCTTTGGGTGTTTATTTCAATATCATCAGATGTCATGTAAATAAATACCTTAATAACTTTTGTGCATTTTTTTAAAGTTAGATAAATACTCGGGGAGTATAATAACATAAGCTGCAACCGAAATAATTTAAAACAATTTAACATATTCAAGGGTTGGACTCAACACTTCTGTTCTGTTTTGATTAATGAGACCCTTCCAACATTTTAGGAGGTACAAAAAGGTCTATAGCAAGCAAAGACATTAAAAAAATAATCTCAGATTTCATTAAACAAAGTTAATTGCTTGCAAAATGTTAGTCACAGCAAAATATATTTAACATGAGGTGTTATCAGTTTGGAAAATGTCACTCCAAGAAGCATCAAACAAAAGATTTAAATCTCATTTGGCTTTTTTTAGCAGTTCAGCAAAATAAACAGGTTTGAAAAATTAATTTGGTCAAGCCAAAAGTACAAATTTTCTGGGGTGTAAAATAATTTAGGTTTTTTCCCCCCTTTTCTACTCCAGCTACCGTTTGGCGATCAGTGCACATGGCTGATGCATCCAGTCCCAAGCACAGATATTGATGATTCACCAGCAAAAATGAAGGATAGAAATGGAAAACGCTTGCCATTCTCGGTGATGGTGAATAACTGTCCCTGGTTTATGCTATTGCAAAACATTAATCCTGTAATGGCAGAAGAATAAGTCTAGGTTTCTGCTGGCGATGTCGAAAGGATTATAGTTCTAGTCCTTCTCCACTACATAGAGGTATAGAGGAGGAGTAAGCTTGACTATAAATCATCTTTTGCATACATAAGCTTAGAAAACTCATCAGATTTTGACATAATGTGTCCCTAGGCATCAAAAGAAAATTTCAGAGAGAACTGACTATATTGCATTAGGAAAACTAATTACCTAAAGCACAATCCAATTAAGATAGGGCATTTAGGGGACAGGATCCCAAAGCTAGGATTGCTAGGGGACTTTTAGCAAAACACCGAGCAGGGAGCTCCTGTGAAGCATCATTTCTCCTCTATACCCCACATTAAACCAGCGCCATTTTCTAACAATACCCCTGAGAAATCACTTCACTGCTTGAGGTCTTATATGCTATGCAATTTCATTGTATAACATAATGACTCTAAAATATGTATATTAAGCATAATGTATGGGTTTCCATTTCTACATCCTGAGGACCTATGTCCTTCTATTAAAGGTAATTTAAGCAAGACATGAGCATGGATATAATACAAATAGTCTGTACAAAGCCAGTCTAGGTATGTAAATAATGATACTTTGCAATTACTCTTTAATAGCCTTCACAGAACCAGCTCAGACTCAGAAAAAAAATAAGAAAAGAGCCATTTTTTACACTTAATTTGCAACACTTTATAAAAAGCTTGGACATTCAGCTTTTCTAAAACCTATTGCTCTCGATGGTCTCCAGCTAGATACCCAAGTCAACAAAAATCTCACTCTTTATAAATAATCATACATCAAAATTGCACTTATCATAAATTGAAAGAAGTGAGCAATTAAATCCCTTAATATTATTTTATTTTTTTTTAACCTGGGTGTGGGTGAGAAAAAGGTGAGAAGACTTGTTCTAAATCTCAAAAAACGTTTCTGGAAAGTGGAGTTTGTGTCTAATTTCTATACTATGCCTTTAGCCATTGGACTGCCCCTTCTGAGGGCCTCAATACATGAAAAACCACAATGCAATGCTTGTCATCAAGTTGTGGTGTCTCACTGAATAAGTGGCTCAAAAAGTTAGCAGAAATTAATATATCTAATGATAAAGGGTAGCGGGCATGAATTCTAGCACTTGTAGGAAGATATACTTAATTCATTATTGAATAAATTATTAAGAAATGACATTTCTCTTAATGACTAAAGCAAGACATGTCCCAAAGATAGGAATTTCACTAGTCATTTACAATGTAGCTTAGAGACTAAAAAAAAAAAAAAAACCCAAAAAGAAATGTTGCCAGAAGTGTTACTAAACCCCCATGAAACATAAAGTGTAAAAGACATTGTCAGAATATTTCTCCTGGTTTTCCCAGTGTTTGGTGGTTTGGTTGTATAGGTCCTTTGGAACTGATTTACTGTGTGTCTGGACTTTGAATATGTTGAGCATGGGCAGATGGATATAAGAGGAACATTGTACCCATCCCTGCATCCCTGTCAAATTTTTTAATGCAAATTTTGGACAAAAGGCTCTAGAAGAGTCTTGAAGTTGGTCTGTGCTGTGGCAAGGTCAGTCTCTAGCCAAGAAGACAATCACAGAGCTGTCAACAACTCCTCTGTTGCTTTTGTATTTGTTGACAGAGGATATTTGGGCCATGCCAGAGAAACTGGCTCGAGTAATTAAAAAACAAAAAACCCCAAAACCACCAAACAACTGGAGAGAGGAAGTTGTGCTGAGAAACTTAAGAAAGTGGGAAGAAATGTACCTGAAGACTGATTTCACTATTTAAAATAGTTTACGGACTGAAAAACTATTATGCATCAGATTCTTTAATGGTAAAACTGAAATACAAACCAGACTGCACAGGTTACATAAATAATGGTGTAAAATAATAGAAAAACAAAAATATTTCAGGCTTATGCCATCAGTTTAGAATAAGCCATAGCAGTCAAGCAGAACACTATTGATTTTTTTAAAAGTAATTGTCCTGATGTAGCAGATATATCCCCAAACCTCATCCCGAGATACTCTTCCCTAGGGTCACACATAGTACCTTATGTAACTGTTTTAATTATGTCTCAAACTCTTACTGCTCACAGTAAGTGCCACTGTTAAAGGCTGCAGTTTATTCTTGCATGTTAATACAATACATGCGCTGCAGAAACTACAGCAAGTGAGCTCTGAATAGGCATCTGTGTACTGGAAATCATTATGTTTTCTGAGGAAATATGGAATATAAATGATATTTTGCATGCTAATGAGATTTTCCTGAAGTTTCAAGTCTACTGAGATATGAGATTTGTCATCAAGATGACCTAGCATCTACCTAGTTTCCATGACATTTTTATAAGTGAGCTGAACTGAAAATTTTGTGTGTAAGCAGGAGAGCTTATTTTTAGAAAATAATAAATCAAAAGCAAAGTTTTATCAGCTACACCTTTATTCTACTTCAAATTAAGCCTACCTGGAGTAATAAACTGTTAGGAAATTAAACTGCTGTCAGAACAAAGCCCCAAAATCATGATCAGTTACGTCGACAATTCAAATATCCATATCACTTGCCCAGAGAAGCACAATCTTGATGTGTTCCCTGTGAGATTCCCCAAATAATGCCTTTATTTTTTTCTAGCTTATTTATTTCACTTTGTCATCTTCTCTATCTTTGTGATATTCCGTTATGGTTTGGTCTTGTGACAACTGGAAAAATTATTTCTCTTATTTTCAGTCAGCTCTTTCCCAGCTTATGCTTGCATAAGCTTTTATCTCAAATTTTATACAAAAAGAAGGATTTAACTTAGCCTGCATTGCTGGCTTTCACTGCTCCCCTGGTAAATATGAAAATGATCCTACTGATTCTACATCTGAGGGTTGAAGAAGAGCATCCTATTATTAACTGCAGTATTTCATTCTTATCCACATCCACTGGCTTCCCCAAAACTCTTACTTCAAAGGTTACAAAAAGGCATCTATTAGTGTCTATTACTCTCTTGTTTCCTACATATGACTTGACTATTAGACCACAGATATGTTAAATGCACTCATCATCATCATCCAAGTATTTCTTTGCATCTTTAAAATTGTCTTCATCTGTCTTGCATTTCTATTCTAAATTCTGGAGGAAAAAAAAATCTTTCTACCTATTTATATAGGATACAAAATAAGGTGAGCCTAAAGGATACCTTGAGAGCCTAGGCACCTGAGTTCTAAGTAACGCCCTTTGATAATGAAATGTCTTCCTACACTCAAAATAACAACTGCAACAACCTCTCTTACTCAGTGCTTAAAGTATTTACATGGAAATCTGAGCTTTCCATGTATTTCACAGCTATTCAACAGCACCCTGTATAATGAAAAAATGGCAAAAGAGAAAAGCTAATAAGTATACCTGTTATAGCAACAGTGACAAAGAAGTATGACATTATACCATAGGGGATTGTTGGTGACCAAAAAGAAAAAGCTCCCACATTAACTCATTGATACCTCTGGGAGATACTCTTTGAACAGAAATCAGTCATTCATCTTCTCTCAGTTAAAGATTTCCTGTTTTCATTTCAATACTGAGGTGAAACACATGTAGATTTGATTAATTCTTTATGTTACTTTGCTAAATTGATCACCTAAATTGGAAAGATTTTAGCAGACATAACTGGGGATTAATTTCTTCAAGGTTTTAGTGTTCATTTAAATGCCAGAAAAGATGGCAAGCTTTTCAGAAGAGCTCATCATGGTAGATACTGAATCAGCCTAGAAGCATAGCCCTTATTTATAGATGTGCATAAAAAAGTTCTTTTGACAAGCTTGCTGTGAACACTTTAGAACAGTTTACATTTAAGATGGGTGCATTCACAAGTTCTCAAAAACTGAGGCTCTGGTACAGTTGTTGCTGCAGCTAACCCAGACTGATACAAAATGAGTACAGGAGTAGCAGAATAGTGAAAAAGTACCAAATATACAGGGAATACATAAAAACTGTTTTTCTAAATGGTTATTGTCATACATAATGATGTCACAACATTATTAAAGGATCAAATACAAGACATGAGTTTTCTTTAATATAACTACTTCCAGCAATTAGCAGAAGTGGTTAAGATTAAAAAAAGAAGAAGATGCAAAATAACTTTAAAATCTCAAAACTCTATTTTTATAAGCTAAAACTCTCCTTGAAGCTTCTGTAAGAAAGCACTGAAATAGTGAACCCAGGAATAGGAAATTCTAAAAATTTCTGCTTTTATGGAGAGCAAATTTGGAAGTAAAATTGTCAAAATCCTTCAGTCCTTAACTTTACTTTGCTTAAGGGAAGCACAAAAGCAATTAAAAGGTGAGCTTTTTACTGACATCCATCTTCACACACAAGTATAACAAGAGTGAAACACTTGATGTTTTCACCACAGCTACAATAAGAGTTTTCTCATGAAGGCTTCCTGTGAGATCCAAACTTGCATAAAGGTCAGAGAAGACGACATATAAGAGAAAGAACCACCTCTCTGATACCTGGAATAAAACTGAGGAAAAGAGATTTCAGAGCAGCTCAGCCCAGAGGAACGTCCAAGGTAGCTGATCTAACAGTTCCTTGGCACTATGCAAAACCACATTGATTATCAGCCATGGCTCTTCCACAGACTTGGTACTTGAGAATAACATTGCTACAGCTTCAAAATCAAAGGCTAGAGCATGTTTTAACTATGCATATGGTGAAAAATATTGAACTATTTTCCTTAGAGGGTCCTACTTTTGACTTAAAACTAACCAAATTTCTTCATGTAAAGATAGCAGCATGGTGGCTGTGAAAACAAACCAGCATCTAACTCAGTATGTAACCAAAAGCCTTTGCAAAGTGCTAATTGTTTGTCTACCTTGAGTGCTGTAAGAAAATGAGACATTCTAAGAAAATGATGCAACTGAATTGACAAACGATGGATCATTGCAAACACAAGCATTTCTTGTTTCAAGTGTTTGTCATGCCATTAATTTTTCTAATTGATGTCTTTCACAGAGGACACTCCGGTCTTTTTCGGCAAAATTCTTTGGATTTATTAAAATAAAAAAAATCAGGATTAAGAATTACAACAAATCACCAATTCAGGGAATTTGTTTGTTTATTTGTTCATTCAGGTTCTTTTTGCAATTATTATAACCTTTTTGCAATTATTATAACCAATTATTATAACACACACTCATGGTGTCAGGCAACATTTCACATCTCGTCTCCAGAAAGAAGATACATATCTACCAGGACACCTAGGGACAGCATTGCCCTGTTTGCATCACTCATTTCCATTTTGAAAACTTCAAGAAATTGTCTCTATGGTCTAATTCAAGTTTTAGTAACAAACAAAGAAAGGACCAGCACAATAGGTCAAATGGAACAAGGAGAGAACTATACATACTTGAAATCATATTAAAACATAGACATTTTATCCCTCTGTTTGCTCCTAGGCCTTGCTCCTAGTTCACAAATATTCAAACACTTGACTGTTGTTCAGTGCGTAGGTTCAAAGAATTAAATAAGAGTTCATAATAATTTTAGTACAATATTATCTGCTGTGTGATGCATATGCTCTTTACCAAATTTTTAAGAGCATTTGAACAATAGAGTAAGTCTCTTGTAAAAATCCAATACTATGAGACACAGATATACTGCTGTCAATTTTAAGGCTACCTTTTTAGTTTAAATAATTCAAAAGCTTTGCAGTGTACAGTTGAATTCTCATCTACACATCAATTGCATTAATGAGTTATAGATCAGAGCAGTCTATGTAAACAACATGGATTTTCAATTCTAGACCTAATTTTCTCCTTACTTCCCAGGGTGTACTACACACCACATATTGCACCACAACATATCCTCAGCCAAGGCATCTTTCTGCATCTAACATGAACCAGCTCTTGTTTTGCAACAGGTGCTACCAAATCAAAAGTGGTTCTTCATCACTCTGAACTGTATTTGGGTCGATTTTCTTCCTTTCAGAAGCAAATAAGCTGAAGACAAGATTTACTGACTCGCTCCCAGTATGTGTAGATTCAGTAGCAGAGATCAAGTCCAGCATTTTTCTGCACCAAAGTGCAGCAAAAAACAGTGGTGAAATCCCCATGAGTGCAGACTTGCTTTGGGTTACAGCATCCAAGGAAGAAAAGGGAGAAGAATTAGCAGCTGCCTGAGTAAAGGGACATAGTTTCAGAGCTCATATTCACTCCTGGAGCATTTTAGTTTTCATGTTCTACCTTTTTTTAGAAAAATGTTTTTCATCACAAAGCAAATTAAAATGTTGTGAAAAGAAGACAGTGAGTGCTTTAGATAAAATGGCCACAAAATGTATTTCTGAATTAAAACTTTTGATAGAAAAGAACAAACTCTTTTTGTTATAGTTGCTATCATTTCGGTCCTGCCAAAATATTTAAAATTCTCTGTTGGAAGCCACACTGACGTAATTCCTTGTGTCCAGCTCAGTGCAACCAGCAATGCTGTGAATGCAGGTGAGCCTTAGTCTGGCAACACAACTGCATATGTTCCTTTCACGTTATTTTCCACCAGCAAGAGAGGGGAAGCTTTTGCCTTTTAATAATTTTAAAGGGTAAGAATCCTTGATGAGATAAATGCAGTGTTTTTCAGGGAGAAGAACGGTTTAATCTTCATGAGATTAGTCTAATTGCTTAGCAGTACTTTATTAGGGCTGGATTTTGTCATTGTGAGTCGGGAAATGGATTGTTGGAATGCCAAGCACAAGATTTTGGATGCTCTGACTTTCTCATTTGAATACTTAAAAAAACCTCAACAGGTTTATTGTGTTTTTACTTTCATTTCTTTCCCCATGAATTAATCAACAGGCTACTGAGTAGTCTGGAAATTGAAAAGACTTTTGACATTAAAGCCATTGCAAATGGCTCAGCTTCTGTAAACAAGCCCCTAAAAAATATCAGGGCTATTTGGACCTAGTTCTCAATTTCTTATCATTCAATAAAACTGCAAAATATTTTCCAGTTTTCATTCTGGATTCGAAGCATGCTGCTGAGGTAGAATACGTTTTCAGCTGAGGTCTGAAAGCATTCAAGAAACAGCTTGCAGGGAAAACACTAGGAGCAAAAGAAACCTGTATCAGAGACTCCCTCTGCTCTTCCCACCGGGACCTGCATCAGGCTCAGTGTTGCAGAGGTTTTCATCACATCTGTGACTGCACCAAGATCAATTGGGTCTGTATCTCTACAGCATGAATTAATACAAACTAGGAGCAGCTTTGAATCCTCTGAGAGCCAGGGCTAGCCTTGACATAACTTTCTAAAATTTCCTTCTCTTAATCCTCTTCCCTGAGCCAGGGATGGAGCAATGCAACCTCTTCCTGGGCTGCTGGTTTAATTCAGCAGTCCCAAAGTTAAAGCTGAGAAGAGCAGGGAGTGCAAGACCTTCTGAATGAGAAAGCTGCACCATAAAAAGGACCCATCAAATTGCATATGAGCCAGAACTCAGAACTTTCTACATCTAACTAACGAGAGGAAAATAAAGTGACTGATGTCTATAGTTTGTCTGCTATCTTGACCTGCAATAAAGCATTCTTTTCTTTTTTTTTTTTTTCCCCTCCATTTAAAACTGGCACAAGAAGCCAGCAGTAAAATTATTAGGGGATTACTTCCGAGTTTCAGACTTGAGATTTTTTTCTCATCAAATACCATGGTTGTTGTGAGAAAGTAATGGGAAAGATTTTACCAATTAATAGAAACATTAGTGAGCAAACACTGTTTGCAGATCCCTGCTGGTATCACTGGATGCTTGTGCACAAATGTGATGTTTTGTCAAATAAGGTGCTATGTACTGCAGATTCAAGTTATCAAATAAAAATAGCAGAGATAATTTCAGCTCCATCCACAGCACTGGGAGCTGGGGAGGGGAGGAAAGTGGAGGTGGAAAGGAATATTTGTGGAGTGAAAAAATTCAGAATTTTTGGGGGGTGAGAAAAGAGGAGGAAAGATTTATATAAAAGCTCTGCAAAAACTGCTGGAAGAAGAAAACACATTTAATCCAGGCCTGGTCCATATGCAGCTTTGTGAGTCTGCCAGTCTGTACACACAGGGCTGTGTTCCACAGACCATCACTACAACTCTGTGAACACGCTCAGTCAGAATCATTTGTGCCAGAGGCCTTTGCAAATATCTCCTCTGCCTCTTCAGGCAGACAGCCTTGTCAGAATACACAACAGAGTTAGTAGGCCTGTGAGAAATTAGACTGGGAAGAGACCAGAAAGCAGCTACATGGAAAGCTCAGCCAGCAGGACTCTGAGGTACGCAACCAACAGCTATGGGGTCAGCCAGAAAAAGCAAGGCAAGAAATTGGCACAAATTCCTAGATAGGGAAAAAAATCTTAGACATCTTAGAGTTAGTCTATGTTAGAACATTCAGGAAAGTTCATCAGGAGTATTTCTTAATGTTGATTGGCCACACAGTCTTAAAACCAGTAGGTGAACTTTTGCACAGTGTAAGAGCAGCTGACATTCAGCTTCCCTTAAAAAAAGAATAAAATGGAACAAGCTTAACTTCAGCCACTTGTTTCACTGAAAAAAAAGTCAACAGGAAAGGTATAATGCAGTTCAGCTATAATAGAATAATATTTTCTATGAATTCTCTATAGTAGAAATAGAAAACCCAAAGAAATAAGCCTAGACATTGCTAAAAGAAAATTCATACATACAAGAAGAGAAAATCCATCTCAAACAGATAGCCATATATGTATACATGCCCTCCATGCTAACAGATTAAGAGCAATTTCCTTTTCTCAAATGAAAGTCTGTGACAAAATAACATATGCTGATTTATTAAAAAATTCTGAGCAAAGCAGATTTTCCTACACTTGATATTCATAAATTCGATGAGGCAAATCTTTGTATCACACAATCTGTGTTTTCAGCAGAATCATCCTTAAGGCAGCCAAATATGTCAGTTTGTGGGGTTTAAAAAGTCTTGGGTATAAATAACACATACACATTCCAGGGAATTTTAGCTATTATTGACTCAGCAGGAGCAACATGGCATCTATGGACTATAGACTATATTCTCCGTCCTCTCCCTCTTCATCTTTATTTTTCTCCTCCCTTGCTTTGCCTGGGCAAAGCACAGCTCTCATATTCTATTCTGTACTGAAGTTTATTGTGGGACTAGGGAGCTCGTGGAAGAGTGTTTCTGCTTCTGAGCCAGCATCTTTGAGAAATTTCTTATGAGGAATTGAGAGCTTATTGAAGGGTACTGTACAGAATTAAGGGCTTGTTACCTATCACTGTGGAAGTCTATTGTACAAATTTGAGGGCCTGTTAGCCAACATGTTTTGAGTTTAAATAGTGGGCTGATTGCCAGAGTTAAGGCAACTGCACAATAAAGCACAGGAATTCCCTGCCCTATGGTCTGGTGTCTTTGCTCAGAGAATTTATAACAAAATCATGGCCCCTGCTGATGGGTGACAACACATAACTTCCCCTCCACCCCCTTCCTTAATTGAACAAATTAAAAAAAGAAAAATTAAACAAGAAAAAAGTTATGGTACAGCTTGTTCCCTGTGCTATCAAAAGTTTTCCCTCCTCAAACACTTGCTGGTACCTCTTCCCCAGGAAAAGTCTTTCCCAGGAGACCCTCATTTTCTATGAGAAGGGTTGTTTAGAGAAAGGGATGGATGGTCTAGGATAGCCACAGTTGTGGCTTCCCGTGTCCTGCATTGGTGAAAGGTTTGTGACAGCTGTGTTCCCTGAAGGTAATACAGATTTAATCCTGTGTTGCTTGACCACCACCACAGGCCTGTCAGCACAGAGAGTTGTGGTGGGCTGTGTCTGAGCAGCCTGCTCCTCTGGCCTTGTGGCCGAGGTTACATCTGCATGCCTGCTCTTCAGTTCTCCCTTCTGGGGGCCTGGTCAGTAACACAGGATATTTACACTGCTTTTATGTGCTGAGACTGCAAGTACACTTGTGCCCTGATGCTTGCTCAACACTACACATTTGAGATATATCTGCAGCTGCCTCAGAGTCCCATGTATAGAGATACACTTGGAATCTCCTTCCTCAGTCTCATCAGTCTTAGTCCCAAAGCTTTCTTGTGTGATGAATGAATTTCTCTGAGTCTGAAGTTAATGTTTTTAAGCCTCTTGGTTACTGCAGGAGGAGAGTGTGAGACAGAGCAACATGCTCAAGCATTACCTGCTTGTCAGCAGCACTGACTCACCAAACTACAATGGAACAGAAAGCAGTCCCTGCTTTTTCTTATTTCCCAGATGTCTTTGTAATGTAGCCATGTCCACTCTCATCCAGAAGCAATGACTGAGAGGAAAGACAAGCGGTTCTGGGAAAGTGTTGTGCTACAACAACTTTCAAGGCAAGGTGGATTTAAACAGAGCATCTCCCTACAACTTCATTTTTGCAATTCCTTTACAGACTCTAATCTCTGATTACTCCACCAAATCAACTGGCTGCAATAGCAAAGCTGAATGAGCCCTCTCCTTTAAGTGATGCTTGTTTTCCTAAACAAAGGAAGGCAGCTCCAAGGCAGCTGACTGCCTGGGGGCTCTGTGGAGGCTTTGTCGTTCTTCTCACAATGTGCTTTTTCTGAGAGCTGCATAGCATCGCTCTGCCCACTTTGAGGCTGCATGAAGGCAGCTGTCACTGGCTGAATTAAATGAAACAGTGACTCATACTACATCTTTGATATTGAAAAAGGCGTGGGTAGTATTTTGTAGCTTTCAAAAAGCTATGATTTCACATTATGTTTAAATAAAGAAGGGCAATGACTTTAGAACATATAAACCCTAGATGATAGATGATGTACTATGTATTAAAAAGTTTGGGCAATATTTTATATGGTTTTGTCATCATCCATCATCATAAGGATCACAAGCAGAAGAGAAGTTCAGACAAACTTTCAGGAGAATAAGTATACGTTACAGGAAAGTAAAGTAAGGAATTAGAAACACAAAGCACTGCTCTATTCACTCCCAGATTATATTTTCTTTGGTGGGGTAAAAAGAAAAAAACTGTACATGCAGAGGCTCTGGCTGTATTTGGCTTCATCTCACACATTCAGTCACCTTTCTGCAAAGTGGATTTAGGTACTATTGTTCTTGCAGAATGCCATTATCACATTTGCCTTCTGAAATGAGGGCACCAGGTCCTACCAGTGGGGAATTTTAGGTAAGTAATCTATGGTGTGAGAAACACATTTAGGTTCTGCTTCTCCCCATTCCTCTCTTTTCTTCTGCTACTTACTCCAGATGTGCAGTTTTAAAAATATTTTCAAAAGCTGATTTCAAAACAAATACAGTGGACACCAGAAGTACACTGTGCTACTTAACCTCTGCAGGAAATAAAAGTAAGGAAAACATACTAGGAGTTTCTAGGATTATCATAAACAAGTGCATACTTATGGTGCATAGTGATGGTGCACTTATTCTGCTGAGAAGCAAGCAGAAGACACAGCAGTCAAATTGATAATGAAGGCAGCCATTTGAAAGCTTGATGAACACTTTTTATATGCTTCAAACTACAATCTAGTTAAGAATCACCTTAATTTTTAATGCTGTTCCTCTGTTGCTCTGTTGCTGCTCCTCTGTTGCATTACTCATTTCAGGTAAGATGATGATGTAGAAGTAAGTTTAAGTAATCTGGAAAATGTTAGGCAGAAGATACCCTGGAGTTATTTGGAAGACTGAATTCAAATACTTCTGAGCATGATTTTGAACGCCTCTAAAGTCCCACTTCTTCTTAGTAGCCAATAAAAGGGTGACTCAACCAAGTTAGTTTTAATTTATTATGTCTACTTTGCACCCACCTTTCTAACTTGCATATTTCTCAATGATTTGCTGTCATTCTTCTTCAGTCCTCACCTCTATGTCTTGTAGTTTCTACAAGTACCAAGGTAAGTTTGAACTTCTCTAGGATGCCACAAAGTACTAAATAAAGAATAAGCCTTCCCCAGTATTTTTCCCATATTTACTTTGTCTTCATCATGGCCCATTAAATCTAATTATATCCACTGGAACATCCCCAGGAGGTTAATCCAACAGCTCTCCATCTGTCAGATAAACTAATAGTACACTCTAGAGAAACACACTCAAAAGTCTGCTTGTGATTCAGGCGCTCCACACTGAAAGATACAGATACAGATTTACCTCTTCCTCTGACACTCATATCAGCTCACAGAAAGGGTCATTGAGAAGACATAGCACACTTGCAATTCAAGTTGCCTGTTTGCTTGCCAACTCTTTGCACAATATGGGAATTTCATGAGGAGCTAGGATAAACAGCTTTTATATGTTTCAAACAACAATCTACTTTTCCTAGAATCTTGTCCTTGACTAGATACAACATGACAATACCAAATTTCAAGAGACCCTAACTCTGGATTTAGATTGTTTCGTAGATTCACTGGTGTGGCCTCGCCTTGAATATTGGGTGCAGTTTTGGGCACCACAATACAAGAAAGATATTAAACTATCAGAGTGGATAATTTAATATCTATAGTTTAATTGTGCCCCGGAGTGGGGCAACAGAGGCGATGAAGAGCCTTCAAGGGAAGCCGTGTGAGGAGTGACTGAGGCCACTTGGTTTGTTCAGCCTGGAGAAGAGGAGACACCTCATTGCAGTCTGCAGCTTCCTTGTGAGGGAAGAGGAGGGGAAGGCACTGATCTCTGCTCTGTGGTGACCAGCAATAGGACGTGAGGGAATGGCCTGAAGTTGTGTCAGGGGAGGTTTGGGTTGGATATCATGAAAGGGTTCTTCCCCAAAGGGTGGTTGGGCACTGGAACAGTCTTCCCAGGGAAAGTGGTCACAGCACCAGCCTGACAGAGTCCAAGAAGCACATGGACAAAGCTCTTGGGCACGTGCTGTGACTCTCGGGGTGTCCCATACAGGGCCAGGAATCAAACTCGATATCCTTATGGATCCCTTCCAACTCAGATTATTCCGTGATTCTGTGATTCACATCTGGGTCTTCTTGGTCCTTGGAAGCACTCTAGTTATACAGAATTTTAGGCTTAGCATGATTTTTTTCATAGTAATATAAAGCAAAAGAGGAATAAGTATCTACTTTACACTACTCCACAGGATTAAGACTAGGCCATTTAGGTTTTGTTTGGTTTTGAATAAAAGAATAATTTTATTTTTTTGTTTTTAGAATACCAGAATAATTTAGATTGAAAAGAACCTTTGGAGTTAATCTGGTTCAAACCCACTGCACAGTCTTGGTCAATGTCAAAGTGATATTGTGTTGCACAGAGACTTATTAATTAAAAGTTGGAAACATAAAATGAAGGAAGGATTGGCATTCTAGTGCTCAGGGTATTTCTCTATATTTTAAGAACTCTTTATTGAGATATCAGAACAAGAGCTTTTCTTGCCTTTCATCTTACTCTTTATGTCTGGAAGAAAGATACTGTCGATTGCATAGAGAAGATCTAGCCAATTAAAGAATGCAAAACCTTATGAAATATGTCTTTCTTCCTTAAAGCTTGTACACTCTATGCCGAAGGGAATTTGGAGAAAAGACATGGCGTTGCAAAGTAACTCTGGCAAAAAAAATATGGAAATGGTTTGCAAAGAAGCTTCTTCCTAGTTGTAAGGACTTAAAGGATACAGCTGAACTGTCTCAAAACACTGCCAAAACCACAAGAAGGAACCTCCCATAAGATAAACCACCACAACAGGAACTTGAGATAAGTGCAGATGGCAAGAAGGAACTAATTCCAGGCATAGTGGAGGTGAAGGTTTGTTCACCATCCAGACAGAAATTCCCACCACAGCATCTATACCCTGTGGATACCTGGAACTTGGACTGTATAAAAGTGATACCACCAGAAAAACAACTCTGGGACCCCCAACAATAAGAAGACCGGGCTGAAGAAGGACTAGCAAGACACTGCAGGGATCCACGTGGTGGATTTTGCTTAATCTCTCTCTCACTCCTGCCTTTCCCTTCCACAAACCTATACAGATTTTAATACAATACTACTAAGTTCCTCTTCTTGACACACAACCTATTAGCAGTGTATCAGCTCTCTGTTCCTAGCAGCATGCTCCCAGTCCATGGAGATCTCTGTCTTAGGTATACTGAAACATAAATGAAAATTTTCTGACAGAATAGTGTCAGAAAGAAAATTAACTGGAAAATGTAAGTATTTACAGTTACCAAGTTGTTCAGCCTATATTTGGCCATGCAATAATGTGACTCCTTGTCCCTCCTCACCCTCTTCCCCCTCCTCTTTGCTGCCAAATTATCTCCCTTAAAAGTAAAGGAAAGGAACAGGAGTTCTCTAGAATGACAACAATTGGCTAATTGCAAAATTCATTACCAAAGGAGTTTTTCTGTACGCTCAAACCCTAGGATACAGCAGGACCATAAACCATAGGGGACAGTCAGAAAGGTACCCTGTCTCTTCCCTAATGCAATGATAATGGAGGCTGCTGTCCCTTTGATAAAGGAGCTATTCCACAGCTCCTGCACGGGAGACAGAGCTCCTCTATAAATGGACAAGGAATTGACATGGCCTCCTCTCCTTGCCTGAGGTATTTCTTCTGAATTCTCTCTTTATTTGGTGCATTTCCCTCCTTCCAGTCATAAACCATAAGACACCAGTCACTCTGATCAAATATTATGACCTACCTTCATTACCAAAACAGTCCAAAGAATAAGAGTATGCAGAAAACCTTGGGAGTCATATGATTCAGTTTATGAAATATGAACAGTGAAGGATAGAGGCTTGTTTGGTACAGTGATGATCACGCAAAATGACATTCTGTCACACATTATGTGACATTAGATGACAAACATGGAGCAGATGATGTGAAAATTGAAGAAGGTGATTATGAACTAGGGGTCCCAAGCCACCTTTCCTAATTAACACTCTTAAATGTCTGCACCCTAGGTACATTTATGATGAACATTCTGCCTGATAAAAAAGTATTGTGACAGAATGAGTAGTGCTTACCATTTTTCTGAAGCTGAAATTCTCAGCCTGGGAGGTGACTGCAGGGACATGGGCAGAGGCAGGGCAGGAAGAGACTCCCACAAAGTTCTTCTGGTAAAATGAGATGGACTGGAAGAGAAAACGTGAATGATCATCAAGTGTTCTCAGAAGTAGAGACATTGACTAATACTAACAGGCGTCAGGCAGAAGACAAAGAAAAAAATTAATTCCTCAGATCACATGAATGAAATTTCTTGCTGCATCATGTTGTAGGTGCTGAAAGCTGGCGCAGTCTCAAGGCTTGATTGAACAGGTTCATGAAACTGGAATCAATTTGAAGCAATTAAAAAAATACCATCTTCACTAAAAAACCAAACAGCTTTGTGGTAGAGCCCCAGATTCTTGAAAGCTGAGAGAATCTTTGAGAGAAACAGCATGATATGTTTCTGCTCATCAACCATACCTCCCTAAGAATCGGCTTCTGAGTATTGCCAAAGATCTAGCTGAATCTTTGCTTCAGGGACAGTTTTCCTAGACACATTCTAGGAAAATGCACTTTGATAGGAAAGAAAAGACTGATCACCAGTGTAACTGTAAAGGTATATTTGGCCCTCCTTTTCAAATAAATATGCTTTGTATTACAGCTTTACAATCGTGTAGGAGCCTGAATGGGATTTACTGATTACTAATGACATTTTAGAGTACTGGAACATTACAGAACTGTGAGGTGAGGGCTCTACATGACACAGGGTCCCCAAGCAGGCGTAAAGGAGAGCCCCTTTATTCCAAAAACCTGGCCTTTTTAAGCCATTAGCCAGTTATCAGTTACATACTTTTAAATCATAATAAATATAATTCAACCAACCACCATACACCACAATGTGAACACATGACGGTTATGTAACATGCCACTAATTTTTCTACCTCTAATTCAGCTGAGTCTTTTACTCATAGTCCTTTTCTTACTTAGCTGAAGTAACAGGCCTGAGACATGATTTTACAAGGCCTCTCTTTTATAAAATCTTACTTACCGGTAACATAGGACAACTGCGATGCTAATGCAAACTGTGTGCCACTCTACAGTCACAGCACATATTTGGGCTTCCTGAAGTTCCCAGTTTTATGCTTATCTCCACCTGGGAATAATTTGCCATGCTGTATCCAGTCTGTGGAATGGTGGAAACGAGGGAAATCACAAAGCTCCTAAGCCAGCATTTACCGTGGATGTCTCAGATGCCCTGGGAGAAAGGGCCAGATTCCAGTGGCCCGATGAAACCATTCAGTAAATCCCATAGAGGGTAGAGTTAAAAAGAGAGCAAAAGAAATCCACGCTGATATTTCAAATCTCTGGTTTAAACAGAAATGAACTTTGTCCTTGGTGAAGGTACCTACAGATCCCAAGACCCAAGTGCACAAAATGGCTGCATGCTTCTACTGGAAGATCCTTCAGGACAGTAGGCTAAACAGGTATTAACAGTGGCTTGCATGGCACAAGTCTGTGAGAGAACAGTTATCTGTC
Organism: Irena cyanogastra; assembly: GCA_013397155.1. Taxonomy (NCBI): domain Eukaryota; kingdom Metazoa; phylum Chordata; class Aves; order Passeriformes; family Irenidae; genus Irena; species Irena cyanogastra. The sequence continues at coordinate 607,173 of VWZV01016577.1, forward strand.
TTGCTAAATTGCAGAGGAGAACGACTTTAATGTTGGGCTGAAATTCCACTGATAAAGCGCCATGTTCCACAGGATTGGGTGTTGGTCATTCTAGTACATAGTGAAAACTGGTGTTATGGCACTCTAAGCTTCTTATTTCAGCTCTGAAGAAAGACTGTCTTACTGTAGAGAAATCAAAATAATTTATGAAATTGAGAACTTACACTTTTTAAAAAGGTATTTAGCTACTTAAAGATGAAGATTAATTTTGAAAATTCCTAGTGGATGTCGTACTGCAACTTCAACTGCTCATCTTCAGTATGTCTACGGATACCTAATCCATATGAGAGAAGGAAAAGGTTCATCAACACCCTTTCCCTCTTCTGCTCTGCAACAAATTGCTTAGGAAGATCCTTTATTTTCAAATCATCTTCAGTGGTCTAGTTTACAGATATACATAGTTTGTAAAAAGTTTGACTCTTAGAACAAAAGGGGTTTCTACACAGTGCATAGGGAAAACCTGGACTACAGGTTTTATCTTTTCTCTTGAAACTCAAAGGCCAATAAAAAGTATTGCCATTTATCTATTAATTAATTTATTTATTTAAATTAAAGGTTTAGGCTATTTAGGCTATATTCAATCTGAATTGACAAGAATAATGAATCAAAGAACAGAAAATGTATCCTCTGGCTTGATTAGAGCAGGTTCTGTTTTCATCTTCACTGTTTTAACTCCGTCTACCTTTAGAGAAAGGAGAAGAGCATTTCCTAATCTACTTTGAAACTTAAGAGGCACACTTGTTTAATAGAGGCTTTGAACTAGTAAAAATTACCCACTGTTTTATAAACTATAGTACAGTTTGTTGTCACAACACCAAAGTCCATCTTTGTTCTTCAAAGTCTTCAAAGATGAGTTCACAGGATGAAAAATTCCATAAATATGCATGGGGCAGCAGTGTGTCTTTTGTTTCCTAATTAAATATTTATGTCCTTCAGAGCTCCAAACACTTCAGCACATACAGACCTGGAAACCATGGTACATAGCCCAGTGATATAAACTACACAATGAAAAGTACCAGAGACAGCCTCCTTCCACTCTTTTCAAAAGCTAAAAAAAGAAAACTGTCTTGAATTAGACCAATAGAAGACTCAAGATAATTCTAATAAGAATTTTAAAGTGAGTTTCCCAAGAGGATGAAATCTTGGCTTCTCCACGACCAGTGTTTTTAATCCCAGGAGGACATAAGGAGTAACATATTCCCATTGTCATTCTCTTGTGTCCCTACATTGGTTCATCTGTGCCTGACACTTTCTGATAGAACTGTGAAGTAAACATCATGAAAAATCATGTCTAAAGGTAAGACAAGGAAGACATTCATCTGACATATTCATCCATAATGAGAAGCAGTGAAGATACTGACCCTGAGATATGTGAATTGATAGAGTCAAGAAAACATTGGAAACTTGAGGTATTCTTTGCATACTTTAGTATGCCAAAGTGAATTATCCTTTTTTTTTTTTTTTTCTATAGCTACATAGACCTGATGGGCATTACATTAAACTGGAATTCTTTCCTGGTAGTTCAGAATCATTAAAATACATTACTAGCTAAAATAACCATAAACTACATGGCCACCTATGTGGATATTTAACTCAAAGAAGAATTGGCAAGTGTTTGAAAAATCTAAATTGTGTAAAAGGAATTTCCTCCTATCAATACAGGACTAAACATACTAGAAAATGTTAGAAGTTACTGAAGAGAAAAAAATTCTCCAATGATGAAATGTGATCAGGAACTTTGGTGAAGAAAAAGAACTGCATTATGATATAAAAATCCTTCTCTCTTCTTACTACCAACCATGATATAATTTTTATTACTTTCTTATTAATTTTCAAAATTTGTACAGTTTCAGACAGTTTGCAGTTTTAGCTGTTTGTTTTTGGTTTTTTTTATTATCTTAATTTTCAGTATATTCAGTGATGGGAAGAGGAGGGAGGAAAAAACAAGAGAAACAGCAGATATCAGAAGATTTTTTGCATCATTTTGAAGATAGAAGTGTTTAATACTGATGTCTGCAAAATAACCAACAAAAAATGCATCTTAAGTGTCATTACAAAACAGACACACTTTCCTTAATAATTTCTATAGTAGGAACTCTGAAAGTGTTAAAATTGGAGCTCTCGTTCATAATGTTCCACATCAAGATTATAGCTGATGATATCATCCAGACTAATTCTAAGATGCTGGATTTTCTAATTGTCAACAAATGTAATAGTGAGAAGTTGTTACAACTATTTTTCCTTGATAGGTCTCAAAGCACCATACATTCATTAATTACAGACTAAAGCAATCTCATCTTCTTGAGAATGTACTCTGAACAAAACCAGAATAGCTTGCACAAACTTTATCTCCAAGTGAATAACCTAATCTTTTATTTCAAACACATACCCTAGCTTACAGACAGAGTCTTTATGTGGTGTTACTAATTTTAGCAACTGCTTGAAGGTAAGAAGGCTGTAAACTGTTAATCAATTGAAATACAGGATTTACGCAAGCAGCATTTACAGAACATGACTCAGAGCACTTTCTGAAAAACACAATAGAAATTCTTGAGTGCTTGAATATCAAAAACCAAGAGAAAATTCTGGAAAAAACCTCACAAGTATAAATAAACACAGAAGATAGGAGTTCATTGCATTGTTCCCTGGATGTCTCTGCATTGCCAAGTGTTTTAGTTTCCCCAAAGCTCCCTACAGACATCTGAACCCATCTGGCAGGTATAATAGAAAGCATGCTGCAAAATACAAAGCAGAATGTTAAGCTTCTGGGTTAATTGAAAAAAAAAATAAGTCACCCAACAATTTCTTCTTCATATTGTAATTAGGAGAGAGCTATTCAAGAAGAAGATAATTTCATGTTTTACCATGTATAAACAAGCCCTGGATGGAGGAAAAACAGATCGTCTGGAAGGTAATCTGGCTGTTTTAGCTGGTTGTATAAGTTGATACAAATGAGTGCAGAGCAATAATATTCTGAGGAAACACTTAAGAGTCTGCTTCTCTCTACTTGTCTTTGGAAGTAAAATACAAGCCTTGCCTATACACTATATCGTTCTAAGTCTATTTAGCAATACTTTATCTATAGCCTAGGATTCAGGGTTACAAAATTTTTATGCAGGTACAGCTACAAGTGTGCTTGAGGCTGACTGGTCAGTAAAAGGCAAAGAAACAACAAGTAGAAACAAGGTAAAAAGAAAGTAGCTAAACAACCCACAAGTCTAATAAACACAGGAACTGCCACTGATAGAGCATAATTTTGTATAATACATTGGAGTGTGTGCTTATGCTGTTATGAATTTACTAAAATACTGCTGAAGTCTAACAACCAACATATATGCCCAGACCACTGGAATGTAGAGCAAGATGGAGTAAGATCTACTGGAATGTGGACGTAAGATTTCTTAACCAGCTCTTGAATACAAGCTTTTGTAAATCCTGCTACAAAGAGGAGAGCACAGCTTTATTAGGGGCCTTAAACTGTCCAATGGTTCTTGGTTAAAGCCAGTATGAGATCCACAGCACAGATCAAAGCAAGGGAATTCAAAGTAAAAGCAGTGTGAAGAGTTAAAATAAAAATTATTCCATCAACATGAGTATAGTTAGGTAAATGTTTTATAGCTAATTATGAATTACAAGATTATATTTCTTCCAGCCCTTGCAGAATACAAATTAAGTGCTATTTTGCGCCTACAGCTGCAACTTCAGGTACCTCAGGTTTTCCAGCAAAAAATAAAAGGAAGCAAGGAAAACAAAACGACGTTTCATACACCTTATATACATACCAAAAGGTAAAAAAAGTAGAAAAAGGCAGAGGTCGCTCCATGAGACAGAGAATTTATGCTGAACCCGTCCCATGTTATTGCTGAACTAGATCATGTGTATGGGTATTGTTACACACACATACACTACACTTTATTATTTCAGGCTTTCTGGCATGCAATTCAAACATTTTAAAGCGCATTGCTTTAGACAAAGTTCAGCACAGCAAGAAATGAGAAGGCAGGAATCCACATTTATATTCAGAGTAGCTTATCTCACTTGGTCCTATTAGATCTGCAGTATCATTTAGCAAGGAATCCAAGTGCCACCTTTGTTTTGGGAAGTTCTTTTCTTATACTAAGAGGAAGAGGTCATGCAAAAGGGATAACTCAATGCACTGATTCATTGCCTAATCAATATTGCAGACAAAGAAAATAGCGATATTGTAAAGCACATGGTCTGCACAAATCCTCCACTTTTCTGTCAAGGAAGGAGTCAAATAGCTAAGCTTGTGAAGAAAATAAGTGAGAAGCCAAGGAAACATTAGCACAACCCTCACTAGCACAGCCCAGAAGACCTCAAGAGAGATGATAAAGCTGTGCATGCAAACTAAATATATTGTGCACACAACACCTCAAATACCCTCTGATTGTGGTGCTAGAGTGGCCTGTGACAGTTACTGGTGTCTCCTGGCAAATAAGGCTCACTTCAGCCTGGGGCTAGCACATTTCAGACAATTCTGTGCCTCTTATTCATAAGCGTTACTGGAGTGCTATAAGGCCTTACAGAGCAGGCTTGCCCTTTTCTCTCACTGCATCAGACTACTGGGCAATGTGTGATCAATCCCCCCTGGACACGCCTGAGTTTAATCAGTGGTGTCAGCCCCGGCTCCTTCAATCATCTGTCAGGATACCTGATCAGCACCACGGAATAGTTTCTTGTCTGGGCAACTGCTCAAATCGCCTGCTTGGCAAATTGGACAACCTATAGGTATCACTGTGGCTCATTTTTCTGACAAAGATGATCTGTAAACTCTGAGATGTCAAGCCTACTGCCCATCTCATTTTTCTTTCAGCACCACCAAGTCTACTTGGTACTGTGTAATATGCTTCATCTTTTGGCAAATGTTTTTCTAGGATGGAGGGAAAAGTGTGCTTGCAGTGGTGTTCAAACTCCTAGATGTAACAATATTTTAAGCTATTTTTTTGTAACACCTATTCAGTAATTAGGCATCTAACACTGCACCTCAGTGACTGTTTCTTAACTCGGCATAATTTTTACTAACAATGAAATCCTACCACCTGCAACAGTAACTGTGACATTTTTTTCTGAGGGACAAGGACAGGGAAGATGTAGAACACATCAAGCTCACAACACACAGAGAAAAGTTAAATTTTCCTGTAATGAATTCAGAGGCTTGAAGACCTAAAATGATTTTAATGGTCAATAAAACTGAGAAATCATTGGTACAAGGCAAACCCTCCTCTCTGAGGGCTCCTTATAGCAATAGTACTTCCATGAATCAAAGATGTTAAAGATTGTTAAAGCTTGTTTTCCTTGCTGTATAAGAAATCCTTGAATTCTCCCCCTGACACTGCATCCAAATAACATCACTGCATAGGTGGTCTACAACATCCTTAATGAAAGCATTTCTGCTTTTACCCACGGTTAAGGTTATGAGAGAACTACAGCTGTCTATGTATTGAAGTTCTTACTAGCTTTAACAATTTTTTAGCACATACTGACTATAGGTAACTCTAGCTCTTGTGCTCTGCAGCTCTATAAATTGTGGCATTTGTGTCTTTCTGCTTGACTTTTTCCAGTCACAGTTATTTAGGCTCAGGTTTTTATTCACTTGGCCTGCTAATGACATGCAGAACTAAAGCAAAGTGGTATCGGTCACTGAACTGGAAGTGCAAATATTGGTGCATAATTGCCAATTCCCTCTAACCAACCCAAAATACTTACATTGACTGTAGTTACAGAAACTTAGACTGCAACAAGCCTGTGTTATTTACGACTTGACACAAAGCAAAAACAACATCCTGACCCTTTTCCAGTTTCACATCTAGACTCTGCAAGCATCAGCTTCACTCTATGAGAAGTCCACATGGAGCAGGAGATAACAGCATGGACAAGGCCTGCAAGTAGCAGCACTCAAGACGAGGGTGAGAATTGATTTTGGACCTGGAGAGAGCTAGTATGAGGCTGTCTGAATTGACCACATGAACATGGCTCCCTAAATGAGCAGGGCTAAATAGTAGTCAGCATATTTTGAATAATTAGCAATTTTGAAATAATGCAAAATCTGGTTTTCAAGATCATCATAAATGGCAGTAAAAAAAGGGATATGTTACAAAGAAAATTCCAGTGAGAAAGCAGTGTGTGAAGATTATACGTCTGCATCATCCAAGCCCTAAGAGAGCACTGTGAAACTAAAACACCTGTAAAGTAAAAATTATTTTTTGGAGAATGGGAAGGTGAGTAAGGGATATTTTCTTTAAGTATTAGTAGTTAAACAATCAGCCCAGTATTCCCAAAAATCTTTTAGGGTCAACCTGTTACTCCTCTCAGCAATCAATTTGATGCTATGAGAATTGCTGACTTCAGTGCTAGTGTTGGAAAACAGATAAACTTTTGCCATAATCCTAAGTATTAAGATGTAAGATTTTAAGCATATCAAAAATTATTATCTAATGAACAGAAAATGTAAGACATTTAGCCAAAACAATGTTATTTGAGACACTTTTCTCTCCTGATGAAGCAGTGGGAAAATTCTTTCTTTTAAATGAGTATTTTTAAGTGAGCAGCAGGAAGAAAGAGAAAAAGAAGTCACAGAAGGAAAAACAGCTTTCCATTAACTTCCATGGACATTCAATCAGGATCAAGATAACCATTCAGAAAAACAAACCACAAACACACACAAACCCACTGATTATTATATTGTGTTACACAAGCTCCTTGAGCTTGAAACAGATAACAATGTTTAGGAAGCTAAAATATTCACAATTCTACCACAATTCAGTGTGACCTACTAGTTCTGCTAAGAAATCATGTAACTTTAGTTGCAGCTCAGCAATTAGAGTATAGGGCAAGGTTTGCTAGGAGTTTTCACAAGCAGAAAAATGAGGCCAAGTCATATGTGAGAACTTGATTCAATCTGGTGTGGCAGAGAACCATAAAAAGATGCATCCCTCGTTCCACACAAAAAACCCTCCAATAATTCTCGTTTTTTAAAAAAAGATATTTTTTATCTAATAGATGAGTTTACATTATTTACCTAATACAGTCTTTCGCTTCTTCTTGATCAATCCAGAAGTTTATTTGCCTACATTGACTCATAATAGTCATGCCACATGTCTACCAACCTTCATAAACAGCCCTCCTACTACCCTGAAGTGTGCTTGAGTCTACCTCCTTTGTGTGTTGTTTGAAAGAAAACATTCCCCACAACCTTTTCCCAACTGAAATTTCTTAAAAGAGCAGTATCTGACATTTTCATATTGCATCCATCAGACCACGACAGAAGGTAATTTCCTCTGGTCTTCCTTTCTTGTGATTCAATTTAGTAACAGAAAATAACATTCAGACAAAAGACAGGATCTCCCAGTCTCTGCTGGGAAGAAAAAAACAGCCAGCAGAAGCCCTGCTTTTCACGGAAAAGGGAACTTCTAATCTATTTCTCTTTAAATTCACACACTTCCTTCAACTCCTCTCAACTCTGTTTTTTCATCAGGTCTTTCAGGATTTTGTCTTAAGTAGAGAAGGAAAACAAAACCCAGACCAATCATGCAAGCTTTACTTGCTCTCTGCTTCCCTTGGAAGCATTTCTGGTCTTTGCCATTCCAATTTTACTAGATCACTCATATAATAACTGGGCTGTAGCCCTGCCTCTTACCTGGAAAGTGCTGAGAGGAAAAATCAGTACTGCTCAGAGGGCCAGCCTACCTTGAAACGTGCAACCCTTTAAGGCAATTAAATAAACAACTACTAATTAAAGCAATTTCAAGAAGCTTTTCAGCAGCAACATTTAAAATGCCAAGACATACACCTTTTGATGATTCACCTTAAAGGTCATTTTCAGTCAGGGAACTTTTCTCATGGAGAGTTTAGGTGCTAGACGTATCAAATTAATTTAAAATAAGAAAAGCAGTTTTGAAACGGAAGGATTCTCTTAAGCTGGATTTCTAAAGAGCAGACAGGAACTTAGTTTCCAATGATACTCTAATTATCTTATAAAACCCTGTTAAAAAAAAAAACAAAAAAAGTCTACTGTAGAGATGGGCTAATTTGGTGCTAAAATGTCTACAGCTAAAGAAAACCAAAGTATCTCATTAATATTGTATAGAGTTTCTAAAGCTCAAGTGATTCAAATACGCATTGGGTTGATGTTGACAGAAGTGATGGGCTAACACAGAGATTGCCATCAGGGAGAGTGTAAAAAGATGATGGATAAGCTTCCCTGCAAATAATCTGATAGTGCAAACATATTGTGTATCCAGTTGTAATTAAAGAATAAAACTGGAACAGAACAATAGGGTTAATGATATATATATATATAAAATCCATAAACATGGCACTTCATCAACCTATTCAGTTGCAGGTATTTCACTCCTAGAAATAGCCTTCATAGATGATTTTACTTGCTTGTCAAATAAAGTTAAAGCTGGCCTCTAGGAGTTCAGAGCTCAGTGCTATAATGCGGTGTATTTTGAGAAGTCCTTTGTGAGGGATAGCATGGTGAGAAAACACTGGAGGAGGGCAGTGTCTTGTGCCTATGATCTCAGCTTGATTAGGCTGGCTGGCAGCCCATCCACCCACCTTGTCTCTATGACTAGCTCCTCTATCTTGACACTACCTGTGAACATGCCTCTTATAATAAAAGGAATGGTGGTGAGGGTATCATCTTTTGCACAGTCTGAAAGCTAAACGAGAAATGAGAAACTGTTATAGATTTATCTACCAGAGTAAACAAACAACAACAAACAACATTTAGTTCCAACTTCTTGCAAAATGTACATCTGGGGTTTTGACATAAGCATCAGTGGAATGTATCACTAAGCCTGAATGTATTATGTAATGTTGTCTATGGTACTGAAGTTGCTTAAATAAAGCAAGTCCCAGTAAGGGTCACTCATATCTTCCTACACCACTGCAGTTTAATTTGCTGGTGTCTCAATAGAATAGTGTATGTGCTTGTGTGTGTCTCCGTTTAGCTGTGGAAAAATAACTATTTGCACAGGTAGATCAAATTTCAGACTCCAGACTTCAGTCTTAATGTGTTGAAGTTGATTTAGATTAATTAACTCTGTTGCAAAGAGCGAATAATAAAATATGAGTTCTTGGGAGCAGATAGGGAAAAGCAACACAAGAACCTATTGCTGAAAGGTGATTAAAGTCTATAAGTCTGCGTGCAACTTGGCATTTCACCTCTTGCAGGTGCAAGCTTTGGAATTAGAATGACAACTCTTGGCTAATGAGGTTTCCCAGTTATGAAACAGATTAACCTTTCAGAGAAAAGTTTCTTGGTGATGTCACCATCTGTCCTGATCATATTTGCATTGAAGGAAATCAGGAAGGTTATTTTCATTATGACAACTGAGCAAATAATTTGCAACAAATAAAGTATTCAGTGCTGCTAAGCCTAAGAAGTTAAAGAAGCACCTGCAATGGTATCCTCAGTTTTGAAAGCTTGGTTCCAAATACTGAGGCTTTGTTTCTTGGAGATATGCAACATTTCAGAGAAAAAAAACCAAAAACCTCCCAACTATCCCCAGCCCACAACACAATGATCAAGGCAACTGTGTCACAGGTTGAATAAATACTAACAGACATCATCTCAAGGTCTAGAGGCTATCAAGCAAAAAAAAAAAAAAATAACCTAAACCAAAATATTAAATAAAAACTGATCTGTGTTTGTTTCTCTTCAAATAACAGCTATAACCTATAGAATTGCAAATCTAAAGATATAAATTAATTATTAGGGTATCCTTTTCCTTCCCAAAATTTCCATTGTTCCTGTTTTACAAAATTCTTCCATAACTGCTATTTGCCTGGTTCCACTTTTCAAGATGTGATGCATGACTTGTTTACTAGTGGGTTCATTTTTCACACTCTTCCACAGATAAAATTCCTTTACAAGCTGTAAGTCTGGCCTTGCAAGCATTTATTTATTTATTTCTAGCAATTTTCAAGCTAGAAATTTCAAAGCACAGCTGCAAGTGAAAGCATGGCTTAGTAAATTACCAGTATCCTCATCACTCTTCTCTGTGACTGGAGAGGGGTAATGGGATTGGGGGTCCAAGCCTGGCATGGCCTAGGGAAGTGTGACCTCCTGAAGGGTCTGGTGTTCTGCACAGATTGTCACAGGGCTCAGCCAGGCAGGCTGGCAGTGAGCATCCCCCACACAGAAGAATATCTACATGGCACAGAATAGCCCAGAGTGGTTTGCTATAGCTTAAGGAAATTAGAATTAATAAATCCATATTTAGAGAGAAGGAACATAGCACTCCTCTCACAATAAATTCAGTCATGTTTTGTAAAGCAGCTGTACACATATTATCAATTTATGTACAGCACAACTTCATCTATTTTCCAAGCAGCTTCTGTATCTTTGAACAGTGACAAAGATGATTTTTCAACAGATTATCTTCAGAATTCTTCAGAATTTCTTAACATTTGGAAAGACAACTAACACCATGGGCAGTCCTTGATGACTATATCTTGCCTTCTTCATTTTTCCACCTTCCTCCAGCTTATGTTTAACCGATTTTCAATCTTCTTCATGTTTTGTTTCATAGCTTTCACACGCATAACTCCTTACAGAAAGGTCTACTTACAGAAAGCTCTATTCCTACCTTTCTCAGGTTAATTCATATATTTTTCCATGACAGAACAATTACTAGTTATTGTACGTTTCCTATTTTGTAATAGGCAAGAGAGCCGTAATTGAAAATATGCTAATTTTGAAAAGAAATGCTATTTTTAGAGTTGCAAATGCACTTAGAGCAGCCACTTTATCACAACAAATTATATGAGTTCTCAGAGATAAGGTCTGCTGGCAAATAAGGTAGGCTGACATCATCTCCATTGGTTTAATCTGGAGCACAGTCTTTTCAATGCTGCCTAGGAGTCACCCTCCATTTATCCCACACAGCTGGTGCACCCACAAAGCAGCAAATGTCATGAATCACAGAAAGTTAAGGCTGAACAGGACCTCTCAAGATTTATAGCTAACATACCTGCTCAAAGCAGCATCTGCTAGAGCAGGTTGCCCATGGCCTCATCCTCTTGGGTTTTGCAAACCTCCATTCATGGAGTCTCCACAGCCTCGCTGTGCAAGACATCACCTTTTAACCTCTCCTGAGCCTCCCTTTTCTTTTTTTTAACAAATTGACAAATTTTATAGGAAAAGAACCCAAATTATTTTAGCAAAAATTCTTCGTGTCCCTTAAACTAGGATCTTTGATAAGAAGAGGTTTTTCAGGGTTGTTACAGCAGGGGGATATTCTAGTTCTGCAATAGTTTGACAAGAGATATATTAATAGCTAGTGAGGGGGATCAATTTATGTATTTGAGAAACATTTATCTCACCCACTGAGCACTATCATCCTGTGCATCCCTTTAATCTGTGTTTTTAATTTTTTCCTGCTCTTCAAAGAAAATCATCCTTATTTACACTCCAAGTGTGCAATGAGAAAAAAAAATTCCTTTTGCCTGACCATAAGAAGACACCTGAAAAGTAGGAAAAGCACAGCCCCAGAACAACAAAATATTACTTATGTGTCCACCAGAGACTTTGTTTCCACATTTTTCTAAAGTCAGGAATTTTAAAAGTGTGCAAACATCTGTGACATGACACAGGTGGAGCCCACAGCACAGGGTTGCTTGAGATGAAGGCAGTAGGAATGAAGCTCTTCCTTTTCTGGATAGTTAGCAAGTGAAGAGGGAGAGATCTGCTGCGATCTGATCTCTTTCCTTCTCTCTTCTGATACAAGAAATTTTCTCCTTTTCAGCAGAGAAATAAGAGTTGCACGGTAAAACCATTATTATTCCAAACCACTGTTCACCAGCATTGAAAGACTCATCTTTATAATTTAGAAGTGAGCAACTAGCTCTTATCCTTTTCACACTAATAATAAATATTACAAGTGCCTGCTAAATAAAGCCCAGGGCATCTTCAACGACAGTACTCTTTTGCTCTTTCTTGGACTGCAAGATCCCTTCCAGCTAAATCCTGGTGGGTATCTCTTCTGAAGTGAGGAAAAACAGCTATTGGCTAACAAAAAGAGTGAATTTAAACAATTTATCTATGGCTTCTCCACATCTCTTGCATTTTTAAAATTCAGTGGAGTCTGCAGATGTGGCAAGGCTTTTTTTTTTGTCTTTTGTTTTCTTCCAGAGTCATCCTTTACCTCTGCCTTGTTATACGGGAACGGTGCTCAGCACCCTTAGAAGTCTTGGAGAAAAAAAGTCTCTTTAAAATTCTCATAGTACATAAAAATCTCATTCTAAACTCAAATCAAAACTCATTCCAATTGTGTACATATGTTCAACTAGTTAGCTCTTCACCTAAATTTGCCACAGTTTCTCTCATGACTGCCTCCAGGTTTCGTTTTCCCCCTCAACACAGCTTCTGGCTATGTTATCTCTGCGCTTTTAGGTATTTATGGTTGGCCTTTTTTCAGTCCTTCTATTCATGAGCTATGGAGACTTCAGAGACTCCAATCCACCAGTGACACCAGTGAGAATTTGGGCTGGATTACTCTTCCTTTCTACATCACGTTCCTGTGAGTTCAGTTCAGGATACAACACTATGTCATGTAGCAAATAAAAAGAACTCTTTTTATTTCCATTAACGTGCAACAAATTGTAAATTTGGTTTTAATGGTTTTCAGGTTTTATAAAAAACTCACCATCAACAGCATACAACTTTTTTTTTTTTTTGTGATAACAAATTCTGAGAAGGTGAAAGGTGAAATTAATTAATCCACTAGTTGTACCCACAGATTTGTCACTTGATTTAGACTAATGAGTGTCAAAGTAAAAAGCAGAAATGTCAAGACATTTTCAATACTTCTTGACTGGTGTGAGTAAACAAACTAGTAATGTCATTTTAAGGTTGGAAAAAACAGAGATCAAAACATGCAGTTCAGTTTACTTTTTCTGCAAAGAAATTGATCACAAATGCTACAATTTGATAAGAGCAAAGTAGTCACAAAAAGTAGTTTTGTGTCCAAGGAGAAAACTGGAATAAAATAAGAGAAACATTGATATTAAAAACAAAACTGGAAACATGAATACTTTCAAGAAAAGACAATCTAGAGAAAAAAATCACTATAGAAAATGTAAATGTCAAGATAGTCTGCATAAGAAAAACTGACATTTACCACTAACTTCCAGTGAGTCCAGTGTTGATACTGAGCCTGCTGAGGCTGCCCAGCAGTACTACAGAAAGAAGGCAATCATGGCATTCCTTGGTAATGCTTCAGTGAGAGAGCTGCTCTTGCAGGCCCTGTTCTCCTGAAGCGTTTTCTCACAACACAGTCCAGTGAAGAACAAGTTTGGATTCCATCCTTTAATTCAAATTTCATACAGCCTAAGCTGGCTTACTTTTCCTTTGGTTTATGACCAAGAAAGCTGTCTCAGCTATTTGACTCTCTCTGCCCTCAATGAAGCAGCTTCAGACTTACCCCTAGTAAATCAACAGAGTCCTGCCATGCATCACTGCACTAACATTGATATTTCTTCCTAATTAAGATCTTAAATTCTTATCAGCTATCTGAATAAAGAGTTAGTCATTTGTTTATATTAATTCCCCCACTGTGCTAATTATTTTCGTTGAAGGCTGAGAGAAACAGCATGTTTTTAAGTAGCAGGGTCTGGCTGGTTTTCTTGTTGGCTAAAGCAGGGTTTTCAGGACATACAAATCATGATGTGAAAGGAAAGTTTATAGTCATTGCATGAAAGAAACAGATCTGGAAAGTACTAATTTGGTGTTAGGGAGCTTTTAAGTGAACAGCAATGGAGCAAAAAATGTTTCTTGCTTAAATTGTACTAGCTATTTGCTCCCTACCTTGCTTGTCTTTCCCCTTCCTATTGTTTGATGATTTGTGTAGGCACCAATTCAGAATGTCTGATGGGAACTTCTCAATAATAGGTGATATTTCAGTAGAAGAAGGCTGGTGTGGAAATTTGATTTAACAAACCTCTACTTTAACTACTAGGGAAGAGAAGGAGGAAGGAAAGAAGAAGCAGAGCATTCCTGGTAATAGATTACCAATACAAACAAGAAGCTCAAGAAGCAACAAGTTTATTAAACATTCCATTATTCCATTACTATGGATGTGTTTTGCTAATAGCCATTTACTTTATCCTGAGCAGCTGTGCCATTAAGTATAGACAAAAAAACAATGAGATGCAAATGTGCGAGAGACAAATTATCAGGCAGGCAAAAGAGCTTCAGTTTTGGTTCAGTTGAACAGGGGATTAATTTCTCGTAATGGAAGTGAAATGTGCCAGATCAGGCTCCTGTATCACAAACTGCTGCAGATTCTCACTGAACCATCATCGTGTGTGTTTGCACTGAGCACTCTGTGTCAGAGGCTTTTACCCACACATGGCACAGTCCCCAGCTCAGTCTCCTATGGAGGAGTCAGATTTTTAAAAGGGCACATTTCTCGATAGCTGTAATTGAGTACTCTCTCCACAGAGTGTTTGAACTTATGTACATCAGAAATTATTCTGCATGTTAGTGGTAGAGATTTGAGGCACAGAGTACTCACCATGACATTGTAAACACAGCCCAAAACAAAAAGATTAAAGTCACAGTGCTGTGTGTTCACTCAGCAGTGTGAACTGATGGATTTCCTAGGCAAGACTTTTATTAAAGCACGGTGGCCAAGACTCAGCCTGAAATACCATCCTGTAGTCTCCACCCTCCCTTCTGTCTGATACTCCACAAAGTGTGCAGAGGTGCCTCTGACGCAAGGAGTGCAGCAATCCAGAACACGAAGTCTCACTTCTGCCAGGAAATGTGGGTTTCAGCTCTACTACACAGCGGTCTCTGCCTGTGCAATAATATGGCTCAAGAGAGCACAAAGAGGTTTGTGGAATAGGGTAGCATCAAGCCCTGTTCAGAGTAATACCAGATCAGCTGTAGAAACAACAACTGAAGTACTTAATTCAGAAGTACACTTAAACACATGCTTCTGTCACGTGAGCTGATGAAGCCTAAAGAACCCATTTCTGTGTAGAGAGATTATTATAGCTCAAAATTTTAAAATACCATCAGATACTTCAAAAATTATAAATCTTTTGCCCTTTGAGTATATACATTCCCTTGAGAAACAGGATGGTACAGCATGTAATCTCTGTAATTTGTCATCATTTTCCATATTTTTTTTTAACCTACCCCTGTTTTTCTCTGATATTTTATCTTGTCTTTCATTACCTCCTCTTCTTTCTGACAAATGTTACCTGCAGTAAAATTACTATCCTCATGATCTCAATGTCTGAGAAATTTTCTTCCTTTCACTCCTTAGATGGAAAACTATATTTGGAAAACTAATCTGAAACTTGGAAAGCAGAGATTAAACTAAGTCCACCCCCAAAGTTTTCTTCATTTGTTTATTTTATTTTTTGTTTCAGGTTTTGGCCCAGTTCGTTGTCAAGGGAATTGATGGGACAAGGTGCTATATGAAAAAAAAATTTCAGGGCAGTAGAACAGAATAACAGGCTGGACTATATCAGAGTTTAAAACCATCTGAGGAATAAAGAACATGTGATCTGCACAGAGACATTTAACTTACAGGGTGATGGGGAAGACTCTTATACAGAACAGCATGGAGCAAGACAGAAGACAAATTTCTGCTTTAGGAACTCAGATGGAAAACACAGGGAAACAGCAGTTTGTGCTGCTCATGTGTGGTTCATCTGTCATCTGTAACCACTCAAGGAGAACACCCAAGTATCACAGTGGGCACTGAAGCAAGACCGTGCTGTCAGCACAAAGTGGCAGCAAGAACAAAGCAAGATGTTCACTTGTGAGAATGGAACTTGAACAGTGGGCATTAGCATTGATTCCAGTCTTTCTTGCTGGTAAGAAGCCAGCGTTGCACTCCGACTACTGCATATAATTTTCCAGGACTGTTTTAAAAAGGAGATCATTACAAAATATGTAAAAATAAAGGAAAGAAAATGGAAAGATTTCCAGCAAAGGGAAAAATGAAATCAAGGCCTATATAAACTGCATGCAGGGGGCAGGGTGAGGAGACTTTCAGAACAATTTGTTTCTTTAAATGCAAAGTCAACTGGACACCATCGTTTGCTGCTGTTAGAATACAGAAGGGGAACTCTGCATAAAATTAAAAAAAAATAAATAATAAAATTTACACAAAGTATTTAAAAAGACAAGGCATTCTTTAGAGGGAAAAAATGTAGGAAGACCTATAAATATCAAGATCAAAACATTCGGAAGCTATCAAATGACACTCCCTCCTGTTAAAGAAAATTACTTCATGATTTTGCATAGTGGAATTTAAACTTTTGAACACCTTCATCTGCAGCATGTCTTCCTGACTACTATCCTGAGATACCACTAAGGCCAGATATTTTCATTAGTTTCCCTGATATTTTTCCAGTCTTCAGTGCCAGATAAAGAGTATTTATCTCCTGTGAACACTGATTTGATGACAACACTGAGCAGTGTTAAAGGTGCATTTCTTTGCAAAATTCACAAATGTGGAACTTGTAGGGATATATGTCCCAAGACTAAAACAACTTTGAGGAACTGCTGCCATGAACATTTTCCCAAAGACCAGTGACTTAAGTTTTTTCAAAAGCTTGATGAGTGACCTTTGATATCATAACAGTAATGACTGGCGCAAGTGAGTTTTGCTTTTTGTTTGATTGGTGTTTGTTGTTTTTTTAATATTTCCTTTTAAAATTTCTTATGACAGTTAAAATTTTCACCCACAAAACAAGAAATTAGGTTCCCAAAGAAATCAACCATACATTCAAGGAAATATTGCAAATATCAGGAAGGCTGACAACAAAACCAAAAAGTCATCCTTTAAAACTCGGCAGTTAAAAAATGTTTTGAGTTTTTTAATCCAGAAAACAGAGAAAACATTTTATTTCATTATGATAAAAGCTATACAACATGCTGCATATTACTTCCCTTCTTCAGCGAGGAAAACTAGACTAGGAAACACTCAGAAATTTATCATTGTGTTATACTGCAGTTTACTCTCTTGAGGCTGTGGAAAGTGGACATTATAGAGATCTCTCATTTTTTTACCAAAATATATTGTTCTGCAGTTACTGCTTATCCGTGTGTTTTATGTCCTTAGAGACAATCTTTTGCTTCACTTACCATAATCAAGGCCCTTTTTTAAGTTATTGCTGTAGTAATACACATTTTTCAGTTTGATATTTTCCCTGGATCTGCACTGATATGCCCAACTTAGGCAAAAGTTAAAAATGTCATAAGGGTAAGTACTGAAATGCATACTCATATGTTCAAGATTTTAACAAAACCACAGCAAGCTTTTATGTCTGCATAAGAAAGAGGACATAAAATGTTAGCAATGCAAGCATAAGGATAGCTAAAACACAGGCACTTAACTAAGAATGGATTTAGTTAAGGATACCAAATAACTAAATAAATACCAGAATAAAATTCCAGGAAGGAAAAAACAATGAAGAAGAAAAATTTCTATGCAGGGACATATTATTCTCCCAAAATACATTCTGATCTCTCTATTGATACTTATCAGCCTTACTTTGTCTGGTTGAGGAATATGAGTAGATTTCCTACCTGCAAGGCTGACTGACCTCATTTCCAGAAAGGCAGAGAGAATTTCTGGTCGTCTGTGCTTTAACAGAAGAAATATTGAGCTAAAATATATCACCTTCAGAAAAGGAGCCATGGATATGGGCAACTCCAGGATGAAAGCTGTTTGTAACTGGACACTGTGCTCTGCAGCAGTTTACACCATGTGGTGCTGGACAGTCAGGCACCCAGTGAACCCAAACTCTTCCAGTCAGCTTGGCTCCAAGTGATTATTGAAGAATGCTGGAGACCTGGATTTAAACAGACTGGAATATCCTTAGAGGAAGGACAGAGCAGTTAAGTACCCCACCAGACACATGAAAGCACTCAGAGATACAAGGGCATAGCAAACACTCTTGCCCCCTCACCCCCCGAGAACAAAGGAATTGCATTTTCAGTTACAAACCTTTAAAAGGAAAACCCAAACAGAGAGAATTTCAGTGATTACGCGCACACTTTCTCTGAAGCATTCAATAAATGTGATCAATACACCTCCTGTTGTATTAAAGGAAACCAGCAGACAAATGTCTGGTCTCAAAGAGTGTGTGAATTATGACTGCCAGAGTCCCTGCTGAAGAGCAGAGTCTGAGGAAGCTAATTCCTTCTGTAAGCATAGAGTGGTCAGGGAAGAAAATGCCTCAGCAGTATTATCAATTTAAAAAGCAGTTCTGGGGACAAGAGAGGATTTTGTTTAATGCCAAAGGAATGTTAACTCCTTAGATGTTACAGAGGAACATGTTATAAAGGATACAGAGGTTATTTGTAGACCTAGAAAAAGGGCCAAATATATTCTACACGAATCCTCAGATGAACAGAAATATTGAGTAACCTATTAAGGCTGTCATGTATGACAAAAACACAGGCCAAGTCAAGCAAAAGAATCCATTTCAGTACCACAGGAAAAAGTGGCCCCAGAGGGAGGAAAAAATATACAAGACCTTTTTGCAGAGCATGTGCATGCAAGCAAATCTATTCACTGTGTTCAGCTGTCTTTAACAACAGACAGTGGGACTTAAGAAGTCACTGGATTTATTACTTGCTCATTCTCACTAGAGATTATAAACCTAGTGGGTCTCAGTTAGTCTAGCATGTGTCTGGGCAGTTATCAGCCGTGTAAGGGAGTATTTACATGCATTTTGCATGAATGTTCACCATCAGAAGCAGGGAGCAGTATTATGGGAGACTGTTACAGTCAAATTGATACTTTGGGGAGAAAACACAACACCCTTCACAACTGCTTTAGAAGGGATGCAAGAAGCAGAGACCTGGCTGCCAGGCTCTGGGACCACATGAAATCTCCAAGACAAAATACAGCACAAAGGCTTTTATTTAACAGTCAAGCTGTACAAAACTGTAAAATAGCTATGCAGAAAGCCCCAGAAAACTCCTAAGCAGCAGGTTGTTCATATACGTTTAAAATGTTCTATTACACGGCTGTTCATATAGCAGCAACTATTTTATGTATCATAGTTATGCATTGTTATTATTTTCTTTGCTGAAACTTCTGACAGATGATGAAAGGGGAAAAAAAAGCTTTTGGGCAATCTCATCAAACCATTTGGAGATGTCAGTTGTGCTATGCAGAGGCTGTAGCTGCAAGCTCCAAGGAGTTAAATGTAGCTGTTGAACAAAGCCAACCTCTGCCAGACGATTTGGCTTAGAATGGGTACCAAACAACATAACCCATAAATTTTAGGTTGTTCCCCTGTCAAACTATGCTTTTTTAAAATTATTTTTTATTTCCTAAATTGTATACAACTGCAGTAGAAAGAACCTGAACTTTCGAAATGCTTGCAACAATGGCGGTTTAACATGGGGATGAAAATATCATGGGAAGAGGCATTCAGAGAACTTGATCACTTCTCCTGCTGGATCCAAACTTTATAGTATGAACTGTCAGGAATATAAAGGAAACACTTGCTGACAACATGAGACTAGTTAAAAATATTCACCAGAAGGGCAAACAGGGGATGTAATAATGAGCATGCAGTTTAAACAGTTACTTTGAACCAGGAGCTTTCTGTCTTGTCTAAATTTAAAGAGCCGCCCACAAGAAGGACAAGCGAGAAAGAGGAGTTGCAAAATCAGAAAAAATAAACACACTAAACCCCACTTCACCCCTCTGCATGCATGAGCTGCAACAGCAATCAATCATATTTCTCTGCTGGGACTGCTTCTGTGTCGCGGATAGGAGAGCTTTGCATCAACACATTTATGCTTAAGTAGCTGAAGCACACTGAAAGGCTACAGTAAACTTCAGACCGATTTTGCAAACAAATAAATAAAGGTCAAGGCTGAAATTTCAGCCACTGCCTCTGGCCACACATGGCTCACTATCCCTAGAGACATGGGATGAAGCAGGCATAGTGCCGTGACACAACCTCATGGATTGGCACAAGTTGGCAGTGTTTCCAAAATAAAGATGTGGGCAGGAGTCCCATAATCAGAAAAAAATAGGAGGGAACAGTTTCAAAAGTGACTTCAGAAGGCAATTTTGTGTCATGTGGACTCCAAAATCACTTGGAAAATATTACTTCACATCTGCTTGTTCCTGCAGGGGGGTCTGACAGCACCTCTTCCCAGCGCCAGCACTATATTTGCTTTCAGAGACAGAAAAAACATCCAGTGTGCCAGCTTTCCAGAGACTACTTTTCTACCTAAAGGGACATGAGGCTTGCAGGCTTGCTAGGCTGCTCTCTCCA
Organism: Irena cyanogastra; assembly: GCA_013397155.1. Taxonomy (NCBI): domain Eukaryota; kingdom Metazoa; phylum Chordata; class Aves; order Passeriformes; family Irenidae; genus Irena; species Irena cyanogastra. The sequence continues at coordinate 627,507 of VWZV01016577.1, forward strand.
TGTTCTAGGGCCGTGTGGAGCCTGCTGCGATTCCCTCCTAGCTGACATAGCAAGCCATGTACCAAACCGTGTCATGGAAGAAGCATCTTGGTAAAGAAAGAGAATGGTGTGCACAAAGAACCAAAGTCTCACTACAACACTTCCCAGACTTGCAATGGCCCTATGGTCGTTCTCTCCTGCATCTTAGGAAAAAAAAAATGAAGCCTTAAGTTATCTTCTAAAATTCAAGACAAGGATTAGAGCTTTTGAACATTCCCATTTCTACAACCATATAATTGTCATCATTTTAGTTACTATAAATCCACTACAACAGTTTCCAAATTATTACAGTTACTTGAAATAGAAATAACTAAGACTGTGAAAGAAAAGTGGCAAAGTAATTGTTTAGCATGGGACTCATCTAAGAGAATGCCAACTAATAAACAGTAGGAAAGATGGAAAAAAGCAAATGACTAGACACTCAATTTGCATGTGTAATAACCCACTATATATGCTGTAACTCCACAGCTACATTGCAGATAGTATACTCAATTTAATCTCTTGTTCTATTTTACAGATGCGTTTGTAATGGAGATTTTTAAAAATTACGTAATATTGCTTTCCAACACCATTTTGTTACTCATAGATAAGAGTATACTATACCACAACACAGTAGATGAAGAAAAAGGCTTTCATTTCATCCTTCAGAAACAGAGCATATATTATTTCCACATTGTGTATAGTGGTCAGGTAATACTACTGGCCAGCAGCAGGAGAGTTGAGGCAGCCTGTGATTTGCATTCCACAAAAGAATGAAGAGGAAAACTAAGAGTTTCCTCTCCCTTCTGCTTAGGGCTCACAGACTGAAGGGGTGCACCCCTCAGGCACAGATAATATACATCATCAAGCTGCATGGCTGCGGCAATGCTCTGGGCAGCAACATTCCATGAGGTCTGCAACTAGTCATATCAAGAGTGAAATCTGAATGCAAATTTTTGAGGTGTCTTTAAAACTACAATGCATTTCACGTGGCTTGCCTAGATTTTACAGGAGGTTACAGGCTGTTGCTTTAGTGACCATGTATTCTACTACTGATACTGTCCTCAAAAATCTCCCAGGATTATGGGTGGTGCTTAAAAGAAGTGATATCCAGCAGGCAAAAACACCAGTGGGTGTCAGAAACCTGTCTCATGCAAATGCAAAGGCTTATATCACTAAACTATCAGGGGCACCTCCTCAGAGAAAGAAAAGGATGGAGCTTTAAGCCTTCATCATTATACACTAAAGTCAGGGGGAGTTTCATCAGGAGAAAAGATTAAAGCGGCTACCAGCACCTGACTTATTATTTAGGGATTCCCACAGCATGAATCAGCCATGCTAATAACCAAAGACAAGAACCTTGAATGCTGACATCAGAGATATTAAAAAATTAATGAGAAAGTCTATAACTACAAACTAAACATTGAGAGGCTGTTTCCTCAGTCATTGCCAATGTATTCCAATTCACAGTATGAAGAGTACAGCCAATGAACTAATTTTGTGATTTAATGTTAACTAATAGAATTGAACCATTTTTCTTTCACTCATATTGGGTTTTAATCTGCATAATAGTTAATGGTAGAGATGGAGTCAGTGGGTCTGTGTGCAGAAGGAAAACTGAGCAATCTAATCATTAAGAGATTAATGATATATTTAATGACTAAATAAAAAAAGGCATTTCATATCTGATGAAATGCTTTCAGGTAATTTTTGCAATAATCATCCTCTGATCTTTTCAGCCATTATAAACTTTAGTTGGTCTTTATATTGAAGCTAATAAGGTCCAGGTAGAGGGTTCAGGACTCAGTCAAAAGATAATTTTATGTGATATGGAATATTTTTACATAATTTGTGCTCCCACATTACAGTGCTACACATTATAATGTTCAGGCCAGAGAAAAACAGACAATCAAACAAGTTAATTTCAAACAGCAGCTCAAGTAAGAAAATTAATCTGTTAAACAAGTGTGACATTTGCATCCCTATTTGTTCATGGCAACAGCTGTGGCCTGATATATGTTACAGAGACCTCCAAGGCCGAGGTCGACTTTGACAAAGAGCATCAAGGGTCTCTTCTGAAGTTCTCAATTAAACTACACAGCAGAAAACTTAAAAAAAATGAGTGATTTAAATGTTACATGGCTTAAAATCACCTACCCCTTTAAAGGACAAATACCAAATTTCAGCTCTTTCTGTATGAAGCAAATTACAAATTAGAGTACAATTTTTATACACGCAAGAAATACGATTTAGCAGAGCTGTTTCTGTCTTTCAGAGATAAAATTTCCCAAACATATGTTTTCACCTCTCTTCCTCCTGTGATCTGGATATATCTTTCAAGGAATAGGTGTTTGGGTCAAATTCTAAAAACACTCAAACTAGTACACCCCACAGTTATTTTTAGGGACGTTCTCCCTTACTCAGAAAACCAGCATCTAGGCTGTATAATCTCAACAGCAGTATCACTGTAGTAAAAATGATCTAGTTTGAGGACAGACCATACATTTCTTATTTTCATTTTCTTTTTCTTTTTTCTTTTCATTCTGTGAAAAAGCAATGAGTATGTCCTGCATTTGTAACTCTTGTTTGTACTCAGTAAAGTGTCATGTGGCATAGGTTCTACTTTTCTTCGTGCTTCCAAAATGTTTTTAAATTTTTGAGCACATTAAACACATATCTTTCACAACTCCTTAACCCTTCTCAGACATCTGCACTCATTTTTTTGTTCTGCCTGATGTACATCATAAAACGGGACATAAAAGATGTCTTAGAACTCTGCTGATGAGCTGTTTGCTTCAAGACATTAAAATTCACAAGCACAGACTATCAAAACTTACCATTACTCTTACTAATATTTCAACTAGTCATACTCCAGGTTTTTACTACTTGAAAAAAAATCAACATCTTAATTTACTTGAAAATTACAACAAAGCTCACAAATGGCTATTTTAGTCAAGTCAGCCAATTCTGACACCTTTGTAAAAAAAATCTGTAAAAAGCACCACACTGCATGTTGGTTACACAGTGAAGGATGGTTACATGTGAGTGCTATTTCCATAAACTTGCCACTCATTTTGTTAACATGTGTGAGCCATACATGTGGCTCACGTTTGTGACTCACAATTAAGTAAGACTGACTAATTTCCATTATGTTTCCTCACAGTGGGTTGACACATTAAAAAAAAAAGTGATTCCAGCATTAAACAGCTTGAACCAAAGGAGAGAAACAAAGGCAAAAATGAACATATAAACTTGGAAAGCAAGTACATACCAACTGCAGACACAACTGTTAATTAAACCAGAAGCCTCTCTTTGGCACTAACCTAAACCAAAGATCTGTCAATAAGAACTCATACCCCTGTTAACTCTTAATCCACAAAGTCCTCAAATTTTGCTTTCATTTCTCCACTCACAAAAATCCGCCTATGCTGCTTCCCATGGCTTGCTCACTCTGACAGCTTGTCACCCTCCAAGATTTATGTTTATTCTCAGCCCCTCAAAGGAACTGCCTTTTCAACACAACGATTTAACTTCCCTCTTTAGATTTCTGAAGTTGCTCCCCCCTGCAGTAATGTTTCAGATGTCTGCTACCTGGCCAAGGCATGCCTCCCTTTGCTAACACCCTTCAGTGTTGTCTCCTGCCTGACACTCACCTGTGAGTTTTCAGGGGCATCCGGCTCCTACTCTCAACCCCCCCTTTGCTCACTATCTTGGTGAACAAATTCTTGCCTCTCCAGACTCCTTCTGCCCTGGGCAATAGCAGAAATGGATACTTCCCTAGTGAGGGAGAGCTCTCATGTGGGCTCCCTCATTATTGCTCACCTCAAATTTCAAAGCCCCAGCTTTGGAGGACCAAAACTCCATTCATTGAATAACTTATGGTGGCCACAGTACCTGTGCCATACCACTGGACTCACAGCAAACTCCAGTGACACATCTGCTCAATGCAGTCTGATGTCAGACATCATTTGCTTTGCTCAAAAAGGTACCCATCATCAGCACAGCCTCTTCCCACAGCACCAGAGAGGTACTCTGAGCCACCTGCACTGTGATCAACAAGGTCACCACTCAGCATGCAAAGGCTACACATCACAATGTGCATGAAACAAGTCTGTTCTCAGTGTATGTTCAGGGCACAGCTGATCTACCCAGAGATGACAGGCCCAACTTGCTGTACATGATACTGAAGTTAATTTGTCATTCAGCCCCACAGCTGAGTCAATTAACAAAGCTCTGTATACACCAAAATGCTTGTGCTGCTAATCACATTGACACTCTAGACAGCAATAATCAAGTAAAGATGTTCTGTCTTGTTCTTACTGTGTTTCTTGATGACTTCAGCATACTCCATCTTCTACTTTTGTATGTATTTACAACCTTCTAGATTGTTTTTGATTGTTTATTTATTCAGAAAGATTCCCTTGTACCTGAATTCTTCCCTGCAGATTATTACTCTCTCCAAGACAGCTGACAAATCCAGAAGGAAGAGGGCTACACAGAACCTTCACAACTTCTTCAAATCCTAGCTCTTTCTCAGGCATGAATCAGTGAAAACGCCTGTGTCTGTGTCTGGTACCTTCATCTCCTTCTGAAAGGAAACATTCTGTGAGACATTCTTATGTCTCACAGTCCCTAAACCTTCCCTTTTGGATACACCTTCCCCCACCAAAAGAAAGAAAAAACCAGAAAAAGGTATTGTCTGCATGGGGATTTTCTAGTGCCTGCCAAATACAAAATATCCGTCCTGGGTCCCACTTGAAGCAATGGAGGTGAGTAAAACATAATTTGTGGAGCAGGGAAAAAAAATAATCTTTTATGTCTTAGCTCTTCTAACAAGATCACAACTATACTGCAGTTTATTGTCCCTGAGCACAATATTTGTTCCATTGCTAAATAAGTCTCCAAACAAATCAGTTACAGAGTATTCTGGCTAGTATTACTTCCAGGTATCAGACCACCTAGAAAAAAGTATAGTTTATAACAAAGTTTTGCTCAGTTTCCATAAGCAATACCCAAAGACATTTAAATACCTTCAGAATTGGGCACATCATCCTGGTCAGCATCATTTGTGCTCCACAAGTGGAGTGCTTTAGCAGCTTTGTGACAAATGCGCCCACACCCGGCCCATGGATCAGCCAGATGAGAGATGCCTCTCTCAGCAATGCAGGAAAGGAACACCCTAGCATCTGTGGAAGAGGCCCTCTGCTAGGCATCCTTCCATGATCAATCAGCATAACCCACTGAGAAAGCAAGCAAAAAAAGGGGAAAATTTCTTTTCAAAACTCACACTTTTCTGTTCTTAATACATTTTGAAAGTAATCTGAAGGTCTTACTGTCTGAGATTCAAATATTTCTGTTCAAAACTTTATTCTCAGCCCTGTCCCACTCCTTCTGGCATACAGCTCAGCCTAAGTTTTCCAGCCATAAATCACAGCCAGGGATGACTTTCAACAACACTGTGCCTTTACAGTTAACAAAGCAGGACCAGCTGGTTCTCTAGGGTCTCACAGGTTACAGAAGTTCTCCTGCAGAGGTCAGCTCAGCCTTTCATATTTGCAGAGATAATTTGGTTTCTCTGCTGTTTATTCTTTCCTCTGAGGACCTAGGGTACAGCAGAGAGCTTTCTGAAAATGAAAGTATTGACTTTTGCTGTTACTCTTCAAAATGCCTTGTCTTCTTCCTGAAGGGGGTAGAGGGCTCTGGCTGCATAGGCTGTGTGATGGCTCACTTCCCAAAGCTGTGCTTTTTGACATTTGACAGCCAGAGGAGAGCTGCAAGACTGGAGGGTGACAAGAATAATCCACACATCGCTGAACAAGCCACCTATAAAAGAAATTACTTGCAGAAAGGATCAGAATCTTGTTTTTCATCCCTTTGAGAGCTTCGCTTTATCTGTATTTTAAAGAGAAGTAAATGGAGCAAAGCGAAGGGATAATTAAGGGAAGACAAATGGGAGGGAGAAAACCAAACAAATCCTGAAATATCTGATCAGTACGTGATAAAGTTGGACAGCATTTACATAGAACTTTAAGGAAAACACATCGATGTTTCTTCCAAAAGATTTTGAGATGAATGCTTCACAACAGACCATATACTCAGGCTTAAAATGTTAGTCATTATTTAAATGAAATTGGAGCTTTTTTTTTAGACTGTCAAAGTTGTATTGTTTCTACACAAAAATTTTTCACAGCCGTTCTGAAAAAACAGGAACTGAGTGGTGGACTATTCCAAACTCCTCAGGATACTGCATTTCAGAATAATTTTGGGTGAACATTCAGGGGTCATTTTAGGATTTCATTCAAAAATGGGTTCAGATCTAGAATCCAACAAAAGAATGGTCTGGGCTTATTTTTAGCCAGTGTGCCAAGCTGTTAAAGAGTCTGAGTTGCAGAATGCAGACTGAGTTGCAGACTGAATCTATACCAGGTCAGAGTGAGACAAGTGCAATTTCCTGAACCCAAAAACTCCATATTTTTTGGCCTTTATATTAATAATAATAAAATGTAAGAGGAAGTAAATAACATATATTGTATGTTTAGTGCACAATCATAGCTGTAGAATTTACATATATGGAATCTTACTCCAGATAGGCTCCATTTTTATGAATTTGGAAAGAATGTATTTTTCCCATTGAAAATGGCAAACTAATAGACTTTCTTGTCACCGGATATAGTGTCATAATTTTCCTACACTACATTCATTCAGTCTGCAGTTCATGCATTAAACAGTGATTTGGCAAAGTGCTTCTGAGCTCATATTATTGAGAATCAATGTACCTTCAGCACCTAACTAACAAGAGTAACTGAAAATTCTCACTTCAATATCTGCTTATTCACACAACTCTTGCCCTGAAAATTTGTAATCATGGCAAATTTCAAACTGTGACTCTGAAAAATATTTCTCTGTTAGGTAGCAGCTTTTCTCTATACTTTCTTAGTCTGCTTTCTATTCCTTTTCAGCAAGAAAAGGAACAAAAAGCCTTTACTGCTCTCTGTAGCACAGGAAATAGATGTCACACTTGCACATGTGAATATTTGTGGAAGAAAGATTTTTCTCCACCAGGTGTTTTTGCAGAAACAGCACAGGACTCCCCAGATACTTTCACAGTAGCCAGAACAAATAAAACTTGCTACATCTTCTGGATGTAGGACAACAAGAGGAATATGCAACACTCCTGTGTCAAGAGAAAGTTTAAACTAAAACTAGGTACTGGTCTAGTTAACTTTGCTTTAGTATTTCATATGATTAGGGTTTTTTTCTTTTTTTTT